>CM031241.1:682064272-682664272 GCA_018340775.1 Taxus wallichiana var. yunnanensis
TGGTTCTTCTTCAAAAACTCATAACCTAGCTTCTCTATATAAGGATCTACAAGTTCAAATATGTCACATTCAACAATCTACTTCACGCTCCTCTACATATCATGACTCCTTACTTGTTCATACCCCTATTTCATTCATCATTTCAGCTTATCCACTTCCTCCCAACTTCATTACACCTAATTTTCCCACCTTCAATGGCCATGGTGACCCTCAAGATCATCTTTGATCTTTTCATATAACATGTCTTGACTATGTGGATGATCATACACTATTAGCTAAACTCTTTCCTCAGAGTTTACAAGATTACGCCATGCGTTGGTTCTATCATCCGATTGTTCACTTGGTAACTTCTTTTACATATTTAGCTGATGCTTTCATATCTCATTTTGTATCAATATCTACACCAAGATATCATATGCATAACTTGCTCAAATCAAACAAGGATCTAATGAACATCTAACTAACTATGTTTTACACTATAAGAACAACTTAACTAAGATGACCAATGTGCTCATTGATTCATAATTGGAAGCTATTTTTATTCAAATTCTTTCACCTCCACTATAAGAGAGTGTTATATTCGAGACCTCTCCATCCTTTGATAAATTATGCCATACACTTAAAATGTGTAAAGGAAAACTCTTATCTATGGGAAAATTAAAATATCATGATCATGCTTCATCATCATCTTCTAATCAATTTCAAGCTAAATCTAATTTCAAGCCATCTCCTAAGGTCACCAAAGAAAACACAATTGTTAATGTCGTCTCTCCACCAAAAAGATTCAATTACAAGCCCCAAAGGTACTTTTGCAGGACTACCATACACACCTCGGTTTCTACTATCACTACTCATCAAAATAAATCTTATCACTCTTCTACCACCACTCAATCTTGACCCCTCTCGACCTCATGGCCACAATTTTGATTATAATACACAATGTGAATATCACCAATACATTGGGAACTCTATTTTTTCAAACTAAAGCATATCATTCAAGATTTTATTCATAGAAATGCACTCGAGTTCCCCGAGTCATCTACTTCTCAACCGTGAATGATAACAAAAAGCTAAAAATATTTAAAGACCCTTTTCCAAGCATGATCAACAATCTATTGATTATTTAGCTAATCATACATATCGTGCTCTTCCTCCTCCTTCATTTGGGCCCTCTTGATTTCCTTTTAGATTTTGTTGATATATCACCGCCATTCATTTCATTCTTAGATCATGATTATCATGCTACATTTACTTTTGATTCGTTGCACATCAATGCTTATTTTGGTTCATCTAATGTTTCCAATAGTATGATCTATCCATTGGCTCATACCTACGTACGCTTTGTTGCACTTCTCCTAGCTATTAATTATCCATTGTCTAATGTCACATTTCCAGTCCCTAAGTCTTTTGGCTATGTCAGGCTTCCCATCACAGTTGGGCCTCTTACCATGATTGTGCCTTTCATTGTAACACGTTTAATAAAAGTATATGACATGCTCTTAGGTCTTCCTTGGATCTGTGCCACCCAAGCCACCCCTTTCATGAAACATTTGTGCCTCAAGTCCATTTAAAATAAGTAACTAGTTACTATCAAAGGAATTCCACCATGCACACCATTACCTCGACCCACTTTTGCTGATACACCAGTCATAACATCTAGGCTTACTGGGCATCTTAAATCTAAAGCTACTTTGAACCTAGTTCTCCTATTTGCAAATGACCTACATCACGAACTTCTCATCCTCATCAGTCTCTTAGTCCACATCATAGTCATAAGTCCCCTACATGGGAAACCCCTCCACATATATGTTCACCATCTCTTTAACCAAACAATTCTCCTTCACTTGCACATACGTATTCTCCCACACCACTAATCTTAAAGCATCATCACATGCCTTTGTCTCCCGGACATTGGGTGGAGGTCCCTTGCCCTTCACTATTGTCGGCTTGTTTTCTATCACTCACACACTTGGGGGCATTATACTTTCTCCCCCTTCTATCACTATCAATTATCTAAAATGTCTACTACCACACTTTGCGCTCAATTCCTCATTATTAACCCCTTTACACATTCTCATCCCCTTTGATACACATAATGTATCGTCATTACCCTATGATGCACTCTATTTCCATGGTTCATACTAAAATTTTGAGGTTATGAATATGAAATGAACCTCACATCATCTACATCTCACACTCTATGCTTCATGGTAAATCTTTCTAGCATTTACTTGCACAATGCACTCATTTCTCGATGATGCACTCTTGTTCTATGGTTCATTCTGATTGTTAAGGGATATTTTATAAATGAACCTCATCTCATGCACATCCTTTGGAGGCATGCTGCCCCTACCATATTCACACTTTTCATACCATTCCATCCCACTCATATATTGCATTTGCATATCTTGGTTGCATATACTTTTGCTAGCTTATTCTACTTACATGTTACACTTCGTTGTCCATGCTAGATGGATTCTTAGTATGTCATTATCTTTCTATATATACACATGTGTGTTCACTTGGTATTTTGAGGTGAATGCAGATATCTTATAGGTTCTTACACACTAAAATGATGCTTGGCATTGTACCTTCTACCATTCCCATTGAGGCTCCTAGGGCATCTACTTTTTCTATCATATACTACACATGTTCTATTGTTATATTTTTCACTACTTTTTGCTGATTTATACACACTTATGACATACTACTTATATTTCTAACATGCTAATGGGTGCTTCATGTGTAGCATTTAATTTGTAGGACTATATGCCACCATGGTTTTCTGATACATTTTTATTACTCTTGTTTTTCATTGTATGTTATTTTTTACGGGTTATGTGCTATGTCTTGTGTGATCATTATATGCCTTTTACTACTTCAACCTTGATTGTCTTGTGACATTGTGAGCAAGGTCCCAATTATGAATTTCATTTTTTGTGGTCTATCTTATATGTAAATTTTCTTATTAAATTATTTTATACTTCAAGTTTTTATTCCACTAACACATCATTCAACCTCCTTTTTTTGTTTGCATGTGCCTTAGTTTCTACCTTGCACATCCCCTCCCTCATATAGGTATCCACTTTAGATAAGGATATAGTTTTATCCTTTGGGCCACATTTTCCTACCATTGTCGCATGCACCCCAAATGAGGGGGCATACATTGGGTGAAAAAACCACCCCTACAACAATACCGAAATTTAGAACAACACAATACAATAAATAAAAGCATAGAAACACAGTTACAAAATGGATCAAAATCAACCTTGGGTAAGAATCAAAGAGAAGATTCCGGTGCCTAGATTCAGATAGGAACACCTGGGTGCTTGTTTCCTCCCCTGGACATTAATGTCCTAGGGGCATATAAAGTCAATTTCTTAGCATAACAAAGTTTACAACATGCTACAGAGCAATTCTACAATTATAGGCACATACCTTCAATTACAAAATACATCATATATCCTACAATTAGTTGGGATATGTACAATAGGAACAATTTGGAACTAATTAGGGACGTACCATCTGCAATAGTGATTATTAGGTAGAGTCATGAAAGGAGAGTAAAACTAGACCTCTCTCCCCAACACTTGCTCTTTGGTGTGAGATCACCCAAAAAATTTGCCTTCAACATTCAAATCATTAATCTCCAAGCAATAGGACAAATTTCTACTTTTTACTCTTTTACATATCAAGTGCACACTTTCCATTTTACACACTTTTACATATTTTTACATGCTTATGCATACTTTACACAATTTTTTCATATGCACGACTTTGACTACTTTTTCACTCTATTTTTGCATGTCCTTCCATAATATGCAACAAGGAACAACTTAATTCAATTTTTTTTTTTCTAGTAGCACATATTTACGCATACGCTTCACCCAAGAAAGGGTTAGTTTCCTTTCATAATCTCCACACTTCATTTTACAATCACTCCACACTTGACTTTTCCACTCGGCACATTGTTCACCGCACACTCTACATGGATAATAAGTTACACATATTATATCTACTTTATGTTATTCATTATTCACTCAAAAACATAAAGTGGGGGAAAATGTAGAACAAAATCATGCATTTGGGTACATTTCTAGGTCCCAAAAGCATGTTATCATTTACATGGTTCATAAGCAAGAAAACTAGTAATTGAAAACTCCCCTTAGCTTGTATCTTTGTCATTTGCACTTTTATTTTCTTCATATATCTGTTACTCTTGCCAAAATTTGATTGTTTTATCTTTATATGGCTTTAGAGACTAACTCGTAGGCAAGACAGTAGTGTCAGGTGCTCCTATCTTCCTGGGCGCTCCTGTCCCTCTTTTATCTCTTTCCTACCCCTTTCTCTTATTAAATGAATTTTATTACCTTGGGTTGGCATTTCAATTTTCAATTACAAAATTCAAAAAGGGAATCATATAAATACATAGTTATGTTTTCAAAATGAGGGACCAAGCACTAAACATTACTATTACCACCTAAGCTTGCATTCAAAAGGCACAAAAAAAACTTTAAAGAATTCATCTAGCATCCATTCAAGGGAAAAGGGATACATATGCTACATACTCACCATAGGAAGGGGAATTTTATTCTATTCCATCCACACATTTTCATTATTGAGCTAATCTAGTCCGCTATCTAGTGCATCTTGAACAAGGGCAATCAAGGGCATAATTTCTACACACACAAGAAATACATGGATTATGATATGTAGTGCAATGATGGGTTGTAAGTTCATTCTTCGGGTGATTTGTTGGGGTCAATATAACTCCCCATTTTGTATTTTACTTTTTAGGTTTGATGTGGTTTGTGGGATTATGTAGGTGAACTTCTCTTTTGCAGGTTACAGGTATCATCGGTGATATAACATGAATATCAAGAAATCAATAGAGAGCAAATAAAAATGTTAGTGATATAAAAGAAATAAAATTCCAAGCTCCTGCACGAGTTATAGGTGCACAGTCTAGTCTCCAGCATATAGGTGCATAGTTCTAGTCTCCAACATATAGGTGCCTTTGTCCTCCTATAGGAACCCATGTCCAATATTATTCATAGTTTTTGGATTTTATAGTGACCAATGATGAACTGTTTTGATCTGTTCAAATGTCACACCTAACTAGATCACTTCTTGTTCATTTAGAAATTAGCTAAGTCCTCTTACCTCTTCATCTTTCTTAGGGTTTCATATTTTACATGCTTTATTACTTGTGTCTTTATTGTATCTTAACATTTGAATATCATACATTACAGTAGTTACTCTATAATTAGATTTAATTATCTGATTTTTTATTAAATCAAATTGTAAGATTTTATATTGTAATATATGAACAAGGGTTCCAAAAGCATGTGTGCTAGACAAAGAAGTGTGTGAACCATTATGATTGGATGTAGGATCTGTATTAACAATATTGGTTATAGGAAAAGGAATAGAGAAATTATGCATTAAAATATTAGGTTTTCCCAAGGATGTAAGCATTGTAGGTATATGAATAGTAGAGGTGTCTATATGAGATAACGAAGTGTGCCTAAGTTGATATCTTAAAACATAGAGAATGGGATTATTTTCTTAAAAATGTGTAAAACATTGTGCCTCATTTTTAGGAAGATCATGAAAATGATTGTCAAGGTTGATATTCAATCCCGCACCTTGGACGAGATCAAAATTAATAATGAAGGTAACATTGGAAAAACTATCGTAATAGGACAAGGTGAACACTAGGAATATCACTTTGGTGTGATCGGAATATGGGTGTGTCAAGGGGATTATTTTGTAATCCCAAGTATGAGTATGTGGGCACATGGGCTTGATTTTGATATTATAAAACATTGGAAGCAATGACATGACGATGTAGAGTAGAAATATAGATACAACATTAAAAGTGAAGAAGAAAAACATAGACAAGATTGAGTCACTAGTTTGGCTCACAAAAATGTTTACACCCTTATTATATTATATGAAATCTAGATTAGTGAATTTACTGCACTAAAGAATGTAAGGGGATCTAAAAGAGGTTATTATGATTAAATAATTCTCAACATTAATTATCCAATATCATAAAAACTAATTAACACTTGCAACTAATATATGAAACAAGATATGAACTTAAAAACATAAGAGGATGAGTGTACTTAGCTATTTACATATGGATCTAGGAAGTTTTGGGAGTACACATTGTTGAAATAGGGAGATATGAGATTAATAATGCTTTATCCTAGGAACTATGACTAGAATGTAACCTAGGGTAGGGCCATACAACTCTACCAAGATAGTTTATATGGTCTCGACCCTATTATACGAGATTATACCTACTTAGATCTACGGATCTACAACTTTTTAGAATTTTTTTATTCCTAGAAATGTTTTTTTGTTGTCAAACCCTAGTTATCAATCATGTTGCAAAACTCTATGAAATTTTTGAATATGTTACAAACCCTTACCATGGATGAGAAATCCTACAAAATAAACATTAGTTGGGTTCTAGGTAATCTCGTGCACCACCAATGTTGATACTACTCTGAAGAGGCCTCAAACCACATGTAATTCTCCACATAGCATGTGATATTTGAATGAATGAAACTAAATTTGGTAACTTCTTTGAAAATTCTTGAGTTGAGTTTGTCTATTACTAAAATACTTGGATCTTTGGATGTTTGAGTTCTTGTAGATCATAGAGACTGATGCATTGAACTAGTAAGAAGCTTCTAAACTATAGTGTTTGTTTCCTTAATGAGTGTAATGGGATTTTGTAAGTTTTGGGATCCTTAAGGGCCTTTTACAAGTGTTGGAAATGAGTGTATCAATGTAGTGCCATAGGATTTCTAAGTGATTAAATGAGGTAGTGTTAACTTGCTTATATAGGGTTTCGAAGTTAAATTACCAAAGAAAGGTTGAATCATAGAGAGTGAAGGACCCATTTAATAATTTGGAATTGAAAGAAAAGATGGAAGATATGCCGGTGCAAAATCATATATATATATAGGTCAGGACTAGATATAAATTCTCGACAAAACTATATGGCCTTGACCAGGGATGAAAAGCATGATAAATGAGGTTTAAATAATATTATATTGAATTAGTATATGGATTTTATGCATTGTACTCTCATAATGTGTCAACATATTAGTTTTTAAGGATAAATAAGCCAAACAATGACTTCAGGATGTACTAAATAGGAATGCAAAGGTTATATTTATCTTAGTAAGAGTGCATTGTAAAAAACAACGGTTTTAAAGAGTAATTTTCCAACTTTGAGTGTTTATAGGATGTCATAGGGAGTTTATAAATTTTGATTAGGATATAAAGGGGTATTAAACTTGTGTAAAATAAACAACATATATATTAAGTAGATAATATAGTATTATAAGGGGTAGCTATGATTATCATGATAACTATATTATCTAAACTATGTATAAAAGGGGTAGCAGATTATTGGTCTACCAATCCTTTCTATTCTATAGATATAAGGGGTATCCAAATTCTTGGACTAACCATCTTGTCTAGTCTAAGGATATATTGGGTCACCAAAATATCAGACTAACCATATTGTCTAGTATAAGGTTATAAGGGGTAGACAAAATATCAAACTACCCTGTCTGTCTAATTTAAGGGTGTAAGGGGTAGGAAAATATCATAATATCCATCCTATCTAAGCTAAGGATGTAAGGGTGAAAAAATATTAGGCTTCCCTTATAGTCTAGTCTAAGGTTGTAATTGAGTAGTGTAATATTTATAGTGCGAGAAAGTAAACAAATGTAAACAATTAAAATGTAGTATGGAGTAAGTGGGTGATGTCAACGGTGGCATGTAAGATATTTTAGAAAGCATTATAAACAACCTCATGAACCTATTTTTTTATGAACGTATTTTTGAATGTCATAATTTATGTTAATAATGGTGTCCTTGATGTCTTCAAGGACACAAGAGACCTTTTTACAAATTGCGTGATGTGTAGCCACCATATATTCTTCCACTCATATTAAAATCTAAGATAACATCTCCTAAAGCACCTACACAATAACGAGTGGAAGTGTAGGGATGAAAGGAGAAGGGATATCCAATTTTAGAGGAAAAAGGTGAGGATGTTATGCCTTATATTCTCTATAATATGTTTATATATGAATGGTCCATAGGAGAAAGGACCAGAGTGGGTAATATTTGAGGAGAAAGGAAACGATCTTTCAACTCGAGGTGGAGGAAAGGGTAACCAGTGATATTATTGTTATTTTTATAGTACCTTATAATTTTTAGATGAATGAGAATTGACATTGTGGTCGGAGAAAAATGTTAAGTTGAGGGAGGAGGACACGTTTATTTTTATTTCTATTTCTCATGGACTTAATCTTCTTATTCATCATGTATCACTACTAAGATTAAAAATCCTTTAAATCATGACATGACATGACACCTCATAGCATGTGTATTACATATTAGGATCATTTGGGGGTTCTAAGGTTGTAATGAAAAGAGGTGCATGTGTGAGTATATAAGAAGGAAAGTGATAATCAATTATGGTAGGGATAACAGGAGGATTGAAAATATAAGCACTAGTTAAAGAAACTGCTACTAATTATGAATCATAATTCGATTTGGTCATTAATATTGATGTTCAATTCCTCATTCTCTACTACGAGTAATTCATTTACATTGTAGTTATAGGGTGGAATGGGAGAAGAAATATTGTTTCATTTGAGTAATTCATTGCGATGGGAGAAGAAATTCATTTACGAGTAATTCTGATATAGTTTCTCCAATTCCTCATTCTCTACTACGAGTAATTCATTTACATTGTAGTTATAGGGTGGAATGGGAGAAGAAATATTGTGCACCATGTTAATGTTTTGATTAGAAGATGATTGTAAATATTATTGAGAAGATATTAAATCATGAATATTAATGAATAATAATGATTGTTTGTATCAAATGATTTTCAAAGTATTTTCTTGGGAATAGTGAAACAAGAATGGGTTGTTAAATGAGTATTTATCATCATACTTGAGAGTGGTGATATCAATGTGAAGATATTATATGACCCTTTCATTAGGTGGTGAAGAAGGTAGCCCTTAGGAGGTGAAAATAATAAGAATTGATGAGGATTGCATCAAATTCCTTCTTGTGAGAATGGAGTCACAAAAAGGAGTAAGTAGGCAACGATGAAATTATGAATTTTTTTTATTTTAAGGTTGATCTTATTAGGCATGCCATCATCCGAAGTCGAGTAATTTAGGTGGTATATTCCTAAATGTTTTAGGATTTCCACTATATCGTCAAAGAGGATCATTGAGGTAGTTAAAGCATTGAAACTCTTGAAATGGAACATAAGAAATTTCATTAATAGTTGGGATTTTGTAGACACCACATTATTAAAAAATTTAAAGTTCTATGGATCCATGTTTCCTTGAATATTGAACATGGACCCTCAATAAGGAAACTTAACACATTAATAAGTGGATGATGTGATTTCATGAAAGTAGTGTTTCCATAGTTGGCCAAGTGGATTGTTATATACAAAATTAAAGTTTAGTACAATAGCTATCACTCTAATGGTGCGAGGATACACAATAATGTGTATCCAATTTCATCTCATGGGGGGAATTCACCTTGATTCATACCCATGACACAAGTTGCAAGTAGATTTGAGATTATCAATATAACAACTTAAAGACTTGATGAATTATAATGAAATGACACATATTCCCAAACCCTCATTAATGAGAGTCTGTTTGAGTTTTACATTGTCAATATTAACTAAATTTAAGATAGGAACATCATCTACTCAGAAGAGAAGCTCATATGGAATCATATAGTTTATATAAAAACTAAGAGATAGAGATTGATATATGATTAAATCATTATGAACTTAAATATCTTCACATTGCTAAAATATACACTTATTGGAACTATGTAAAACAGAGTCTTTCCCTAAATATGGTGGTGAGGGTATATTCATTACAAAGAGGGTTATCATGAGTCATTTTTTATTTTTAGGAGAAGTCTTGATTAGTCTAAATAAGGGGATTCAGTTTTGGAGGTTTGAGAGTTCCATAATTGGATTCCAATTCTCCAAGTTGGGTGATAAGATGCTAGTATAATATAAAATGACTAAGGCCTAAAGTTGGATTAGGTATTTCTTTTTTTTTTAAATACATGGAATCCGTTGTGTCTAATTGAATGGTGTTCGATTTTTTCGGAGGTGGAAGAGAAGATTTAGACCGTATTATCGTTGTTGGTTCAAGATGGTTGATGCCATCAAATATAAAAAAGAGGAAATATATGGTATTGGCCTTGCATGTTCGGGTGGTGGCCAAAAACATTAGGGATGGAAAAATATGAAATTTATGGCATCAACACTACTAGTTGAGGATATATGATAACATTGATATAGATGGTATTTTGAGAATTTAGATTCTAATGAGTTAGCTATTAGAAAGCATGGGTTGTAGAATAGGATTGAAAAGTCACATAGGTCTACTAATGAGAGCAATGAATGATGTGTTGATAGTGAAAATAAAACGTTTCATTCCATTCATATTGATAAAATGCTTGAGAGGATCATTTTTGGGGTTATAAGTGTTTTTAATGGTGTTAGTAGAAGAAGACACTTGAAATTTCTCATTTTTAGGTTGAGGATTTTCCTTATCCTTGGAATGATTGAGTAATGGATTAATATATATCTTAATTTGTTTGTTGGCTTAATTTATTGCATTGTTATGGTCATGATTTTTTGCATGCTCAAATGTTTTCATGACTTCCTTAAGTCTCTTTTAGGTCACACCTTCATGATCAAAGTTTTTACCAAGCAAGAAAATATAGGTGAAAGTATGAAGATATTTAAAATTTTCATGTGAATGGCCTGAATTGGTGTGCCACCTACAAAAGAGATTCTCAATGAATCATGGGGAATAGGAGAAGGAGGTATTGAAAATAATTTTATCAAGCCTAGGGATACATTTCCATAACTCTTCCATGGAGATAGGTTTGTGGTAATATGAATGGGAGGAAGAAGAAGGATAAGGAAAATTTCCTCCATTTGATTTAACAGGGATTGAATCAATATTGTGAATATATATTTTCAAATGCATTGTTAGAATCAAGAATATATAAGAATCCATCATCTATAGTATTATGATTATGAGGTATACTTAGAAATTTGATATTTTTTGTGCTTGAGATTGAGGTTGAGCTTCATATTTTCTCGGTTGAGGTGTCTCAAATGTCCAAATAAGATATTATTTCTTTTTATCTTACTTGATGGCATCCTCCAGAATGATAGGAGAAAAGGACCTAAATTTTTATTGAAGGTGAGGTTATAGGAAATATAAGAAGATATTATGAATAATTTCATTTGATAAATTATGTTCACAAATATTCTAAATAGTAATCTATCATTTGATGAAGGATTAAACAATCTCATTATCAACTTGTTTATAGTTGATGAAGATGTTCAATATGTTGTTAGGTGAATCTTGAGAATGGAATTATTTGATTAGTATATTAACTAATACCTTGAATTTTATGATGGAGTTAGGAGGAGATAATGGTACCAATTTAAAACATCTCCCGTGAGGATCTTAGCTAATATCTTTGCAACTAGATAGGATTTATCTTTAATACAGTCCTTTTAGACATTTCTATAGGATTTAATGTGAATTTTGTGGTTGGTATACTCGTCATATATAAGAGAATGGGTGATACCTTTGATATCCATATTGAGTATATAAGGATCCAAAATTTATCTTTGAATAGATTAGACCACCTTGTCGGTAATCGGATGTTGCATGATCGGAACTCCATTGTGATATACTAGAGTAGGTGGGGTAGGAAATTGATTGGGTATATCCAATTTAATTTTTATTTATATTATGCATGCAAGAAAGGTTAACATTAATTTAAATAAATTGTTTATTAGAACTAACTTGTTGACTCATTTAGTTAATGAGTTGTAAGATAGAATTTTAGTTAGAATTTTGAGGTGCATTTTTGTTAGAACCTATTAAATGAAAAGGGTCATTTTCATAAGATTTTACCTAGGTATAATTGCATGCCTCCATATTATATGTGATCATTTTTGGAGGTTGGCCAATAAATGTGAGGTAAGTTAGGATGAATGATTTCATAAATGAAGTATAAACATATTATGTGTTATTTTCTTGGTATTTTTTGGGATCTTCTTATATTCTAGTGTTGGTATTATATTGAATATTTATTTTATTATTTTCCTTTTGGAAAATTTGTTTGGAATTTGTGTCATACATATTGCAATCACATTAGAATGGATTAGGTTGAAGGGAGGAATCCCAATTTTGGGAATTGTTATTTTGTTGATAGTTTTGATAGTCAAAGAAATAATTCACGTTTAAGTGATTTAGGAATGATTAAGAAGATTTAGCAATATTTAGGAATCATATAGGAAATGTGAAGTTGAATAAATTAGAAGAAAGAGTAATATTCACAGGGTCCAAAAAGTGTATGCAAACAAAGAATCAAAAATAAAATATCCTTTTTATCTCTCTATAATGGGTGATATAGAAGAGAATAATGAGAGGGGATATACTAAATATGCATAACTTGAGGTTGTAAGTTTCTAGCGATGTGTAAATAGGAAGGTGATAATACACTCTATAAAATGTGTAGAGTGTATACACATAATTTTATACACTTTCTATTGTCATACATGTTACGAAAAATTTCTCTTTTCAGGTTAGAGGTCGCTAATACATATATTTCTAGGAACGAGTGCCTTAAGGGGATCGTTACGGGATATGGGTATGATTATTCACGTAAGTATTGGGTTAGGGATCATACATGGAGAGAGAATAGCTTTTATTCCTAGTTATCCACTTCTTTTCTCCTTATCTTCTTGCATTCCTTTGCATTATTCCAACACCTTAGATGACCAAGACCATATTATTTGTACCTTGCATTCCTTTTTCCATCATGACACATTGTACACATCATTTCTCATTTCCCTTCACACCGATGCCATCAATTGCAAATGATTGTGTTAGTGCTATTTCAAATCCATGGCCGACGCCTTTGTCACGTGGGTGGTGGTGTTGGTATAAATGCATAAAATACACCTTCACCACATAACATACAACACAAAATTTCATAGGAACTCACCATTAGCTCTACTATTTTGCACCAACTTGCCTCTGCTCACTTAGCTCTTGGATTTCTCACATCTTGACTCTTGGCTTGGATATTATTCTTGATTGGATTGGTTTACTTGCACTTTTGGGTCACCTATAGTGAGCTAGGACTAGATTTTTCCCCTTCTCCACCCAAAATATATTCTCTCTTGGTGTATGGTCATTTGGGAAATAGATGCATTAGCGACATACCCCAAACATGTAAGTTCTCTATCCCAACTAGTCATTTTGTGAGTAGTATTCTCCTATCTCTTCTTGTCACTTTATGTTAGCTTAGTATTTTATGCACATGCTAGGTTGGCATATTGTATTTAACTTTATTTATGTTGCATGTTGTTATTGTTAAAATTAAAAAAATCCCCATTTTGAAAATAACCATAAATATCCGTGTTGCTAATTTCTTTCCATTGCATTTATATAAAGTCCGATGGGGCCACTAGGTATTTATGCATTATTTTAATTGTTTAACACCAAGTGATTTTGTGGCATTCTTTAAAAATTTTCAGTTGTTTCATAATTTCACTATTTGGATTTTAGGCTCGCATTTTGATCTTTTTAGTATTTTCGTTATGGAAACGATCAATGAATGAGTGATGGTTGAATATGATATTTTTGAGACTGACTGGTATATTGTCTTCACGTTGCATGCTTCCATTTCGAATATCTTGGCTATACATGATAAAATTGTGGGAATGTAAGATGGATTTCATCATTTCTAAAGTCATATCTTATGACCTTGTTTAGTTTATCACCATCATATGTGTGTTGGATCATATAAGGTTTGTGTGGGATCAAATGGCATAAGGAAATGGTATAAAGTTTGGGCATTTAAATAAATTTAATGGTTTTTTTTTTTTTTTCAAACCTTAGTCGAGCCTCCATATGTGAATACCGAGTTTCAAGGTATGAGTTGGCAAGTGTGTAGTGGGAGGAGTAATGGTGGTAAGTTTAATGACATTCAATGCACTTCATATGGACATCAAACAAGGTGATAGTGTTGGATTTCGGGGTCATTATTGGTTTTGCATTCTAAGATTTTGAAGCTTAGAGTTTTTGGTTATGTGCAAGTGTGGTCTCGAGCTTGAGATTTTAGTTTACCATACGTGTCATCTATCAATAGGTATGAAATATTTTACTTTGATAGTTGTTGAATTCAGTTGAGTTGGCCTATGGGTAAATGTATTTGAAGTGGTATATGTAGAATCTTATTGAGTATTTCACCTGTATTTTTTTTTAACTTACCCAAGTGGATACTTTGCATCCCCAGTTTGTATTTTCAAAATATCTTGTAGTGAAGTCAATATCATTTGCATTTTGGAAAATAATGTTGCATTCGAGTTCTTGTTGAATTTGTGAAGTATGCATGTGAATCTTTTGGGTTTCCATTGTATAAATGGTTGTGTGTTTATCTTGTGAAATCTTTGAGCTTACCCAAATCGGGATTTGCATATTTAGTCAATTTTTTTAGACAAGGTGTGCATTGAAAAATATGGATATCACTTCTTTGTTTGAAAAAATGATTTACCTAAGTATTTGTTTGCATTTTCGGAACATGCATGACAAAATGTTTGGGCCTTTGTTGCATAAGTGATGAATATGATTTATTTTAAGTTACAATCTCTCATATTATGGCCTTCAATTTGGGTATTGATTTTACCAATAGCTTGTTCAATATGAAATGAATATCAATATTTTTATTTTTTGGGTGGAAATAAATTTCTCTGTTTGATTAAAAAAGCAAGTTTTTGGTTATTTGTTGATTATAGTTCTTGGTGGTTTTTTGAGAAAATATGAGAAAATATTGAAAGCTTTGTAGTTTCATTTTGAGTGATTTGATAAGGCTTTTCGAAATATTTGAAGTCTGTGACAAATATTTTTAATGCATGCATTCATTTGATCAAAATGGTGATAAGGTTTTGGTGATATAAGTTTATTGGCTATATTTTGTATATGGTGTTTCGATAGAAGTTATGAGGTGGAAATAATATAACATTTGGATCAGTCATTTTTGTCACATGTACATGCATATTTTGAGGGTTTTTCTTATTTCAAAATTTCATATTGCAAGAACTTGAAATGAAATCGAAATAATAGACATGTTTGGTTTAGAGAAGAGATGGTATTTTGATTTGTTATTTTTAATTTTTTGGAAAGTGATACCAATAATTAAAATAAAATGGTTCTAAAATATAAAAGCATGATTTTCTTTTCAAAAGTTGAAATGAAATATTTTTAGTAATTGACATTTGTGGTTTTGATTGGTGACTCTATTTTGGAAGTTAAATGATCTTGCATGCTAATTTTGGTGCTTACCTCTCCTTTTTAGCATTTCATCATGTTTGGATGGGATGGTTGGGGTTATAGAAGGTCTGGGTCACATCACTCTTGGGGAACAATAGTTTCTAAGGTCAATCACAATGGTAGAGGGGTTCACCTAGGGGTGGTTCAAAGGGGAACTAGTATGCTTTGAGGAGGTAGACCTTTTGTTAGACATGGCCCTACACGTGTGTCTATCCATTTTGATGCTAATGAACCTTGCCTTCATGAATACTACAAGTAATTGAATCTTATCCACGTAATCAACCTTCCCACAACATTAATAACCCTCCTTTGCACAATCTTGAGCATGCACATGTTGATAATAACCCAACCTCTTCTAATAGGTCTATTCAATCTACTCCTTCTCATGTACCTCCACATCATGTCTTACATGTTACTACTAAGCCACCATTCTTGATTGGAAAAACCAAGTTGTGCCTTCTCGTGACTCCCCAAAAACTCTAAGCATGTTAGGTCCTCTTCTAAGTGCCTAAGGTGACAAGTGTGGTGAAAAGAGTTAAATTGGAAGTGGAGGAAGAATTTGGTATCATCACTGCACTATACTTCTGTGGAGCCATATGAATATGTCAGAGATGATCACTAAGGTGGGAATTCCATTACTGGATTTGATAGGGGATGACTGATTATGTTATTTGAATTTGATAAAATTGTTGGACATATTACCCACTTTGCATATACTTCATTTTTGAGATATTATACTTTGATATTTTGAGACATATTTGATAACTAATGGTGACAGTATGATATATTTATGCATATAAATGGATGGTTGTTGATATTTAATTTGTTGTTTCATGGTGATGATGTGTTAGCCTTTGAAATGATGAATGCTTTAAATGGTTTTGTTTGCATTTATTTAATGTGTGTAATACTTAGTGGGCCCCTGTTTAGATGATTCATACCTCATTCAAATGCCTAAGTAAAATGTTTAAAAAGTGACCCGAGTCCTTGGTTATAATTATATTTTATTATAAAGTTCACTTAAGTCATAAGTGAAGGCTTATTATAAAGTTATAAATCATTTATTTAAAATTATTTAAATGGTTCAATCGGTTATAACCGATTCTATTTAAGAGCATGTTATAAAAGGACTTGGAGGATTCAATTACAAAGGATGAGAAATCAGGTATTGTAACTATTTTGAAATTTATTTCATTCTAAATTATTTTATGTAATTTTTCTGAGGCAAGTGATCTTACATGCAGTTATGATGACATTGTTTTGAGGTTTGAGTATGAATTTTGAATGCAACATAGGTATATCTAGATTTAATATTATTTCTTTGATTATCTGATTTGATTATTTTACATTTTATCTAATTGATTGCAGATTTTTTTCATATATCCAAAGCAAGCCTTGATGATATCTTCATTTCGATCTCGAAATATATGCAATTGTAGCCATGTTGGCTTTGATTTTGAATCATGACCTTGTTAAGACATTGTTTTAGTGATCATTGTACTATCTCTCATTAATGCAAAATCTATTTCTCTTCATCATGTCTATATTTTATTTTTCATCTTATCAGTTATGTAAATATGTTCATATGTTGATATCTTTTGATTTTCTTTCTTGTGAGTGTGTTGTTGTTTTTATCTTCAAGATCATAATATCATTTGAAAATCATTGCAAATAAGAGATTATAAGATATAACTCAAGTTTTCACCTTTTCAAGAGGTTACCTAATTGATAGGTTTCACTTTATCAGATAAAGGTTGATAATATATATTTGATATAGAAAATCAATTTGATATATGAGTGATTATTTTCATATAAAGTCATTAAGTTTAAGAGAAATCTCTTTATCAATCTAATTAATCATTGTGTGGTCTTGTTGTGTCTTTTAATGTGTTTTGTTTTTTTTTCATTGATGTATGTATATTCTCATTGTTGTCAAAAATAGAAACTTCCCAGATCTTAGGTTGAATCATTATTTAGCCTATGTTAAACTACCCACGCTTAAGCCAATTCTTAAGTACAACTATGATTAAATTGGTTGATTTGTCTTGAAATTTTACATTAGTGAAAGGGTTGATTGGTTTTCAGTCTAATTTTCATCGAAAACAAATTTGGTGACTCCTATTGGGATCATTTCTATTTCTTATTTCTAAGTGGATTTCTTCTAACTTGTCCACTTTTCTTCTTCTTTCGATTTGATTATAGAGTAGATTTCTTCTAACTATCTACTCTTTGAATTTCATCAATGACCATTAGAGGTGTTACACCTCTTGATCAAGTTGGTTTACTCATTGGAAGTACTCAATTAGATGTTAATTATGATATTAGAACTGTTGTTTGGGATTTTACAACTGACCATAGTTGCATAGTTGCACAAGCTAGTGAGGTCCTTAATGATGAAGAGGATAGAGCCCTTGACATTCAAAGGCTTCACAAGGTCTAATATCCAAACCCAACGTGACATTATAAAGAAAAATAAACAAATTAAAGATGAGAGAGGAAAAAACTTTAAAATATGAAAATAAGTCTAAAGTTTTACCTTTAGATATTGTGAATGATAAGAAGCTTATGAAACATTTATGTTAGATTAACCTTTGACTTGTGTTGTTTATTTATAATTTCTTTACAATGGCTTGATGAATTTAATAGAGAATGAAGAAAAATGGAGAAGAAAGAGAAAGGGTGCCTAGTCCTAACCGTAACCGAGATAGGATCCCTAGGTTTGAACAAAATAGGGACAATGTCACTGATGATGAAGCATCAGATCATGAAGAAGATAACCTCAGCCCATGGCTTAAGGGAAATCCAATTGATATTGGAAGAAACCCTCCTAAATTACCATCTTTAAAAGGCATTCAATTACCCAAGTTTTCTGGTGAGTATGGCTCATCTTGGGAAGATCACCTTGATTCATTCAAACTGATATGTGCAGCCATAGGGGTAACTAATGAGAGGGCTTCTTTGAGGATTTTCTCACAAACTCTTAAAGGTAGAGCCTATAAATCCTTTATTAGTTTTCCTTCAAAATCCCTTACTAGATGGTCAAACATAGAAGATTGGTTAGAGGATTGTTTGGGAAAGATAAAGATGAGTTTGAACTTGTGAATGAACTTTCAAACATGACTATGGATCCTGGTGAGACTATCTATCATTTTACCATATGTTTCACCAAGTTATGAAAAAGATACCTTCTAATGTAAGACCTTCAAAGAATCTAGCAAGGCTATATTATTGTAATGCTTTACCATCAAAATATAGGCTTATGTTAGAAGATAAAGAAATTTATGACTTTGAAGAGACTCTTACTTTTTGTTTGTAGTATGAAAAGAAGTTGAAGAGAATTGGTTTCAAAGATAGATCATCATCTAACTCTTTTGCTGAAAATACAAAAATTTTGAATGTTATTCAAAATTTAGGAAATGAGTTGGTTGCCATTAAAAGACAATTAAATGATCAGCCCTCATCCTCAAAAAACACACTACTAGGGTCAAGTAAGGTAAAGAATGAACCCGGAAAAGTAAAACTAAACCTAAAGAGATGTACTATGGAGTTTGTGAATTAGACCATGACCCTGACATGTGTAAAGTTGCTGAGAAAGTTAGAAAATTTATCAAAGGAAAGAATGTTTCAGAATGTGTAGTTTTGTTGACTTTGATGTAAATGCAGTGCAAACTCGGTCAAAAGATTATGCTAAGAATGATGGTAAAAAAGGTAAAACAACTGATGATGCTAAGGGAAACATAAATCTGATCACCTTGATAAAGTGAAGTCACATGATAAACCAACCAAACCTATTTTAGATGATGTTCCATCTAGTTTAAATAATGCTCAATATCAACCCTACAAAGGTAAAAATTTTTACAAAATCTTCTATGTTTCCTTTTGGGTATGATATTGTAGTTGACATGAAGAACTCTAGGAGAAATATGAACATGTTTGAGAGCCTTGGATTACCTGGTCAATTCAAAAAATTGGAAGTTGCTCACAAAAATAGATCTGAACCTAAACCATTAGTGGTTGTTCAAGAAGATGAATTTGATAGTGAAACAAATAATGATGAATATCAAGTAATGAATCAATCCAATTCTGCACCTGATTACATTCCACCTTTTATGTGATAGTTAAAATTCAAAATAAAATCATTCATAATTATATATTAGATACAAGTGCATCAAAGAACATTATGCCTAAGTCTATTGTTGATCAATTGGGTGTTCCATATGAACATGATAATAGAAAACTAACTAGTTTTGATTCTCATCAAACCAAATGTTGTGGAAAATTAGGGACATAGTCATTAAGATAACACAAGATGAAAGAGTTAGATTTATTGAAATGTGCACATCTTAGACATACCTACTAACTATGTTATGTTTTTAGAAGAGATTGGTCTCAAGCCACATGTGATTTTGTTGGGAAAGATCTTACTTGGGCACTAGTTGGAAATGCCATAGCTTTCATTCATAGAGAAGAATGGTTAGGTACACCAATGAAGGAATTTCATCATCTGTTGCTTTTGTAGAAACTGGTATGGGAACTTATGGATTAAATTCATTAGATATCAATGCTTTTGATGATGAAGATTATCAACATGCTAGATTATTACCTTCGATGACATTTGGAAAATGTGCTTTGATGGAGCTAGTTCTCAATTTGGAAATGGTGTTGGTGTAGTCATTAAATCACCCATAGGAAGACAATTCAATTATGATTTTCAATTGGCATTTGAAGAAAAAATAATAATATGATTTGAAGCCTTATGTTTAGGCCTGCAATAAGCCTTAAGTCTAAACATTAAGAAGTTAACTATTTTTGGAGATTCAGAAGTTGGTTATCAGACAAGTTAAGAAGATCTATAAAACCAATCAAACTCATCTCCATCGTTACACTCAAAAGGTTTGGTATTTTATTGAAATTTGAGGCCTTTAACATCAATCATATCTTTCGAGAATTCAATTCAGAGTGATGATAAAATTGTTGTTTTTGCTTCTAATCCCAATTTTGTTGATCAAATTGACTACATTTTCAAGGAAGTTTATAGACCTATGATACCGATTTAGAGACTAATTGCCTATTTTTTCTTGTGATGAACATATTGATACATTTTTGAAAGGAAATTATTTTGATTTTGATGATTATGTGTTGAATTGTGGTGATTATTTGCAGCTCTCTAGTAATAAATTGCCTGCTGGTTTGGTAAGCTTGGAATCCATGTTCTCACCTCATGACCAACCAAAATATTTTCTCTTCTTGAACCCTCTAGAAGGATCATAGGTGAAACCATTGTTGTTAACTTGGGTACAGAAGAAGAACCAAAATATGTCTATTTTGGTGTTTTGCTTGACTCCTAAAGAAAAAGAGGCCTTCATTAAATTGTTGAAAGAATTCATTGATGTTTTAGCTTGGTCATACAAGGATTTGAAAGGTTATGATACTAGGATCATCAAACATGATATCCCTATTAAACCTGGAATCAAACATGTTCGTCAAAAGCCTAGAAGAGTAAGCCCTTATTGGAAGACACCATCAATAAGGAGCTTGAGAAAATGTTAGAAGGTGGTGTCATTTACCTGTAAGATATTCTGAATGGGTTGCTAACTTATTAGTGCCAGTACAAAATAAAAATGGAGACATCCATCTCTGTGTTGACTTTAGAGATTTAAATCATGTAAGTACATTAAGGATAATTTCCCTTTACCAAACATTGATCAAATCTTACAACAGGTCACTAGGTCGGAAATGATGTCTCTCTTAGATGGATTTTCAGGTTATAATCAGATTTTTGTAAATCTGGAAGATAGACATAAGACTACTTTTACTACATAGAAAGGTACCTTTGCTTTCAATCGTATGCATTTTGGCTTAATAAATGTAGGTGCCATGTTTCAAAGAGCAATGCATGTGGATTTTGATGATTTAATTGGAGTTATAATTTAGGTTATTTAGATGATCTAACTGTGTATTCTAGGAAAAGGAAAAAACATTTGGACCACTTGTGAGAAATCTTCATTCATTGCCACAAATATGGTATTTCCTTAAATCCAAAAAAAATTATTTTTGGTGTTACTGAGGGTAAATTATTGGGTCATATCATCACACAAATTGGTATTTCTATTGACCCAGAAAGAGTTAAGGCTATTCAAGAATTGCAACCTCCTAAAAATGAATCTGGTTTACATTCCTTTTTTAGAAAATCAATTTTGTATGTAAATTCATATATGATTTTTTTGATAAAGTTGCCCCATTGCAGATTTTACTGAAAAAGAATCACGGTTTCTCATGGGATTCTCATGTTGATTATGCATTTTCTGATGTTAAAAATTCCATTGCTCTTCCACACCTATCTAGCTAAACTCGACTATCAAAACCTTTTGTCTTGTATTTAAATTCTTGATAAAGCTATGGGTGTTGTCATAACTCAATATTTTGAGTCAAATAATGAGAAACCCATTGCTTATTTCAGTCAAACTTTAAAAATATGTTGAAGTCAGGTATCCTTTGATTGAAAATTTTTTTTTCACATTAGTTTTAGTCTTAGGAAAATACAAGTATTTGTTGATGGGAAATAAAATCATTGTTCATTCTAACATTCTGTTTTAGCCTATTTTCTTAAACAACTAGTGATTGATGGAAGATTGGCCAAGTGGATTTTCAAAATCCAACAATTTGATTTAGAGTTGGAAACATGCAAAACTATCAAAGGTAATGAGCTCACTAAAACACCTGGCTGAAAATGTTGATTCAAACATTAATGTAGTCATCTTAGCAGTTGATGATGTCTTGCATGTTGTTCCTCATTTTCAAACCATGACAGGTAATGAGTTATCATCCAAATTTAATATAGGTTTCAACATGCATGAATGGGATTGTTTATTATCTCAAGATGATTGGTATCATGATCTTGTTTATTATTTTAAAACCAATCATGTCCTGAAAACTTAGATAAAAACAACGTAGAGCACTTCATTTTCAAGCTCTTAAGTTTGTGCTTTTAGAAAATCTGTTATTTTTCAAAAATCGTGATGGTATACTTTTGAGATGTTTAACACATGACCAAACTGAATGTGTGCTTAGGAGTTTTCATGAAGGTGTTTGTGGTGGACATTTTCTTGCAAAACAACTGCTCATAAAATACTATGTGTTGGTTATTATTGGCCTACTTTATTCAAAGATGCATATAAATGGGTAAGGTCTTGTGCTCCTTGTCAAATGTTTGTTGGTCATGAAATGTTTACCAGCCATGCCATTAAATCTTGTCATTTCGGAAAGACCTTTTTCAAAGTGGGGAATTAATTTCATCTCTGACATTCATCCCCCTTTTTTTTGGTCATAGACACATCCTAACAACCACTAATTACTTTACAAAATGGGTTGAAGCAGTTGCTCTAAAAATCTCTATGGCTAGTGAAGTTGTCAATTTTTTGAAAACCAATTTTTTTCACGTTTTAGAGTACCTCAAGAAATTATATCTGATAATGGTCCAACAATTTAATTTATGAAAAATACTTAAATTTTCTTAGTAAATACTCCATTATTTCGAGTCATGCATCAAAATATTACCCTCATGGTAATGCAAAAGTTGAATCTACAAAAAAAAATTTGATTAATATCATGAAGAAATTGGTCAATGACAACAAAAGAAATTGGCATCTCAAAATTTTTGAAGCCTTATGGGCTAATAGAACCACTATAAAATTGGGTAAAGTATGGGATTCTCACCCTTCATGTTTGCTTATGGTTTTGAAGCCACTATTCCTATTGAACTACAAATATCTTCAACACATACTACTTTAAATTTTGCATAGATGACTTAATGAACTTACAACTACGTTTAGAATGAACTGTTGGTTTTAGATCAAATGAGGATTACTGCTTTGCAAAAATTGGAAAAAGGTAAGGAGAAATTAAAAAGGTTGTTTGACAAAAAGGTAAACTAAAAAAGTTTTAAGGTTGGAGACTTGGTCTTATGTTGGGATAAAGCAAGAGAAAATCTTAGGAAACATCACAAGTTTGATTCATTATGGTTGGGTCCTTATCAAATTGCTTGATTTTGGGAAATAACGCTTTTCATTTGAGAGAAATTGATGGTGATTGATGAGATTTATAGTAAATGAAACAACATTTGAAACATTTTTATAATTAAGTTCTTCGACTGTATTTGATATATATATTGTTTGTTTCTTTGTTTATTTTGTTTTTTCTTTTTGTTTGATTTTCTTTGCTTTGTTGTTTTTTTTTTTGTCTTGTCTTAATAAGTTGTCATGATCATTTGAGACTCTAATATGCTACATTTACAAGATTTTGGATGGAGATGAAGGTGTTTATCAGACTTCTCGGATGGTAAGATTATTTGAAGCTTTCAGTTGGATATAAATTATAGAATATATTATATCAAAATTTTAGTGAATAAATTTTTTTGATATATTTGTTGTAGAAGAAGGCATACTTATTTTTCAAAAAAATGAAGGCTGACTCTGTATTTTGATCTTGTCCAACCCTCACTTCCCAATCTCTTGTATTCCCTTCTTCACTCATGATCGCTGAATTTCATCCCTTTGATCTAAAATAATTACGGGTACATGTGCGATCAATCGATCAAGAAACAATGAACCTGTATTGCACTCTTGAGCATGTTAAATTTAATCATTTTAATGCATCCTAGCCTCTTGTCACAAAAAACTATCCAACATGGTCACTATGTTATTACTAAAATTTTAACACCCCCCCTTTTAAAAATAACCATAAATATCCGTGTTACTACTTGCTTACCATTTCATTTATATAGAGTTCGGAGGGGGCCACCAAGTATTTAATGCATTATTTTAATTGTTTGACACTAAGTGATTTCGTGGCATTCTTTAATTTTTTTGGACATCATATATATATATGTCATTTTGTCATTGTCATATTGATGGTGAATGGTTAACATGGAGATCAAATTTCATTTCATAATTTCACTATTTGGATTTCAGGCTCGCATTTTGATCTTTTTAGTCTTTCCATTCTAGAAATGATCAATGAATGAGTGATGGTTGAATATGATGTTTTTTAGACTACCTTGTATAATGTCTTCATGGCATGCTTCCATTTCGAATATCTTGACTATAAATGTTTTAGAAAGTGATACCAATAATTGAAGTAAAATGGTTCTATAGAATATGCAGAAGTATGATTTTATTTTTATAAGCTGAAATGAAATATTTTTAGTAATTGACACTTGTGGTTTTTGATTGGTGACTCTGTTTTGGAAATTAAATGATCTTGAATGCTAATTTTTGGTGTTTACTTCTCCTTTTCAACACATCATAATGCTGGATGGGATGGTTAGGGTTCTAGAAGGTCTGAGTCACATCACTCTTGGGGGCACAATAGTTTTCGAGTTCAATCAAAATAGAAGAGGGGTTCACCAAGGGATGGCAAAAGGGGAAATAGTATGATTCGAGGAGGTAGACCTTTTTCTAGACATGTCCCTTCATGTGTGTCTATCCATTTCGATGCTAATGAACCATGTCTTCATGAAGTACTACAAGTAATTGAATATTATCCATGTAATCAACCTTCCCGCAACATTAATAAACATCCTTTACACAATCTTGAGCATGCACATGCCAATAATAACCCAACCTCTTCTAATAGGGCTGTTCAATCTGCTCCTTCTCATGTGCTCTGCATCATGCCTTACCTATTACTACATCACCACTATGACAAAACCAAAGGTTGTACCTTCTTGTGACTCCCACGTAACCGTAAGTGTGCTAGGTCCTCTTCCACAGTGCCTAAGGTGACAAGTGTGGTGAAAAGAGTAGAGGAATAATATGGTATCATCACTTGCACTATACTTCCTGTGGAGCCATATGAGTATGTCAAGATGATCACTGAGGTGGGCACACCATTGTTGGATTTGACAGGAGATGACTGATTATGTTGTTTGGATTTGATAAAATTGTTGGACATATTAGCCACTTTGCATATACTTCATATTTTGAGATATTATACTTTGATATTTTGAGATATATTTGATAGACTAATGGTGGTAGTATGATACATTTATGCATATAAATGGATGTCTATTGATATTTGATTTTCTGTTTCATGGTGATGACGTGTTATCCTTGGAAAGGATGAATGCTTTAAATGGTTGTTTTTGAATTTATATAATGTGTGTAATACTTAGTGGGCCCCTGTTTAGTTGACTCATACCTCATTCGAATGCCTAAGTAAATGTTTAAAAGGTGACTTGATTTCTTGGTTATAATTATATTTTATTATAAATTTCCACGTAAGTCATAAGTGGAAGTTATTATAAAGCTAGAAATTATTTAAATGGTTCAATCAGTTATAACTGATTTTGTCTAAAAGCATGTTATAAAAGGACCTAGAGGATTCAATAACAAAGGATGAGAAATTAGGTATTGCAGCTATTTTGAAAGTTATTTCATTCTAAATTATTTTTGTGCAATATGTTTTCGAGGCAAGTGATCTTACAGGCATTATGATGACATTGTTTTGAGGTTTTAGTATGCGGTTTTGAATGCATAAGGTATTTATAGATTTAATATTATTTCCCGATTATCTAATTTGATTATTTTGCCTTTTATCTAATTAATTATATTTTTGTCTATCATATCCAAAGAAAGCCTTGATGATATCTTCATTTTGATCTCAAAATATATACAAATTGTAACCATGCTAGATTTGATTGTGAATCATGACCTTGTTAAGACGTTGTTTTGAAAATCATTGTACTATCTTTCATTAATGAAAAATCTTTTTCTCTTCATCATGTCTACTTTTATTTTTCATCTTATCAATTATGTAAATATGTTCAAATGTTTTTATTTTTGATTTTATTTCTTTTGAGTGTCTATTACGTTTATCTTCAATATCATAATATAATTTGAATATCATTGCAAATAATAGGTTGTAAGATATAAATCAAGTTTTCACCTTTTCAAGAGGTTACCTAATTGATAGGTTTCACTCTGTTGGATAAAGGATGATAATATATATGTGATATAGAAAATAAGTTTGATAGATGAGTGATTATTTGCATATAAAGTCATTGAGTTTAAGAGAAATCTCTTTATCAATATCATTAATCATTGTGTGGTCTTGTTGCATCTTTAATGTGTTTTTTAATTTTCGTTGATGTATGCACCTTCTCATTATTGCTAGAAATAGAAACTTCCTAGATCTTAGGTTGAAGCATTATTTATCCTATGTTAAACTACCCACACTTAAGACAATTTTTAAGTACAACTTTGATTAAACCGGTCTAATACCCTCTTGCACTTTTTCTTTAGGTGAAAGGGTTGATTGGTTTTTGGTATAATTTTCATCCACAACACATGCTTTACTTTGTTCCTTTCGCTTCTTTGACCTAGGGCCTTGGAAACCGTAGGTTGTCTTAGTGTAAGGGTTACTTCACTTTGGGTATGTGATATTAGCAGTCCCTATACCCCATTTAATTCTATCCATTATGTGTCGGTCTTGGTGTGTCTCTTACTTGTTGCCTCGATACCTTAGTTGAATGGATGATGAGAGTGCATGTTGTTTAGAAACATTTTTCTCACCATAAATCCTTGGTGAACCCACCATGAATCAAACACATAACCTTTTGATCAATACAATCTCATTAAAAGCATCCATTTTTATCTTGTTTTAACCCTTAAAAATAAAAAATCCCTAAAAATCAACTTTTCCGACACTATCGACCTCTGTGTAAAATATGGGCAAGGCTGATTGTGTGTCTGTCTTAGTTCATTTCCATTTCCAACACCATCGGGACTGTGTAAATTCTGTACACGTCTAATTATGTTTGTCTTAGTGCATTTTCCCTTCTCGATGCTATCGGCCCTTGTGTAAAAATTGTGCAGGGGTCAATTGTAGTTTTCTAGAATCCTATTTTTAGCTCCAACATAGCAAAAATGTCATCTCTAAGGATTTTTTGGCACAATTGAACTTCTTGAAATTTTCTAGGGGATATACCTTCGTGCCTACATCTCCTCTTCATGTTCTAAAATTCTCTAATCCTACAAGCACCAATATTACCACATGCCTTGATCCCGCTTGTGAAACTCTTTTGTCACAACCCCGTCCCTCCGATCGGTTAGAGCAAGGTTACTCAACTAAGTGTAACATGGTTGAGGTTGAGTATATAGATCCCAAATCCATCATTAAGAACATTAACATCAATGAATGTTTTACTCCTGATAAAGATGGAGGTTTCTGAAGGATACCTGCCAACACCATGGAAATAACTAGGCCTCATTCTAATCAAGAAGCACTCAGTCATGATCAGGATTCTCCCTACAGAATTGATCAAAGTGAGTCCACTAAAACTCCCACTAATGAGCATAATAATCACAAAAAGTACCCACCTATAAAGGGAACTCGTCTTCTATATAACTTAACTTAGTGATAATAAAACTCCTAGAACATATGGCCTTATCCCAGGCTACCACCACAACTAACATGATCCGGATATATAATAAGATGTTACAAGTAAATATCACGAAATGTGGTGCCTAAAATGCCTTCTCATACACCTCCCCATTGGTGGGTGTGCATGGGAATCATATTCCTTCTCCACCAATCTAGAGTGAGATATCACAAAAGGTCCAAAATGAAAAATATAGTCCTTAGAAAGATCTCGTTCCAACTGTCAAAGTCAGTGTCATACAAGCCCCATGAAAATATCGTGGGCACCATAGAGCCTTCATACTATCAACATGTCTTGGCTCAAATGAGGTCTTCCAGATTCAAAACTCGATACTATCGACATGTCTTACAAAAATTCTTAATAACACCTCATATCCTTCTATACCTTAACAACAGGTTCCCAAGAAAACAATCCTCCTTTTTTAGACACCATCATCCCTCGTGGTACATCTTCTATAGGGCTGATAACATCTAGAATTGACAATTCCTATATAGACTATATCGGCCCCTATCAAAACACAATTTGCATGGCTGATAGCATGGAAAAATCCCCAAATGTTATTGAAACTTCCTCCCCACTGGTGCCTGAGCCTCAAATTGCTCCACCGGTCACACTCTCACATACCAACATCAACTTAGCCGACCCTTTCTCCTTGATGAAGATTAGGTTACCGAGTTTGAATATGAAGTAGATGATCTTATGAGTGATGATCCTATTTATCGTGCCTTGATGGTGAGTGACACTCGATCCATCAACACCATCCTCACCCATTGCAACAATACATTTATCGACACTCCCACTAACCCTCTATAACATATGAGACCTCTTCCTCTACCTCTTTCCCTTATAGCTCCTTAGTCTTCTATTAACTGGCCATATTGTACATGGCATAAGGCTCTAGGGCATAATTTTTCTGATTGTAGATCTTATCAACACCATATGAAGAATCTTGAAGCTGAGGTAAAATATAACCAAACCAAAAAGGCTACATAACCTTCTACTTCAACTCCTTTCTTCTTCTCTCATCATGAGTATTATATGCATAATAATGCTTTTGACGTCGGAGTTCGTATGTAGCAAGCATACCATCCCCAAAACCTCTTCACGCACTCGAAGCATGGGGAATATTCGATAAAGACCACATTCCTTCCCCTTAACTTCCATGACCTCAACCTACATACGAACTATAACCCCATTCTAAATCTAGTCACACTCTAGAGGACATACGTCATGGATTCCTTTCCCGTAAAGAGAGTCATATTGATAATACACTCTTTACCACATGGTCATAGGTTCATCAACAAGTTTCTATCACACACCACACTATATAGGACCTCATGACTTGTGCTTGAAGCCACAATTTGGATCAAGTTGATGATATTATCATAGATACACTTGTGACATTTCCCCATAGCTAGTTCCTTACAAACATCATGATTATGCATTACTTTCCTATTTTTCCTAATCCCTTGGGCTCGCCCTTGGGTTTATGATCATATCTCTTTTCCCTGACATCTCCTACCGTTGGAATGTCACGGTCTTGATTCTTCTTATTTTGGCTTCAATTCACCTTGGCCTTTCCAAGTGGATCACCATGGTCTTGTGCATCCTCACTTAGGTTCTTGACCTCATTTCAATTTATTTCTCTTTGACACCCCCACAGAAACCCTATTATCGGATGTCTTGGCCTCTTTTATGCCATTTGGCTTTGACACTATGACACCTTATCTCTATGATCCTATGACACAAAATCCATCCCATGGGCCCTTAGCGATGATTTATGTCTTATTTACTCGATGATCATGCAACGTTTATTTTTAGTTTTTCTTCTCCAGGTTTTAACAACATGAATTGATCCCGACGTGACATGATGACTAACACTATCATGTACGCATTGGTGGGTATATTTCATTTCAGCTAGTCCTTTATTTTCTTTTAGCATATCCTTTTGGTTTCAATGTTATGTATTGTTATTTATGTTAACTACCCATGTTTCAATTTTACAACATGCGGTAATCAATGACTTGGGCATATGTATACACCTAATTTTTACTCTTTCTATTTTCATACGTGTTGCTAAAAATTTATCTTTTCAGGTTAGAGGTTGATAATTCATCTATTTATGGGATTAAGTTCCTTAAAGGGCTCATTTCGGGATAGGGGTATGGTTATTCATGTAACCATTTTGCTAGGGATCATACATGGAGAGAGAATAACTTTTGGTCTTATTCATCCACTTCTTTTTCTTATCTTCTTACTTTCCTTTGTATTATTCTAACACCTTACATGACCATGACCATATTATTTATATCTTACATTCCTTTTTGTCCATCACGACACATTATACACATCATTTATCATTTCCCCTCCCTAATCTATGCCATCACCCGCGAGTGATTGCATTGGTGCTATTTCAAATCCTTGGCCGACGCCTTTTCCCATAGGTGATGGTGTCGGTATAAATTCCTAAAATACACCTTCATCACATAACAAACAACAAAAAAATTTCATAGGAATTCTCCATTAGCTTTGCTCTTTTGTGCCAACTTGCATCTACTTCCTTAGCTCTTGGAGTTCTTGCATATTGAATCTTGGCTTGAAGATTCTTCTTGATTGGATTGGTTTTCTTGCACTTTTGGGTCACCTATAATGAGATAGTACTAGATTGTTTCCCCTTCTCCACTCAAATTATATTCTCTCTCGCTGTATGGTCCTTTGGGAAATATATACATCAATGACTGCCCCCCAACATGTAAGTTCTCTAACTTGACTTGTCATTTTGTATAGAGTAGTATCCTATCTTTACTCATCACTTTATGTTAGCTTAGTATTTTATGCACATGCTAGGTTATCATATTGTATTTCAATTCCTTTATATTACATGCTTTACTTTGGTTAGCATAGAATTTTCATGTTTATTTTATTTTTAATCTCCCTCATAGTTCCGTTACCTCAATAGGGTTCCTTCCTCTTCTTCGAGCTAGGGCCTTAAACCGTAGGTTTTCTTAGTGTAAGGGTTATGTCCCTTTGGGTTTGTGATATTAGTAGTCCGTGTAACCCCTTTAATTCTATCCTTTGTGTGTTGATCTTAGTGTATCTCTTACTTGTTTCCTTGATACCGTATTTAAATGGATGATGAGAGTGCATGTTGTCTAGACACATTTTTTCCTACCATATATAGAGCTCCAAATTCTAGATATAGAATAGGGTAGTGGTATCTAACTAGTTTCCGATAGTAAATTGATGATAACAAGGTTGTGAGCAAGTTGTAATTAGGTTGTAATAAGCTAAGGATTATTACATTGGGGTTGTAAATATAGGTTGTATAAGGTTATAAATCCTAATGGGATTATAATGCAAGTGTCGATAGATTTATAATGCAATAGATCAATAATATTCTACTTTACCGTAATCCATACATGAAAATATGAAATAAACATCTAAATCTAAAATGACATAAAATAAAAGAGAGGTTAGGTATGCTTACCTAATTATAGACACAATTGGTACATCAACTTCCCCAAGGTTAGTAGCACCTTATGAGAGAGTTGATGTGGGGTATAAAAAGAGAGAATACCTAGAAACCTCTAGTTGAAGACTCTAAAGTCAAGGAAGACCATAGTAAATGCATTTTATATGCTTGAAGATCCTAAGTACCAAATGCTCTAAGTGTAGACTCCAAAGAATATAAGTAAGACCGACTTCATGACATCTAAGGTTTTTAAAGTAGATTGGAAAAATTTAGAAGACTAAATGCGTGATGATTGTTATGTGGAAAGAAAAATTGCATGCCAAGTATAAATAGAAACATGATGACATTAATATTTTATGTTAGCTGGTGTATCAACTGTGTTCAATGCTTTCTACTATGATTTTTTTAACTTGATAGTATTGACCATAATCAATACCATTGGTGAGAAAAGTGAAAAATAATGGGGGTCACCAAGCGGGTCTAACTAATGAAGGGAAATTGAAAGTGATGAAAGGGGAAAATGAAAAATGTATGCATGTGTTGAAAGCAAGTATAGAGTGATTGAAGATGTTGGTAAAGTATGATTGTATAGGAATGAAAACATGTGAACTATGGTATAATTGAGCTACACATCAAGGCTCTCTCATAAATATCACCGATAATGATCCCAATACAACTAGTGAAGGTTATAGTTAACCATTTTTATGACCCCTACTCCCAATAATTGTCCCTAAAAACACCACTCTAGGTAAGACACTTTGCACCAATAATGCATGTAAAGAAAGCATTTTAATAAAGTGAAAAATTAGGTTTATAGAGATATTTTTGGACTAAGTATAAGGAGAGTTGCAAAGTTGTGAGGTTTTCTACAAGAAAAGAGTAAAAGTACAACCTAAGAATATTTTTGTAGTTTATAAAGGAGTTTCATGAAAAATTACACATTAGTGGATATAAGTAATGTGTAGATTTAATGAGTGTAAAATTAAAATTTACAGATGGAAACATAATTCTTGATAACTTTACGAAGATAGGTTCCTAAAGGAACATTTGATAAGATTAAGTGGAAGAAGATCAGACCATGTATAGTCTAGGAATATTTTACATAAAATAAATACAAGATAGAGATATTGGAGGGGATGGACATTTCTCATATATTAAATATTTTGGATTTATACCCATTCTTTGAAGGGAAAATTAGTGATGAAACAAAACACACAAAATAGATTGGAAGCAACAAATACCAAAATAAGAGCTTGAATAAATTGAATACATTTTGGATGAATGTGTAGTAAAGGAAACCCACATGAAAGAGTATAAGAAATATTTGGTAAAGTGAAAGGGTAGAGAAATTGAGGATGTGTCTTAGATTAGTGTAGAAAATATTTCTAAACTTGGTCATTCCATTGAATAATTTAGATACACTCTTGAGTAGAGGATCAAGTTTATTATTATGCAAAATCATCTAAGTTTACTTGTGATCCTATGTTATCTAATAAGATTTGGAGTAGAAAATAAATTTTTCACAATTTTGGGTAACCCTAAGCTGCAGACCTTGCATACTATGTTATTTGAAGAAGAGGAAGTCATAACATGAAGACTTGGATTCTTATAAATATGGATAGTAATGTAAAAACCATGTGTAACCATGAAAACTCACTATTTGAAGCTTGAAATAATGGACGAATCCTTAAATTAGACACTGGAGTGAATTGATTTAATGTAAGCTTATCAATATAGTCACAGAGAGCCTTATAAATGGGAAACCATGCACTATCATCAAATAGATCTCCTATTCCTTATTTTCAACCTACACCATCTCAACTAAAGTGTCAAATCCATAACTTTCTCAAAGCTCTTATTGTTAGTCATTCTCCTTTGTAAGAGGATATTATTCCTCCTCCATTATTTTAACCCTTAGAAAATCAATCAAAATCTCAATCCTTCCTTCCTTTCATAGATCTGAACCCATTTTGGGATGAGCTTCATGATAAAAAAAAATTGGGAGAGCATCCAACTCGGGAGCCAAAAATAAGATCAGATGCAAAGTTTCAAGGATTAGAGCCAAGAGTTTGGGGTTGAAAAATTTCTTCATCAATAACCTATAAATAAATCTCCTTAGAGTGCTTCAAAACTATTTGAGATGAGCTCCATTATTGCTAATCATGAGATATTTGTTGAAGAATGGGCTAAATATTAAAAACATGGGTGAATAAATGGCCCAAACTTGGCAAGAGCTTCCTATTATTATTCTTGAGCAGTCTCTTATAAAGGATACATTATATGAGCTCAAGAAGGAGAAGGTTTAAGTTGAAGAGCACATGATAGAGGAGGATAATTTAGACTCCAAGGGTTTGGATGCGAGAATAGATCATTCGGAGATTATTTCTCTCTTTTGGTGATGAATATGCCAATCAATCTTCACTCTCATTCAGGGAATAATTTCTAGAGGAAATCCTCAAGGAGAAGCAAGAAGAGGAAGAAATTAGACATGATGATCATATTGATCTTCATGTTGAGGAGTGGGATATCTTTGAGTTGTTAAACTTCATGTTTGAAGTTGAGGAGGAGAATAAGGAGCCCAATATTGAATCAAAAGCTGGTAACATGGGAGGAAACAAATGAAGATAAGTTTTAAAAACATCAAAATCCTCCCTAAAATGAGGGTAAAATGTTAGATAGCTCCATTTATGGGGCCGAGCTTGAAAAGAATGCGAAAATAAAAAAATAGTCCTTGGTTTTTTCAGAGTTGGATGTCCAATCAAATATCTAGGTAGATAAAATCCAAAATTAAAGTTGCTACCACTCATGTTCACTTTAGAGCATGAGGAATATTTTCAAAGTTCCAAAGGTCAGCCAAATCACCTATCCAAACCAAATGTAGAGAAAATAGAGGAGGTGTTTATTATTTTTAAGTTGATACTTTGAGTAAAAAGGGAGTGTCAACCATGTTTACACTTCCACCACTTTATCTAGTTGCAAAACTGATCTCATGGCTGCACTTTTTAAGGGAGGGAAGTTACTTTTCCCATCCAATATATGGGTTTGTTTATCTTCCTTTTATTTTGGTTAGTGTAATAGTTTAGATTTTCTTCTTGCAAAACAAGTTCTTTTCATACTTTGAATGTTTCCATTTGGATCGTGTATGATTTCTATTTTGTACACAATTTTTATGAGCCTTTTGTAGTTTTGCACAGTCCATATCTATTATTTTGTGGAGATTGTTTTCATGTGTGGAAGTTTTGAAGACTATAAACTAAAATTATTGTACACTATCCATAGTTTTCTCACCTTGAAAAACATGTCAGATACCTCAGTAAATGTTCTCTTCTCATATGGGAGGTATTTTGACCCATAGGTTTATGGGGTGGTTTTGGCCCATGGTTTTGGTACCCACGGTATTGTAAAATTGCTTAAGTAGTTTCCTATTGATGTGATTTTGTGCATATGGTAGGGGATACATAACATTATAGATAGGAGTTCAAGTGTGAATTCAGGAGAGTTTGTTGAGTATAACTCCAAATAGATCTGGGTATTGTATTGAGAGAAAGAGGTGGCTTGTAATAAAATATGAGCAAGTGATTCTTGGTGGATGTAGCCCAAATTGGGTGAACCATGTTAAATATTGTCTCTGTGTTGTGTTCTTTTATTTTTTGCACTTTTATTTCAGATATGTGATTTTTATGTATATTAGTTTCTACTATTGCAATTTTGTGTGGGATTGTTCTGCATATTTTATCCCTTATTTCCTAACAATTGGTATTAGATCCTAGATTGACTTGTTGAAGTGTTGAATCGCAAGGAATTTTTAGCTTGAGTGTGAGCTATGATAGATGATGAAAGATCAAAGGTTGATAAATTCAATGAGTAAAATTTTAGTCTTTGGAAGATGTAGATGGAAGATTACCTTTATCAAAAGTATCTTTATATTTCGTTGTCGAAAAAGGGAACAAAACCATAAGCATGTCAGAAGTAGATTGGGATTTGATGGATAAGAAGGCACTTGGGACAATCCAGCTATGTCTTGCATCTTTGGTATTATTTAATGTTTCAAAGGAAAAGACTACAAAAGAAATTATGGATGTATTATGGAAGTTATATGAAAAACCCTCTTCATTTAACAAGACATTTTTAATGTTTTCTTTTAATATGAATATGTATAAGAATGGTTTAGTAGCATAAAATTTGAATGAATTTAATATAGTTGTGAATATGCTAGCTTCAATTACAATATATTTTGAAGAAGTTAGGGATTTATTAATTTTGTGCTCCTTTCCGAGAGTTGGAATATCCTTGTAATGACGGTAAGTAACTCGGTTCTAGATAGTTCAAAGTTGAAGTTTGAGGATTTTTAGGGGTGATTCTAAGTAAGAAAATGTGAAGAAAAAATCTCTGGGAATATTCTACTTCAGGAAATTCTATGACAATAGAAACTAGAGGGAGACAGAAGAATAAAGGAAGATGTGGAAAATTGAAAGATTGGGCAAGGTCAAAATCCAAAAACAAGATGGTATGATGGCACTTGTAGAAAGCTTGGGCATGCAAAGAAGGAATTTTGAGAGATTTGGGGCAAGAAGAAATAATTGGAAGAAAACAAGGAGGTGAATGTGGCAACAAGTAATGTCTGTCAACATGATTTTATTCTTTCTTTGCATAATATTGTTGAATCTTGGGTTTTATATTCGAGGGATTCTTATCATGGTATCCCACATAGGCATTATTTTGTCAATTATGTTCAAGGGGATGTTGGGCATGTTTATCTTGGTGATGATGAGCCTTGCAACATAGTTAGAAAAGGTTATTTTCAGGCTAAGATGCAGAATGGGAATACATGGCTATTGAAGGATGTCAGACATGTGCCTACATTAAGATGAAATTTGGTATCAATGGGGTAGTTGGGAAATGATGGTTGTACTATGATATTTACAGTGGAATCTTGGAAGGTTACCAAGGGTGATCTTTTGGTGGGAAGAGGTAAGAAGGTTGGAACCTTGTATTTAACCATTGGTAGAACTAGTGCTTGTAATATTGTGGCTTCATATGTAGATACAACATTGTGGCACTATAGGATCAGTCATATGAGCCATAAGGGCATGCAAATCATAAAGGAAATTTTATTGGATTTATATAAACATGTTTTGATTTATGTGAGCACTTTGCCTATATAGGAAACATAAATGAGTACGGTTTCTCAAGGTTGGACCTATGAAGAAAGAGAGTAAGTTAGAGATGGTGCATTCGATGTATGGGAGTCATCTCGGGTATCATATATTGAAGGTTAAAATTATTATATCACTTTTATTGATGATGCAATGAGGAAATTTTGGGTATATTGTTTTAGAAATGAATCTTATGTATTTGAAACTTTTTTTAAATGGAAAGCCTTGGTAGAGAATGAAACATGTCTTAAGGTAAAATGTCTCAGGTTAGATAATGGAGGGGAGTATTGCAACAATGAGTTTGATGATTATTGTTCTAAGAATGGAATCTATAGGAAAAATATGGTTATAGGAAATCCATAGCTAAATGGGGTGTCAAAAAGGATGAGCAAGACAATAATGGAATAAGCTAGGAGTATGAGGTTACATGCAGAATGCCTCTTTCTTTTTGGAAAAAGTGGTGAGCATAGCTATGTACTTGATAAAAAATGACCCTCAAGTGCCTTATATGGAAGCATACTTGAGGAGGTTTGGGCTAGTAAGAAAATTGATTAATCATTTCTTAGTCTTTAGATGTGAGGTGTTTGTTCATATTGACAAGGATGACAGGATCAAGCCATAGGATAAATTAGATAAATACACTTTCATTGGTTATGGTGGTGATGACTTTAGATATGAATGTTGGAGTATTAAGGAAAAGAAAATAATTCAATCTATGGATGTGGTCTTTAATGATAAATTTATGTATAAAAACATTTTAGGAAAACAAGGAATAATCTAGGAAAGGATATGCAGTGGTAGAGGATCTTCTAGATGGGAAAGTGGCACATGAATTAGTTCAAGAACCTACTCAATAGGAACCAAAAATTCTATATATTGAGGAGGTTTTCTAGGGAAAGAAGAGAACTGAATGTTTTTCTCCTTCTCTTAATTATTTATTACTCATTGACAAAGTGGATAGCTAGAGAGATTTGATGAAGAAATGTAGTTAGATGCCATCAATAAATGGGAACATGCTATGGATGAGGAACATTAGTCTCTAATGGAGAACCAGACTTGGGATTTGTGCAAAGCTACCCAAAGGAAAAAGATCATTGTAGAAAAAGTGGGTGTATAGAGTTAAAGAGGAAGGAGGCATAGACCATTACAGAAAAAGGTATAGATTTTGATGATATTTTTTCTCGTGTAGTAAAAATGACTTCTATTAGAATAGTTCTTAGAATATTGGAAGCATAAGACTTGCACTTAGAGTAGCTAGATTTAAAGACTACATTTCTCCATGGTGGTTTTTAGGAGGATCTATATATGTAGTAGCTAGAGGGATATGGGGTCAAAGGTAAAGAGGATATGGTGTGCAAATGGAAGAAGAGATTATATGGCCTAAAACAATCTCCACATAAATGGGATAAGAAATTTAATAGCTTCATGATGGAGAAAGGTTATATTAGATTCCATTCTAACCATTGCATGTATATACAGAAATTTTAAGATGGTAGTTATATTATTTCGTGCTTATATGTAGATGACATGTTGGTTGCAAGAAAAACATGTAGGAAATAAAAGTACTCAAGAAGTAGCTAAGTCAATCCAAGTTGCTTTGAAAGATTTGGGGTCATCCAAATAAATAATTAGTATGAGGAAATTTGGGGATAGGAAGGTACATAAGATGAATTTATCTCAGGAAGAGTACATTAAGAAGGTATTGGAGAGGTTTAATATGTAGGATGATAAACTAGTTGGGACTCCTTTTGTAGGACATTTCAAGTTATCAAAAGAGATGTGCCCTAAGATAGAGTAGGAGAAAAACCAGATGTCCAAGGTACCTTACTCATCAGTGGTTGGAAGTTTGATGTATGCCATGGTGTGCAATAGGCCTGATACTTCCCATGTAGTCAGAGCAATAAGTAGATTTATGAGTGATCCAGGTAAATATTATTGGCAGACATCAAAGTGGATCCTTTAGTACTTGAGAGGGACCATGGGGATAATTTTTGTACTATAGTGGATCGAAAACCACTTTGCATGGTTATGTAGATTCAGATATGGTTGGAGATGTAGATAAAAGAGGAGCACAATGATTTATATTTTCACTGAAGGTGGGATAAAAATGAGTTGGGTTTCATAACTAAAGAAGCTTGTGGCTTTGTCAACCATGGAGGATGAGTATGTTGTTGCCACAGAGGCAAGAAAAGAGATGATTTGGTTACAACAATTACTTGAGGAGTTAGGGCATAAGCAGGAGGAAGGGAAGTTGCATAGTGATAGTCGAGTGATATACACGTAACTAAGAACTCTTCTTTCCACTCTAGCATGAAGCATATATAGTTAAGGTACCATTTCACTAGGAAAACTTTGGAGGAAGAGAATTTGAAGCTGGAGAATATTCATACAAGTCATAATCTTACAGACATGATGAACAAGGTGATGACAAGGGAGAATATGAAGCTATGTTTAACTTTGGTTGGTCTTCATGGATGATAGTGAAGGCTTGAGAAGATTGCTCAGAGGAAAACTAGTCTCTAAATGGGAGATTGTTATGTTGTGGAGCTTGTTTTCATGTGTGGAAGTGTTGAATATTGTACACTAAAATTACTGTACACTCTCCACAATTTTATTTCCATAGAAAAATGTGTCTCGATACCTTGAGAGACATGATCTTTTCATATGGGTGGTATTTTGACCCATAGGTTTATGGGGCGGTTTTGGCCTATGGTTTTGGTACCCACGATATTGTAAAATTGCTTAAGAAATTGCCTATTGATGTGATTTTGTGCATATGGTAGGGGAGACATAACATTGTAGATGTGTGAGTTCAAGTGTGAATTCAAGAGAGTTTGTTGAGCACAACTCCAAACAGATATGGGTATTGTATTGAGAGAAAGAGGTGGCTTGTAATAAATATGAGCAAGTGATTCTTGGTGAGATGTAGCCCAAATTGGGTGAACCATGTTAAATATTGTCTCTGTGTTGTGTTCTTTTATTTTATGCACTTTTATTTCAAATATGTGATATTTTTCGCATATTAGTTTCTACTATTGTGATTATGTGTGGGATTGGTCCACATATTTCATCCCTTATTTACTTACAATAACATTCACCTGAAGGGAAATAAGTCAAAATATTTTTGGGGTAGTTTCAACATAGTATAGTGTTTTTTCAAAGATCTAAAGATCAATTTCAAACCAGTGCCAAGTTCAGTGCTTCATGCCGATTTATGGCAATTTTTAAAGTTTGGGATTAGTTTTGAAGATGTATGTTTAATTCCATGCCCAATGGATATGCTAATATAGTCAGTTCATCTAGCAAGAAGATGTCCCCTGAAAGTTTCCAAACATTTTTCCAAAATAACACCCATGCTATTTTTGACAACTTCATTTAAGATAAGGACTTAGGTGTTTTTTATTTAAAACGGTGTGGAATAAAAAATCTTGGTGTTTTGCGGAAATATGGAATGTAGTATTCCACAAATTTCTAAAAACCATAGGAAAAAGGCTAAGTACTTTGTAGAATTATGGGGATAAGAGAAGTGTTCCACGGGAACAAATAAAAAGTTAGTCTTAAGCGGAAATGGAGAAGTTAGTCTTCCACGGAGTTGACAAGTAAGTGTTATGTGGAAGTGGAAAAAATCATTGTTCCATAGAAATTTGAAAGGTTAGTCATCGTGGGAATGAAAATGTATTCCTCCATAGAAATAAAAAATTAGTATTCTGCGAAAGTTAAAAATATAGTCTTTCGTGGAGGTTTGATGGAACTTAGTGTTCTGTAGAGCTTGAAGAATGATAGTGTTCTATGGGTTTTCAAGTCCACATAACAAAGAAACAAATTCATGGAGACATTTACCATGGGAAAAGGAAAATAGGATCACGATAATGTTAGAAGAGTTGAGCATGAAGGAAAGTAAAGAAATCCCCACAAGGTTAAGAATTCCGTGAAACAAACGGTCATCTACTAACAAGATAAAATTGAAGAAGTTTGTAGGACACGAAAATACATGGAATGAAGAAAACACGTGATAAAAAGGTCATTCACAATACAAATGTTAAAGGATATGGGGAATTACTACGCAAAGTGAAGACAAGGAAAATACAAATCTATGGAATAAGAAATTCTTGTAATGAGGAAAAATGCTGTGAAACATAGAAAACTTTCTGAGAATGCAATATAATTTTTGGGATGAAGAAACGAAAAGGCTGCATGTGGCGAAAATATTTTTGGAGTTAGAATCTTTTTCATGGATCAAGGAAGAAGTCAAAAGTGAAGCCATGGGTCACTAAAATTTTATCAACTAGAAAAAAATTTGTGGAAGACCATGAAAATCAAAGTAAGGCTATGGATCATAATAGGAACATCAGCAGCTACGGAAGACAATAGATCCTCTAAAATCTATGGAACTCAACAAAGCCATGATTAATCTAAACCATACACTTAACCACTCAAATAACCATATTTTATTGTTAAATAGTTCCATCCTCTTACATTGGAGATTTGATGGTGTGTGGTGAGCAATGTCAGTGCCTATACATGGCTCGTAAAAGTAATGGTGAGTGTTATTTGGTGGTTGGAACTCTTTACCTACATGATTTGATCTTCTCCCTCTCTCCTATCTTATTTCTCTAATAAAGAAACTCAATATTAATTCTAAAATATTGTCTCTTGAATGTAACATCACCATGTCAAAATGGTGGTGAGATTTCATGATTTTCATTACTTTGATTTGGTCACATGTAATGCACTCGTGTCATTCCCCATAAATGTAATGAACTATGTATGTCTTTGATCATTGAAATCTTGTATTATGGCTTATATCAGCCCTTTACTTGCATTTATTGTGTCTCTTACCTTTATGTTCATGTCCCGAATATCATGTGTGGGCTATATTTGTGTTGGTGAGAAAAGTTTTTGGGTGGACAAATTAGGTGTCTCTTCTAACATTCATGGGCTACGCCCACTACATTAAATGGTACAACTCCCATTATTGAATGTAACTAATCCTAATCCTATCTAAATGTTGTGGGTGGCTGAATTGGCCAGGAATCACATAAGGACACTCCACAAAACCTATGGAAAAGTGCTTATACGTGGGTATAAGGGAGGAAATTAAAACGTTGAGAAGGAAGGGGGAAATCAGTCAAGGAAGATTATTGCCATGAGTAGATTGTAGAGCTTCACACCCAAGTAACTAGAGTAGTTCAACATCCAATATAGAAGAAAGCAACAATGAAGTGGTTAGTGAGACAAATAAAACCCACATAAACACAAAGTTTTCTAAGGCTCATTCATCAAAGATTCAAATCTCTCTTTGATCACCATGCTTACAAAGTGCATACAAGAGGGAAATAAAGGAAAAACAAGAAAGGAAAAATAGAAGAAGTGTAGCTTTTATTTCATGTGAAGTGATGAATATAAAGCTTCAACCAAGCTATCACAATTCACAATGCTACAAAGTAAAAGTTCTTCAAAATTTAGAATCCTTTGGAATGGAGAAGCCATCCCAATTTATACACTTTGAACTTGACCCTTCACCTCCCTCATATGACTCTTTATGTTTCATATTCCACTTGTGACTTTTTATTTTCCATCAATTAAGTATTTCTCTTATAATTTGAGAAAATACTTTTACAATATTAAAATAAGTCACTTAAGTGAATAAGACAAAAGAAAATGATGAGGCCCAATGAAGAATTAGAATGGAGAGAGAAAGAAGAGAGGGAAAGAGAGGAGGAGGGAAGGGATGAAGGGAAATCACTCCTTGTGATGAACTACTTGAATGCCTTGATGCAATCATGAACTTTGAGCAAATATTTCTGACACTAGTGATCCTCCACACTGATGAAGATTGCTCCCTTGAATAACTTTGAATAATTTTCCCCATCCAGTGATGACCACAAACTCTATGATGCATAGACCCCTTGAACCATTGGATAAGTGTTTAAAAACACTATTTGAGACTTTCCCAAAGTGAGTTCAAGATGACCCGTAGACCATGCTCATGATGATTCTCTATGACACTGCTATGTTCCACTTGCCTCTGGAATGATACATATGCTTGCATAAGTGATGAGTACATCCTTGAAACTATGATGGATGTCTTGTTCTGTAATATGATATGATTATTTTGAACCATGAAAAACCGCCATCTCTTCATGATTGATCACATCGAGAAACTAGACCAACCTGTGCACTTGAAATTCATGTTTCCTTGACACTTACTATATTTGGAAAGGGAAACTTACTATCTTTGGTAAGTGTCGGAGTTTGCCTCTCTGGACCCCAAATGGTGATATTGACCTGAATGATTATCCCCCTGCGTCTCATTTTGCCAAAACTTCCCCTTGAATGTGACTTACTATTTTTAGCAAGTGCCCAGATGGGAGACTTACTATTTTTAGTAAGTGGTCATTTTCACTATTTTCTACTCTGAACAATCATTCTGACCTCATGATCATCTTTGGTGTACACTGCTTGTCTTTTCCGCCATGCTTTTGATGATTTACTAACCAAAAATATCAAACTTGTGTAGAAAGCTTACTATTTTGGAAAGTGGGTCTCGGTGCTCGGTTCACGATGTAACACATTTTTTTGGACTTGTCTCATCTTCATGATCTTGTCCTCCGAATTTCACTTTATTTCACTTGACTGAGAATGCTTGGAAATAAAATTAAGTATTTCTCTTATAATTTGAGAAAATACTTTTATAATATTGAAATAAGTCACTTAAGTGAATAAGACAAAAGAGAATGATGAGGCCCAATGAAGAATTAGAATGGAGAGAGAAAGAAGAGAGGGAAAGAGAGGAAGAGGGAAGGGATGAAGGGAAATCACTCCTTGTGATGAATTGCTTGAATGCCTTGATGCATTCATGAACTTTGAGCAAATATTTCTGACACTAGTGATCTTCCACACTGATAAAGATTGCTCCCTTGAATAACTTTGAATAATTTTCCCCATTCAATGATGACCACAAACTCTATGATGCATAAACCCCTTGAACCATTGGATAAGTGTTTAAAAACACTATTTGATACTTTCCCAAAGTGAATTCAAGATGACCCGTAGACCATGCTCATGATGATTCTCTGTGACATTGCTATGTTCCACTTGCCTCTAGAATGATACATATGCTTGCATAAGTGATGAGTACATCATTGAGACTATGATGGATGTCTTGTTCTGTAATATGAGACGATCATTCCAAACCATGAAAAATGCCATCTCTTCATGATTGATCACACCTGAGTAACTAGACCAACCCGTGCACTTGAAATTCATGTTTCCTTAACAATTACTATAATTAGAAAGGGAAAATTAATGTCTTTGGTAAGTGTCAGAGTTTGCCTCTCTGGACCCCAAATGGTGATATTGACTTGAATGATTATCCCCCTATGTCTCATTTTGCCAAAACTTCCCCTTGAATGTGACTTACTATTTTTAGCAAGTGCCCAGATGGGAGACTTACTATTTTTAGTAAGTGGTCATTTTCACTATTTTCTACTCTGAACAATCATTCTGACCTCATGATCATCTTTGGTGTACACTTTGTCTTTACCGCCACTGCTTTTGATGACGACTAACCAAAAATAGCAAACTTGTGTAGGAAAGCTTACTATTTTTGGAAAGTGGGTCTCTGGTGCTCGGTTCACGATGGAACACATTTTTTTGGACTTGTCTCATTTTCATGATCTTGTCCTCCGAATTTCACTTTATTTCACCGACCAGAATGCTTGGAAATAAAATTAAGTATTTCTCTTATAATTTGATAAAATACTTTTACAATATTGAAATAAGTCACTTAAGTGAATAAGACAAAAGAAAATGATGAGGCCCAATGAAGAATTAGAATGGAGAGAGAAAGAAGAGAGGGAAAGAGAGGAAGATAAGCCCTACACTCAAAAGATTGGAAAGATGCCATGGATAAGCTGCCAAGTGTTATTTTTCATTAATGACTGATATTCAGAGTCCATGGCATCTTTCCAATCTTTTGAGTGTAGGGCTTCCTAGACTATAGAGGGCTCATAAGACTTAATAACTCTACTCATAAAAGAAAATTTGACTTCTTATGTTGCTTTACTACGAGTCCGTGGTCTAGGGGTGGATGTATCCAGTGGATCATCCATTCTTGCATCTCGTAATGTGCTAGTACACCACTTGGGCATATGCTGAAATGTTCTCAAGGTTGTGGTTCTATCAGACCAACACCATCATCCCCATCATCACTTTCATCATCTATGGGAACATAAGATTCAATTTTTACAACTGGTGAATTATCTACATTAGATGAGTTTGGAGGAGGAGACTCTGCTTCCTTCTAAAAAAACTCAACATCTCTATTGGCGTAGAATTTTTTGGTCTTTGGATCCATCAATTTGTACCCAAGAGTTTCTTCACTTGTACCCAATGAAGACGAGTTTTTGTGACTTCATGTCTAATTTCTTTCTGTTTTTCTTGGGTATGTGCATACTTGCTTTGCACCTGAATACTCTAAGGTGTGCAATAGATGGTTTCGATTTCACCATGCTTCTTGTGGTGTTACTCCATCAAGAGCAACTATGGGCACTCTGTTCAACAAATACACTAATGTCTTTGCTACTTCTACCCAAAATGTCTTTGCAAGTCCAAAATCATCGATCATGCATCGCACCATTTCCATGATAGTATGATTTCTTCTCTCAACAACACCATTATGTTGCATTGTGTGTGGAAGAGGAATTTTTTGACGAATCCCGTGAGTTTGTAGATAGTCTTTGAAATCATTCTTTGGTGAATTCCCCCTTGATCTAAGTGTAAATTTCTGATGTGATTACTAGTTTCATTCTCAATAGATACTTTGAACTTTTTGAAGGTTTTAAAAGATTCACTTTTCTTACAAAGACAAAAATTCACATTTTTCTTTAATTGTAAATCAACACAAAAATGAAGTACTGAAATCTAGAATGACTTGGTTACATCAGACCGCAAAGATTGGTATGAACCAAATCAATCTTACCATGAGCTCAATATGTAATCTTCTGGAATGAAGCTCTATGTTGTTTTCTGCTAGGCAGTGAGGACACTTGTCTATATCCTTCTGAAGAGATGGTAGCCCATGTACCATATTACGTCGGTGAAGTGTCTCGAGATACTTGAAACTAACATGACCAAGTCTTCGATGCCACAACTATGTTGAGGTAGAGTTCTTAGCCACAAGTGTCTGATCATCTCTGTGGAAAAAATCAAGCTGGAACATGCATCCCACATTGGAGGATTTTGCAACTATTTTTGAGCCTCGTGATTTATCTCGAATCAAACACGTTTTCTTGCCGGAATGACTATCAAAGTAAATTTTTAAGTTGTGATCTAGGAGTTGATTGAATGAAAGTAGATTATTTGTTCAACCTAGGGACATATAAGACATTTGATAGTCTATAATTGTGTGAACCAAGGGGTAGAGAAATGTTCCCAATCCCCTGAACTGTATATGAAGAATCATCATCCAACGAAACATGGTTTTTCTAAGGTGTGTCCCTCATTGAGGTAAAACCAGTCTCTGTGGCCAATCATGTGTTGAATGGCTCCTGAATCAACATACCGGACATCATTAGATAACATGGATGGTTCACTTGATCAAGCTTTGTATAAGAAGTCATCATTATCTCGAATGTTCTTCTAGCTCACCAATGTTTCTTTACCGACATGGTCTTCTTTTCTAGTTCCCCTTTTCTACCCTTGATTGTGGTTGGAATGTCCCTTTTGAGATTATTGTTGTGGAGGTCCAGAGTTTCTTGATGAACCTTTATTGTAAGTATTATAGCAACAATATTTTCAGTCATGTCATCTTTTACAAATTAGACATTTCTTCTTCTGTTGTTTTTCCTCGTGATAATGATTCTGATGTTGGGACTTTTGATAGGAATTAGGTTTTCCTTTACCTTTTCCTTTCCATTTTTGATGTAAAGAAAGTGCATGCTCCTCTTCATCATCCTTATTATGTATGGCTTCCTCTTGTTGTAGTAGGTTTACCAACTTGTCAAAACTAGTTGTTATATCTAACATGTTTAGTGTTGTTACAAAAATGTGGTAAGAAGAAGGGAGTGATCTTAGAACAATGGGAATGAGAGCATCATCTATGACTGCTTCTCCTAGGGCTAGAAGTGAATCCCTCAACTCTACAACTCTTCTTAAGAAAGCTTCAATTTTCTCATTCTGCTTGAACTTCAGTGTATGTAATTGACTATGCAAATTTAATATGACATTCTTTTTTTTGGCCTCATATATTGTGCATAATTTATCCCACGCTTCTTTGGCTATTTTGACATCTCAAATATGGGGCTGCAAATCATCGAGACACTCTAAAAAATATGATGATTTTGGCCTTCTGATCTGATTTATCAAAATGTCATTGTTGTGTTGTATCAATAGTTGATTTGGTCAGAGTACCATTCACAACAATCCAGATATCTTCAAACTCAAGTTGTGTCTTTATTTTAGTCTTCCATGCAAAGCATAGTTGTTTCCTTTGAGTAGTTGTGAATTTGGAAGAAAAAATTTGGGGGCATTGGTGCCCATTTTATAGAAATCACTGACAGGGTTTGGCTCTTATCACTCTAGGTATAAGGTCTCCCAATATATATACCATCATCGATATACCAAACCTTTCTATATACACGCCCTTCCGATATACCTAGCGGTACATGGAAGAAGCTCACCCTTTCTATATACCCAGTAAGTACATGAAAGAGGTGTTAACATACGTGACCGAATTTGATATGTGGTACCAAGATAGTACTTGAAAGGGGTCATGAGGTTATTGACACCGGCTCAAAGAAATATCCTCATACGCATGCCTAACTTTGCTATATACTCAGATAATTTCTTAGTCTAGATTTATGTCGTGTAATCATTCACAAATGGATGGGATGTCTCATAGTGTGTGCACTATGACCTTATTACTCCTTGTCAATTTAAAGGGTCGATGCCCAGACAACATTGTTGTAGCTATATTAGGTGTTAAGTGTAGTAGTAGTCGTGACGGATTTACCCATAAGTGCTTCCTAGAGGCACCGTATATACCGAACACTGCGAATGAGATCTAGGATCTCATGAGTGTTTTAGAACCAAATTTTACTATTTTGTATTAAAATTCTCTTCCAGTTTCTGAGTAGTTACAATATTTGTGGTTGACTATGACAACTTGCAAATTAGTACAATATATTGAAGCATGTAATTACATTCAAAAATCTAGAAAAATTGAATGGCAAAGCAATTTTTTTTTATTTTGTGGGCTTTGGTGGCCTTCGGAGCCCAGTACGACCCTCAATTCAAAAAACCATTAAAAAGTATCTCAAAATGAAGTTTTTAGACAGTCTTCCTTTGGTAAATGTTGTCCATGAAATGGAAAAATAGGCCTAATAGGAGATTTTTTTACCCTAAATTAGGGTTTTTCTCACTAAAAATTTAGAGGCCTTTTTAGTTGTAACTACAGTTTATATATGGTTTTTTTATCTAAATAATCCTCCAAATTTGGTAGTTTTACTGTTTTGCTCTAAAAACAGATTGGTTTTAAAAAAATTGTTAGAGGTGGGGGTTGAACCCCTCACCTCACTCACCCAAAGATTTCTCTCTAACCATCATGGCTCTTATGAGCGCTTGATATAGAAATGAAGCAAATAATATTTACATGAAAGAAACTCTAACTGACCTTTTCCAATGGTGATGTCACAAAGGAGGAGGCTGCGTGGTAGATTTGGAGAAACGTTTAGGGTTTCCTGAAAATGAGGATCTCAAGCATTTTATCTCCTTTAATAAATTCTTTTTTGTTTGCCACCGTTTTTAATAGAGTTGCTTTGATGCCGCCAATTTGTATTTGTGCGGGTTGTGTGGAGGACATTTGCTTCACCATTTTGCTATTTGTAATGTTGCGGGTTTGTGGAGAATGCCGCTTGTAGGTTTTCGTAGCTACATTTTTAATTTTTATTTCAGACAGTCGTAGGTTGGTGGGCTCATCCATGGAGGAGACAAATTTGATTTCCAAACAAAGAAAAGATCGGTTTTATAATATATTACACCTCAGATGGATTGACGTGGTTCATGTAGATTTTGTTGGATGTAAAATAATGCAACTCACCTCTATGGCTCTAGTAATGAAGCATTCACGACTTACTTAGAAACCACAAACATTCTACTTGGTCGATATGAGAAATGCAAACAACAACACGGTGTGGAGGGGAGTAATACAACTCGGTTTATAACACTTCAATGAGCTCGGTCTCATGTAAGATCACTTGGCCGAATAGACTCATCTCGGTCAGGAGATCTACCAACTCGGTCAAAGTACTAGCCACAAAGCATGCTTGTAAAAATAGAAAAATCTTCTCCAAATCTGGTGTTGATTCCATTGTTAGTTGTGGCTAACAAGGTCACTGGATTTTAGTGACAAAACCCTAAGGGGAATTTTCTTTAATTTTTTTTAAGTTTTAGGAAACAAAATTACTTGGTGCAAAGGGCACTAAGGAAAAAAATGTTTTTTCTTTACGTTTACCTGGATTTCACATAGGATGTTGTGGGACTGCAGGGAGATGTGGGAAGTTGCTGGAGGCAACACTGGATCTCTAATGATCTGATTTCTTCTCCACGATAGTTCTTCCTCTGCAACCTTTTTCCAACCTTTCCAGGAGCTTCAATTCACTTTGGTACTAAATATAGAACAGGGATGAAATCCTGTAAATTATATTAATCTCAATCAACCACCTTTATAATGAAGTACTGCAATTCTTATAGGAATTGAACAACCATGTGCAAACAAATAAATGGGTTATACAGTACAACCATAATCACAACAACTTCCAAAATACATCCGAGAAGCAACAATAATTAAATACAAACAAATAATAATTGTTACAACTACGTAACAATATAACCTATGCAATAATAAGAAGACAAATATTGTTATAAAACTATATAACAATATATCAACTAATTACCTTATTAAATAATTAAATAATTTAAGGTAATATGGTGCATAAATTAACCTAAAACCATCTTCTTATCCTTCTTTCACCCCAACTAAGGTTTTTGGTATGGTTACTACGCTGCTGATTTAATGCAATTTCATACTCAACATCCTCCCCACTTCATTACTCATATGGATGATCCAACCATTAATGTAGTGACCACTCTTCACACTCATCATCATAAAACTCCACTAGTCCTTGTTCCACCACCACTTATAAGGGTTATAACATCATTGAACAACTTAAGAATACACCTACAAAATTTGTCTTTGTGATCTCTTCTTGCAATGTACCCAATTTTCATCATACATTAGAGGCTTCTCTTCGTTCTATCCACATTGAAAGTAATAATTTGCCTATGGATTTCACCCATATTATTTAGTATCTCAAAAATATGTCACATGCTATATCATTTAGTGATGAGTATATTCCCCTATCTGTTGTTGACAATCCATTTGCACCTTTTCTTGTCACTACTACTATTGGTGCCATTTATATCAAGTGTTTACTCATTGACAATGGATATTCTATAAACCTATGTGCTCACTACCTACTCAAAAAATTTGTCATTCTTGATGACCTAATTGTTAAAAACTCTACTATCATTCATGGATATGATTCCACTACTTGCACATGCATGGGCACTATCACTTACCTATACAAGTTGGGCCTAAAATGGTTCCTACTATGTTCTTTTTATTAATGTCTCATTTCAGTTTAATATCTTGTTGGATAGACCATGGATTCATGCAATCCATGATGTCCCTTCTACAGTTCATCAATGTGTTAAATTCTTACATGGCTATGAACATACAATTGTTGGTGATCTTAATCCATTCAAGTTTTTCTACATAGACCCCATTACTGCTATGCCTATTCCTCCATCACAACCTATTCCATATAGTAATATTGGTACATATGATTTTGGTAAATCTAGTGCTTCACAACCTTCTTCCACCTCTGCAAGCATACCATCCATTCCTATCCATACTACTGATATCTTTCCCCACCTGTCTACTTTCATAGATACCACTATTCCACATATCATATATCCTCTCACTCCTACATCTATCTCCACTCCTAACAATATCCTTGATACTAGTATTCAACATGATAATGATAGAACTAATGCTTCTAATGATGAGGTTGATGTCGTAGATGTTTATGATGACACATTACGTAATCTTAACTTTCTCCTATCGAGATCAATGAGTCTTACTTCAATGATACTTTTTTACTATAGGCCCTGGTGAATATAAATTCAAGAAACCCCCTCCTTCCACTAATGCTATGCTAATTTTTCAAGGTTCTGTCCATACATTAGACATCATACCATATGCATCATCTCACTCTACATTGACACTTCCTCCTTTCACATGCACTCTTTTCATACATGACTCTTATTGGCCTCACATTCTATTTGATCTCACTTGTTTTGACACTTTTTACACACATGATGGCTTAGGATGGATAGGATTCACACTTGATGATCTTTTCCCACCGCCTCATTCTCCTCACCTTTATCATGGATGTGTATTTTTACTACTACTTATGGAATCCATGTCTTCCACTTATCAATCTTCCTTGCACATACTCCTCGTTCCTCTCCACTCACACTTGGGTAGTCTTAGCTTGATTATATTGGTGGCACTTTGGATCCTAATCATACTGATATCACATTTCCCATGCCTTTTGGCTGCATTTCTATTTTCAATGATTCATTTATTTTCTACTCTCAAAATCTCACTTTCGGTATGCACACGATTGTCCACAACCACCTTTCACTGATGAATAATATGCTATGGGCATGTATAATTTACATTGCAAAGGATATTTATATGATCAACCCCACACTATTGTTTATCAAGTTTCAGACCCAAATCCAATAAGCTACGATCCAAAACTGATGATCTATTGTTTATTTGTTTTCATTTTCATTTTCTTTCTTCCATTTCCACTAACCTAGAGAAGGAATGTGCATCGGATCGTGCTTTCCCGATTACTTGCATTGTATCATGGATTTCTTGGATTTGATTTTTTCACTTTCTTTCTTCGAATATCGGATAAAAAGGAAAAGTGTATTCCAGGTATTCCTTGTTTTTGTTTCCCATCCTTTTTTATTGCATTGCATCACTTTTTTGTTGTTCTCATCGAATTTACACATTTTTCTTTGGATATAAATTTTTTTTGCCATTATTACTTAGAAATCTAGTTTAACTAGATATTTAACATGCTACATTCACTTCATCACACATAACCAAACACACAAAAAAATCACACATCTAAACATCCCTTATTAGGTGGAACTATTGGGATTTCATCACCCAATAGGAAAGCCACCATGGTGTTATGGTCATGTTATAAATTTATCATAGATTTGGGCCTCACGTACCTTCAAGTATATTTTGGACTCTAAAGCCAAAATCACCCGAAACCATCCATAGAATAATATTTCCTAGGTACCCCTCAAGCCCTATTTATTTTATTTTCACATCTTAAAATAATCTAGATAAACACAATTTTGTTGTGTGACTTCCTTTCTTTAATAAAAAATCAGCATAGTTGTTTCTTATTTTGTTTGTGCTATTTTTTAAAAGATCTCAAGAAAATAAAATGGAACAAAACATGAAATCAAACAATATCTCAATTCCCACTACTGTTTTAATCCAAAAACTTCCACACTTTCCATTCTTACCTCCACCCCTTTGGTCATTCCTACCATGGTTACTCAACACATTATTACCATCCCACCTCTTTAGGAAAATCAATTGAACCAACCAAACACTCATGTTGAGACCAATCCTTTCCTTTACCACCATTCTATCCCATCTAGACCATCTATACCTCCTTTGGCCACCTCTATTGATGATTTTGGGCCTCCTCTCATCCCTCGTGGGTCTACAAGTTCAGGAGATTCTTGACGAAAATCCAGTTGCCCTTCATGACTATATCCTTCATAAAACCACCATCCTCCCCATCGATGGACCTCATTTGTAGTAAATTTATGCCTATCATTCTAATCTAGAGTTCACCAGTCCTTACATCACAACTTGTTGTCTTCTTTCCTAGAGCCATGTGTGAGCTTGCTAGGGCCCAACATGAGTATGATCCTAACCAACTATCTTCCTCCATTCCTCAAAATCATCAAACTACCCAATTAGTTAATCCCATCCCTCCTTACTTTCCTCTTGTCAAGAGTACCATCCCTTCTTGTAGTCACAAAATCATGCACTTTAGACATTATTTATTCCAGTCTCATACTATTATTTATAAGGCTCTTGAGTAAAGAAAGTACTAGTTAACCATTTTCTTTTGACCATCTTGTTTTATTTTATTTCTTCATTACCGGACCTTTTCATCTACATGCCCAACCTATTTAAGTCATTTCCCGTTATTTTAGCCTCAATTTGGGTGCCCTAGTCCCATCAAGGGCACCCTGGTCCCTTTTGTACTTTCCCGACACTTTTGGGCTCTTTCTAACTATTTTACATCTTTATATTTCTTTTGGTCAGAATTTTTGGGGTTAATTATGAAATTATATCATGAGAACCCTATAAATATACTGATTATGAGACCATAATGAAGGACCTAACATCAATTACTACTATTACTCCATCTAGATTTGCATCCATCTATTACATGGAGATCTTTTGCATCTATATAGCTCCATCATCAAAGCACAAGGCTAGGACATCTACATCACACTTCATAAGGGGAAGGATTCTATTCTATTCCATGCACACATTCTATTATGTTTTCTACACATAGTTATTTCTCGCTACTTCACAAAGTGCGACTCGCACAAGAGAAACCTAGGGAATGTTCACACACACACTTGCACATAGAAATACATCAGGTCTGAGATGTATTGCAACACTCGATTAGTAATTTCACCATTGTGGCGGTTGAGGTCATCTGGCCCCTTCATATGCATTATTATTTTTTAGGATTTTATGCTTGTTTTGGGGTCTTGTAGGTCTTTATTTCATCTTGGAGTATTTACGACATATAGCACAGAAAACAAGGTTGATGTGACAAACAACAAAGGTTATAGATCATCTTCAAGCCCTATAGAGACCAGTTTAAGAGATTTTTCATAGACCAGGGCACTGGATTATAGACGAGCACCTGCAAGCACCCCAATCCTCCTCTAGTTGCTCCAGTCTAGCTAGATCATCTAGATCCATCCTTTTTGGACTTCTACATAGTCGTTCCTACTCCTGATTTTTCTAGTCATCTCTATGACACTCTCTAACAAGAATCTGTTATTCAACTAAGTTATTTCCTCTTCCTTCTTATACATTAGGGTTAGCATTTCCTTTTGCATAGTTTTTTATCTCATTTACATTCTTATTTACTGCATTTATTTACTTTATTACAACTATTCATAGCTTAGATTAACTATCCCCATACTACATAGTTAGTCCATTTTTAGTTAATCATTTTGGTGAACCCGACATCTTATCATGGCTAAAGATACTTATTCTCTATCTCCAATCATTCTGTAATTTGATAGTTTTTGTTGTACCTTTATTGACACTCTAGCTAATGCTTCTAGTTATAGGCCTTGCCCTTCACTTATTCATTTTCCATCTTTTGACATAGATCATGAAGCTCTAGGTGATGCTATTGTTTCTTATATGTGTACCATTGATCCTAATACTCTAGCACCGGTGCTCGAGGAGGTACAAGCTCCTCAACTTGATCACATAGCTATATTTTCTGCTATTTTTGAACCACAATATGATGCTCATACTTGTTCACCCATTAATCCTCCCGCATTATCTATATATTATTCTCTTGATACAATCATTTCTCCTACATATCCATCTTATGTTATTGGACCACAACCTCTTGAAGATCCACATAAATTTGAAGATAACATTTTTTAAGTTGATGTTGTTTCTTCCACTTCGTCACCACCTCCCATTGTTATGAATGCTATGGTACTTTATCCGAGATCCACTCTAGAATATTGCATTGCTTCACCTACTCCTACATTGTGCATGCCTCATCCACTACCATTGCCTCCCTTCACCTGCACACTTTTTATAAATGATTTTTATTGGGAGCACATGCCACTTAACACTTCCTACAAAGCCACCATCTTTCCACACAAAATTATTCTTCGGATTGGTTTTTCCTTTGAGGACCTCTATTCTCCCTTATATGATCCACATTTGTATCATGGATATTTTATTCTCACTGCTACATATGGACTTCACATTTTCCATCTTGTTGTTCACCTTGTGTGTTATCATACTTCTTTTCCACTTACTCTCGGCCACTCTTGGCTAGATTACATTGGAGGCACACTTGACCCCGATCATACTGATATAGATTTCCTATGCCATTTGGTACTTTGTGTATTTGTAATAGCTCATTTATTTGTTACTCACCCAATTTTACTATCTGGTATGCTAATAGATTTCCATTACGTACTTTTATCGATGAAAAATATGCCATGAAAATGTATAACTTACACGATCATGGTTATTTGAATGATGAAATTGAAATTCCAGACATTACACCAGAGGAACATGACCTTCCCCTTTTCATCACGGTCCATATGAATGACACCTTCATTCATCATTATATGATTGATAATGGAGCTAGCATCAACATTATCTCATCTCATACCTTTGAACAACTCAAGCTCCCTAATTCAATTGTCACCCAATTATCATGTTTCTTCATACATTTAATGATTTCATTTCTCCTACCTTAGGCACAATCATTATTTTCATCCGTGTTGGTGAAAATATCCTCCATGAAATTTTCTAAATCGTAGAAGGGAATTTTCAATACAATGTCCTCCTAGGACAACCATGGATTTACACTGCATGCGTTGTGTTCCTTCCACCCTCTATAAATGCATCAAATACAAACATGAGGGGAAAATTCTAACTCTCCCTTTAGACACTCCACCACTCAAAGAATGTAACATGACCTATCAACCCAACAACATCCTCATTCCTAAACATGACCCTTCTGAAGCATCCACTAGCTCATCTGTCTCTACGTCCAAGCTCCTTAATGATAAATCCTTAGAAAAAGTGATGGATTGCCTTTCACTAGGGGAGTATCACCTTCTCACACTTAATTCTCTTCCTACGCCTCATAGAATTGGTAAAACCATAAAATATCCCATGTATCAACCTAATTTTAGGGATATCATTCCTTTTGGACCACCTCATCTTTGCACCAACCTCATCTATGGTGGCATTGATCACCCTTCTTCACACATTGATGCTCAACCACACACAAAACTCTACACAAATGGATTTTACTATCTATATAGTAAGTCCTTTACCTACACCTATAGTTACCTCTATTCCTATAAAATATTTGGAATGGGGCATTATGAACAAGGCATACATGACCTTGTCATTGATCAATCTCGCAAATAACATGAAAAATTCAAACTAGGATTCAAATAACAATCCACAAATTCTCTTCCATCATCTTTTACTATCATGGAAATCAATCCCCCATCTTCTCCATCCCAAGAGGTCATGGATACAGATGACACCGTTTCCATCTTTTCTGAATTTTTAAAAATCTCCACCATCACTTTGGGACCACTGAATTATCAATGTGAAAATGAAACTTGGTCCCTCCCACTTCGACATTTAGAAATAATAGAGGAAGACTCCCCTACCATTGACATTCTTCAATGTATTGATGATGACGCCATCCTTTCTCACATGGGGGAAGAATATTCCTATCTTCATAAGTCCTTACCACAAGACACATCCACCCTTCTTAACGAATCCACCATTGACATCAACATAGGGACTCACATGCAGGATAGTCTCCGTATGAATCCCATATCACTTGATCAATATAAATATCTACAAGATGGTCACTATATAACTCTATGTCTTGCTCTCCTCTATCACCATGAGCTTGGTTAGATCTCCACCTAAAAAATCTAACCGCTAACTCAATGTGGTCACCTATAACCCTTGGTAACCATGGAATCCTAATCACCATAATGTGCACATGTACCCCGAGTGTAATATGAATCGCACATCTAATCTAGTCCCCCACCAATGTTTATGGGATTATAGCACCCATTGAATCCAGTATACGTAGCTAGATATGGCCATCATCACTAAATAAATCAATCGATTCTCGACTACACCCTCCGATATCAGGTATTAATGTGAAAGGCCCCAGATGCAAAAGTAATATGTGGCACATCTACCCAAAAAAATCACATCAACACACCTATCTACTATCTACTAGGATGGGGACTATCTTCTCACCCTAAATCAAAAGCCTAAGGATGTGGTATACATCCTCCAAGGTGACAATTATCTCACCCATCCTAAACTAGAATGTTCCCTGTCTACACATCCCACTGATCCACCAAAGAAATCATAAGGTCCACATCTCGTGGAAGTTGCTAGTAGTGGTAGAAACCACCCAATCCAATAGTTGCTAAATGATCCCACTCAGCATCTATCACATCACCCCTCATATGATCAAACAATGCAGGTAATTTGTCTTACAAGTACAAGGTCTCTCGGGCTTGTAAAACCAATCAAAAATGAAAAAACTAGGCCCCTCATCCTAAAAAATCCAAAATCAAGAAAAATCATCCTATCTAGCCTTGGTCGATGTTGACCTAGGTTGGGTCAACGTCTTCAAGGTCAAGTTAACACCATTCTTGGCTCAGTGGGCCGATGACAACTATACTAGTTCATCGGTGAGCTCCCCGCATTGACCCTAAAATTTGAATAAATGTCAAAATGAAAAAAACATTAAAAATGCTTTAAAATAAGCTAGGGTTTAGGAACTTACCATCCTGTGGGTCCTCTAGCACTTCCTCGCAGCTCCTTTGGCCTCCATTTCTCTCCAAATCTCACTCTCTCTTTATAGCCCAAATCTCTCAATTATCACTTTACACTATGTAAATGAGCCTATTTAGTCGACCCATGGGCTTATATAGCCCATCGACCCCGATCATCATCGACTCGACCCTATATTATTCATCAATTCCCTTATTTTCTCTCCTCAATCAATCATTCCTTTCAAAATTATCTTTTCTTCCACTTATTCCTTAAGTGGTTTTCATCTCACATCCTTATTGTATCCTACCCAGACTTCCTTATATATCACATCTTTATTTTGATCATATTTCCCTTCTCGCCATTCTTGTGTTCCCTCTTGGAGCACCATTATTTTCCTCCTTTTCGTCCCACCACGGATGCATCTTTCTCGATTCCTCCTATCAACAAGATATCACATTTACTTTTTCCCACCCCTCTACTTGTCGTGACTTTTATCTTGACTATTTTTCACATTTATTTGCGCATACTTATTGTCTTCCTTTCACCCATTGGTCCCTCGGCTTGCACATCCATTTGAGTAGAATCCCCTTGGTTTCCCTCTATTTTGTAGTATTTTTTTCCATCTCACAAGTTCATAGGATATTTTTTTCATCTTCCCGAAGACTATACTTTGTTCCCTACCTGCAGTTGATTCCGAAATGACCACCATATTTTTATTTTACTTTTTACTTTTTCTTCAATCCTCATCTGGGATATCTTATCCCCATCTTCTTTTCTCATTCTTTCCATCCTTCATCATTTATCTCTTTCAAACTTGTGATTGAATTCCTTTGTGTTGTCGACCCCTAGTTTGAGGGGGCACCCAATCAATTATCTTTTCCATCCTTCATTTTTTTTTCTCATGGCTTGCCCAACGCAAACCAATCAACAAAAAGGGCAAATGTAGACACCAAAATTTGGTATCACTTCCTTCAACCCGTGTTCACTCTCTATCACCTTTTCAAATTATCCATTTTCCCTCCTAAATTCAATTTATCACATTAATCTCCATTTTCATACCTATAATATTATATCATCCATATTATCATTCCATCCCATTTATGTTAATTATTCTTAATTATCTCTAACCCTCATCTCATTATTTTATTCACCCTTAATCATCCCTAATCCTCATTTAATTTATTTATCCTCCCTAAATCCTCAATTTTACTCTTTTTAGGCCATCATTTAATATTTTTACCCACCCATGGCCTTTATTTACTCATTTCAACCATCCACCTACCCATTTATCTTCCCTATACAACCTTAGCTTATCCCTATCCATCTAAACCCTTATCCCGCTTCTATGGGCTCCTTGTCTCGAGCTCATCATATTGCCCTTATGGCCATCCTTGTGTTCCCTCTTAGGGCACCATTATTTTACCTCCTTTTTCATCCCATCCTAGACACATATTTCTTAATTTCTCCTACGATAGGATATCACATTTAATTTCTCTCACCCCTCCTCATTTTGTTTAAATAAATTTTGTTTTCGAAGACTTGAAGTCGAAACTCGAAAGTCTAAAAATTTAGAATTTTGTTTCGGGTTTTCAGAGTTCTCTGAGTCATTTTAGGATTTTCACTTGATTTTTTCCGAAGTCGAAACTCTGAAAGTCTTTGAATTTTTAGACTTTCAGGTTTTTGGGTTTCAGACTTTTGGTTGCCAATTCATCTTTTTGCTTTCCATTTTTTCTAAAGTTTGAAATCTCAAATTTTTAGGTTTTGAGCTTTCGGGTTTGGAACTTAGGAGGTTCTATGTGTGATTAATTCTCACCTACCTCCGTATGGATCAGATTTTTACCATTAATGTCGAGATTTCTATATAAACATGGATTTTTACTTTTTATTTTTACCGACGACACATGCTCGACACATTTCTCTCATACTTTTTGGTGTCCTTTTCAAGGTATGTTTTTGGTTTTATTTCCTTTTGGTTTAGGTCATTTTCCCCTCCTTTTCCCATTTGGTTTTCTTTTTGTTTTCCTTTGTTGTTCTTGTAATGTCTTTCTTTTTCACCATGTTTTGTTGTGGAAGTTTTCTCCAAGTTTTCAAGTATGGGGATCTTTCTAAGTCCCTCATACTTCCTCCTGTTTCTCAAAATCCACTTTGGTTTCTTAACACTCTTTTTGTAGTTCCTCCAAAGACCATTTAGAGATTCTTTTTAGAAAATTCATTTTGGAGAATTCCTTCAAAAAATCACAAGGTGGGAAACTATTTGGAGGAAATTTTGGCAAAAATTTGAAGTTTTTAGATTTCAAAATTTTAGAGAACTACTTTGCTTGAGATTTTTTTAGACTTCTGACTTTGGGAAAAACTTTTCAAAGATTTCAGTTTTGGGTTTTTCAAAGTTTTGAGAGAGTTTCAAGTTTTGGAGATTCAGATTTTAGGTTTTTAGAGAATCAGGAATTTCAAACTTTCGGGACCCTTGACTTTGGAAAAAACTTTTCAAAGATTTCTTTCAGTGTTTCCTTTTAGAATTTTTTGGTTCGGGTTTTCAAGTTTTCTGCTCTCTGGATTTTCAAGTTTTGTAACATTCAAACTCCCAAAACATAGGTTTTGATGTCTACCTCCACTTCAAAGGGGAAAGAAAAGATGAAGTACACATTTCTTGGAGTTGCTCCCCAATCCTGCTTAACCTCTGATTTAGGAAATATCGGGGACACCGATCTCGGGTAGATTGATCTTCCCAAGTTTTGGGAAAGATTAAAGGCCCCAAATAAAAATCCATGGATGTAGGCCATCTTCGATAGTGGTCTTTCCCTTGCTGCTGGTTTTCCCGCATCCATGCAATGCCCAAAATTTGTCCTAGCCTAGTAGCTCACTACAACGAGGACTCTATGTCGATAAGAGATAGTGATGATAAGGTGGTAATCCATCTAGACCCAGATTTCTTTGAAGACTTGTTCAAACTTCCAGACGTACAAGATTATGCCACTATCTCACCTAAAATAGTAGTTGAGCACTTGGGATAAAAAAAGGAAGTATGCTCAAAGGTCATGATGAAGTCCTACCTGACTAAGAATTTTTCCAAGTTGCCCAAGACTATACATCGATCAGATTTCATTCAGGAGGTCAATGACCTCATTATACTCTTGAGAAGAGTTTCAGTCTTCCTTCTATAAAGGAATTCCAAGAATGGATGTTCTTGTACATAGCAATGATCAAGAAGAATGATGAGTTTATCCGATGGGGTGAACATATCAGTAGCAACATTCACTACCAGTTGGGAAAGGTGGTAGAAACTAAATCCTTCTACATGACATCTTTCCTAGTATATGTAGCTGTTGCCATGGGGGATTTCTCAGGATTGAACACTAGGGGTGTTCACAACACATCCCAAATATACAAATTTTATCCCCAACTTACTCTGGATGAGGGGAGCAAGCACTTCAAAGAATCAGTGATGCTTTCTTCATTTGTTGTCCTCTATCGCTTGACAAGGAGCTATATAATGATGGATTTCTGATGAGGCTTTCCAAGAGGTGTGAGAATGGGGAGCAATCTACCTTCAGTTTCCCACATTCACCTACCTTGGATTCTAGGTTTCATAGGTGCACCCCCAACAAGTTGCCAAGGTGCCCCACTGACAAGTGGGTTCTTCTAGAATTGGTTTGGTAGTTGTTGGATTACCACAAAATCCAAAACAAGTGTCACAAGGTGGGAATGCATTTCCCTATTACAATTGGTAGGTATTCTTTGCCCAACTATCCACAAGGTAAGAAATGTGGATGTTGAAATGGATGAGGTAACCCTGCGGACCTTCCATCCATGAACTAACTTTGACTATTGGGGTAAGTTTCGGGGAGAAGGGAAATCCAAGTGCTCATATGCCCCAATTAGAAGATATATGGATCCATTGTTGAGATGAATTCATCATGGAAAAGGGATTACGAAAGATTAACCCTTGATGAAGTGTGGTAGTTTGGGTTGGCTGATGTGCCAAAGGACTTACAGATAATGATGAGGTCCTAGATGCATCATACAAGGATGATGATGTTGCCAATCAACCACTGCCATGGGTTGATTGGTATGTGGAAGAATGCAGCAATACCAAAGAAAGGGTGGGCCCCATTCTAAAAAGAACTTTCAGTTGGTTGGCCACTTTGGGAATCTCACCCAAAGGGAAAATCAACCTTTAAATATAGGGTCTACACATCAAAGTAAACCAACCAACACCTACAAAAGGCAAGAGATCGACTCAAAGGGTTCCCATGGTTCCAAAGAAGATCTCATTTGTGGTTGGTGGCTCATCTCTTTCTAGGTCTACTGCTCCCAAGGTTACAACATCTACAATACCAGTCACTGAGGTTGTGGAAGTAAGTGATTCCCCTAGTGTCATTCAGATCCATCCCATCTTCCCCTTCCTCCATTATCACTCCCAATATTAGTTCCCTCCACTTCTACCACCATTTCTTCTTTCCCATCTCCTTCTATGGCCCAAGTATTTTCGTCACTTCTAGTTTTATCAGCTGGGGAAAATATTGGGTCACCCATTTCCTCCTCACTTCCTTTGACACTCCCATTTTCTTCAATCTCAACCCCCAACATTGCCTTGTCAATTCCTATGGCTGTCCTCACTCCCACACCTTCCATCATTTCCACCTCTGCTCAGATATCAGCTAGCATTTCTAGTGATATTTGCCTTAACTGGTACTTAGGTATCGGATCTACTACTCCATCTTCCTCAGCTCTAGCCATACTAGAGTGGCTATTTAGACAGACTCCTAAGCAAAAGAAAAAGGTTCCTCTAGGAGATGTGATAGATCTCAGTATATTGGAGTCCATGCCAAAAAGATAGGCCAAGAGACCGAGAACCATATCAAGTCTAATGGTTAATCCATAGAGAGCGTGTGATAGAAGTGGCTACCCCTATTGAGGGGAAAACTAAAGAAACCATCACAACAGTAGACTACCGGATCTCAAAGTTCTCATTGGGGAAGGCTACTCATGAAGGAGCCAAGAAGGATGTACACACTGCTCTTGGGGCCCTTTTGGAGAAATATGACAAAGACAAGGCCACCAAGGATGAGCTTAAGGCCAAAGTCAAGCAACTTACTACATTTGCTACGTAGAGTAACTCAGCCCACTCCATCCATTGACATCTCAACTACTATGGCCATGATGATTTCATCTACAATCGATGATATCTCTTACCATGAGCTCGAGAAGCTAGGCCAGAAAGGGAGAACAATGAATGGATGGATGGAAAGGATCTTGCAGGAGGCCAATCCTCTGATTAAGGAAGTTGTGGAGATTTATACTGATTTACAGATTGTAAAAGCCACCATTGCTAAAGATGGATGAATCTCTCTCTCGAAGATAATAATAACTTGAATTTAACTTTGGCAACATGGAATGACATTAGAGGAGAAGATTCTGATTTACTTCTGTAGGAAGAGGTAATTGATGATGCCTCAAAATTGTTTGAATATCAAAAAGCTATGGAATTTCTGGTGTCAGGTGTTACAAGATCTAATTAAGAAATTGGAGGATAAGGGTAGAAATTATAGATGCCCTCAATGATATCTTTGAAGAGTTTGACAATGCCCACTACAAGTTTTTCAATGAGAATATCGATGCTCTTCCGAGGACCAGATTAAAGAAAATTTCAAAGATTTAGTGAAGCGGGATGATGATGTTACGAAGACTTTCAATAGTGACTCCATTGATCAACTGGTTCTATGTCAGAACTTCATAGGGAGACTAAAGAAATTCATAAGTAAGCTTTGAAGGTTGCCGGCCAAGATCACGAAAGAGATCAAAACAATGGATGTAGTAAATCACTATGCCTGTGGACCTGGAGATGAAGAAACTCAGGGTGTTGTTAAGTGTTTCTTCGAATACAGACACCGAATGGCCATATGGGAAGAAGGGAAACAAAAAGATGCAGAGAAAGGAGAGGAGGGTGAACCAGGCCAAAGTTGAGTGGCCATGAAAGGACAAGGTTCAAGCTCTAGAAATGGTCAAAGTTGTAGGGTTGACTTGGTCACCCTCGCAACAAATTTGCTATTTTTATGGGAGCATGTTCCCTTTTATTAATGACATTACTATTTTTAGTTAAATGTTAGTTAAAGGCCCAACTATAATGGCTCAGCCTAGGAACTTATAAATAGTGGAGTGCTCTCCATTATTTGGATATACATATTTTTGAGAGATTTGGAGGAAAGTTGCTCTTCAAGCTTGGAAGAGTGCTTCCAGAGTTTTGTTGAAACCTTTTAGTTATATTCAAAGTTATTCCTTGCACTTGAAAAATATGTTTTATTGTGTTGAATGATTAATCATTACATGCCTTGTGAATGTGATTCCTTAGCATTATTTGATTAATTTACCTTTGTTTCAGATTATCTATTTCATATTGAGAAAAGAATAGTGTGATTACTTCCCATCAGTTGTGAGAAAATATTTTCCTTCTGTTGATCAAGAGTTGCATTATTATTATCATTTAAGTGAATACTGGACATGTGCTTGTGATTATCCCTTTGATAAATTATCTGTGTATCCCATCAAAGTTGATCCCTCTATTGTGTATGTTTAAGGTTTAACAGAGGAATGTGTGCTTCTAGTCTGTGATATTTTATATCCTTTCCAAGTTGCAATAGGTGAAGGTGGCTAATGGTGCAATCATCATACCCACATTAACCCTTCCAAAAGTTAAATACCCCTTTTCTTGGTGCATCACCACTTCTAGAATAATTTTTATTTCCTTGTATTCTTCTTCCTTAATCCCATGAAATGATAGCATAGGACTAGTTAGCCATCTTTCTTACATTAGAAGTAGTGTTGTGTTTAGTTTAGGAATAGGAAGTCAGCCTTCTCGGAGGTTCACCTCGAGTCCAAGTCCCATAGCTTGAGAGGTGATCCCATGTGTCCCAATCACACCGAATGTCATGATTTATTTCAGGCCATTCGGGGGTGCAGTGATTTGGAGACAATTTTTTTGGCACGCTGTGGGAGAGAGTTGGTACCTCTCTTCTCATTTTATTGACACAAGGTACTGGCAACTCCATCTCTCTAGATTTCAAGTTCTAGTACATCAACTCATGTGAAGGATTCACACAAGATCTTCTTCAAGGCAAGACAATTATCATCATACGATATTTCTTTGTCTCCCCAAGAAGAAGGGGAAGAAACCTTTCAGTACCATCAGCTGAACTTTACCTCGTAGAGGACATTCAACTCCTCCTGAAGGATATTTCCCTCTACCAAGATACAATCAGTTTGTGAATGTCATGGTAGCCAATACTTGTCCTCCATTCAATACCAGTAGTCCCTTGCTATTAGCACAAAGAGATGCCATACCAGAGCTGCCTTGAAAAGTTTACCTTTTTTCACTAGGGGAGACTAATGTATCACCTCGAGAGCACATACTAGATGTGGCTAGCATTTCACAAAGACACAATATTATAGAAGATAACATGGTGGTTTGAATCCTTACTACTTCATTCAAAGGTAGGGCACTTCAATGGTTCCAGAGTCTAGTTGTTGGATCCATTACCAATTGGAATGATTTAGGCACAAAGTTGTGTAAATAGTTGAAGATAAAAGTGATAATATTTCACTTGTGGAGCAATTTCATACTATCAACATGATCTCCCCAAGAGTTTATGAGTGACTTCAATCTCACTTTGATAGGACTTGGAAATGGATCCCGACACTTGTAAGGCCATCCCAGAAAGCACATTTCTATATTACTTATGAGCATTAAATAGTGATATGTTGTCATGATTCAATCCATGGGGGGAACTATGATCCTGATGCTTACGAAGTGGTTGTACAAGCTGAAAATTACCTGATTCAAGTAGGTAAAATTTCTCCTAGACCTCCCATTCCTATTTTTGCAGAGGTTATAGGCCAACAACCAGTCATCGCCCCAATTCGACAACTTCTACTCTAGTAGCTACGCATGTGTCTAATGATTTGGCTGAAGTGAAGTCACTACTTCAAACCTTTGGGAATGAACTCATAGCCATGAAGAGGTAGCAATCCCAATATGCTCACCCCTTTCAACCTCAATATCAGACTAACCATCCCCATTTCAAGGGAAATGGTCAGCCACAGAGCCAAGCCATAACCCAAGCTACAAATGTGAGGCCTTTGAACTTTTAGAATCCCTCTCACTGCCAACTCATCTAGAGCCATAGTCCTAGTCCAGAACAACCTCATTCAAGACTATGAATGGTGTTATCCTTGTTCTTAGCCCCATAATCAGAATCTCTACCCAAATGGAGTTTTGAGTCAAGCCCTCATGGTTCAAAGCATAACCACTACACCTGAATCACCTGCTGAGCCATCCACTTTAGAAAGTCAAGATCAAGTTCTGATGAAACCACATTATTAAATTGGAAAGAAGAGGACTTTTGTGGTTTGAATATTGATTCCTCCATTGTAGCATCTAACACACGTTCCAAGAAAAGGGAAATAGATTCAAGGTCTTCTAATTTAGATCAGGCATCCACTCTCTTAGGCCCCAACACAAGATACCAGATGATAAAGGCACGAGAAGGAAATCACCAGAAATATATCCGTTGATCAGAATACAAAGAAAGATGGGATATCAAGAATTATGATACCCAATAAGCATTACCCAAAGGAAGACCCCAATGTCCCAAAAGGCATTAGCAAAGTGGGAGAAATTCCATTCAGCATAGTGGAACAAATGAAGAAGACCAATTTGAGTGTCACAATGTGGGATGCACTTTCGATTCCTTCTCAAAGGAACTTGCTATGAGAAGCTTTGAACAACTTTGGCACTACTAAGCAAACCATCAGGCTAGGAAGTAGTAGTAGACAACTAGCTTATGCCAACCCGAGACAAAAATGTAGGCTAAGACCAATAAGCCTCCACCATTTTATATCTCGTTGATTATTGGTGACCATTTGGTGCACAATTGTATGATCGATTCTGGAGCTAGTAGTTCATGATGCCTAAGAAAATCGCTGATGTACTACAGATTCCATATGCTCCAATTTCGAGAGGAGTTGTTCAACTGGATGGTACTGTAGTTCAAACTGTAGGGGTCATTAAGGGGCTCCAGCTCACTATCCACGCATGTCCTAGTCTAAATTTCACACAAGATATATCCATCATTGATCTCCCTCCCCTCTTCACCATCTTCCTATCATGAGATTTCACCACAAAAATGGGAGGATATTTGTCATCAGACTGGTCACACATGATCTTGAGAACTCGTTATGGGATGAAGGTAACTATAAGAGTAGAACCAATTTCTCCTACACACGTGGAACCTTACACATCCCAACCCATAGAGGGTAACTATGCCATTTGTGACCCAGAGGAAGAGGTCATGGATCATGAACCAACTACTCTTGTAGAAGAGGTGCCTGATACAGTGCTTGATGAAGTAAGTATAGACCATCAATATGACCCATATGCTGATTTATTGGCTAATGAAGAATTTGGTCTATTGTTTTTGGATGAGACCGGGTTGGGAACCTATTGTATACATGAAGAAGGTACAACCATACCTCAGTTGATTAAGGCATCCAATGATTTTGAAGGGCTATGGCAGCTTTTCTTTGATGGTTCAAGGAGTAAGAATGGATCTGGTGTAGGAGTCATGTTAATTTCTCCAGGAGGGGATAAATATTTCTCATCTTTTAGATTGCAATTCAGCTATACCAATAATGTCGTTGAATATGAAGCTCTTATACAAGGGTTGTAGTTGGCCCAACAAAGAGGAATCAAATCCCTTATCACTTTTGGTGATAGTGAATTGGTGGTCCATCAAGTAACAACCCATAGTGCATCAAAGAATGATCTCTTAAGGTCATACAAGAATGAGTTTGGGACCTAATAGAGGACTTTGAAGCTTTTGGAATTCATGCAGTTCCTAGAACTCAAAATCAAGATGTTGATAGGCTTGCCACCATCGGATCTCAATATGATATACCTATGGATATCATGAAGGAAGGGAAGAAAAAATAGTCAAAATGGTTGTCTGTCCCGTAGTACTAGATAATGTAAGCAGTTGGCAAGTTTTTGATAGTGATGAGCAGATTGTTCTCTTTCTACAACAAGAAGTAGAGTTCACCGCCAAACAACAAGGTAAATTGCAAGAATCCTATGGTGACCAGGTTATTCAGTTGAGAGGAAACAAATTTCCAAAAGGCTTGGTCACGCTTGAATCTATCTTCAATTGGATGACCAGTCCAAATGAAAAACACAAATATGGTGGTAAAAGAAGAAGATTTTGAGGAAGTCGAGGTGGCCAAGTGAGAAATGTTTAAAGATTGGTAAGGTATGCACTTGCTCAGGAAAAGGAAGCTTTCATTGAGTTGTGTTAGGAATATCATGATATTTTTGCATGGAGCTATAAAGACTTGCATGGTTTTGACCCAGGCCTAGCTCAACACATGATTGAACTGGATCGAACTCTAAGCCAGTTCATCAAAAACAAAGGCCAATCAATCCCAAGGTTGAGCCACTAATGAGGAAAGAGCTAACCAAGCTTATTGAAGCCTGCATAATTTTTCCCATCAAGCATTCATCATGGGTAGCTAATCTAGTGCCTGTGAGAAAAAGAATGGGGAGATCCGACTTTGTGTAGATTTTAGGGATCTTGAATCATGCCTCATTAAAGGATCACTACCCTCTTCCATCAATGGAACAGATCCTCCAAATAGTGGCAGGAGCTCAAAGGTTTTCTCTATTGGATGGCTATTCAGGGTATAATCAGATTTTGGTCCAAGAATCTGATCAATTCAAGATGACTTTCACTACTAAGTGGGGCACATATGCATACAACAAAATGCCATTTGGATTGTCCAATGTAAGGGGCTACTTTTCAAAGAGCCATGGACATGGCATTTAAAGGACTCATCAATGATATGATCTTGGTCTACCTTGATGATATAACTATCTATTCCAAACATGTTGAAGATCATATTATGCATCTAAGGAAAGTTTTTCGAAGATGTAGAGAGTTTGGAATCTCACTAAACCCCCAAAAATGCATTTTTTAGTTCAAGAAGGCAAGCTATTGGGGCATATTGTTTCCATTGAAGGACTCTCAATTGACCTAGCCAAGATTTAGTTGATTTTGTCTCTATCCCTCCCAAGTCATAAGAAGGGTCTCAGAGTTTCTGGGAACTATAAATTTTGTTCAGAGATTCATTCCCAATTTGTAGTGTTAGCCAAGCCGTTGATGGCCATGCTTAAAAAGAACATTCCTTTCTCATGGATGAAGGAAGGGAGAGAAAGATTTGAGGCTATCAAAACTGCTATTTCCCAAGCTCCTACGCTGGTAAATCCCCGGTTTGATAAGGATTTTATTCTCTATGCTTTCGCAGGGCATGAGAGTATTTTAGGTATCCTCACTCAAGTAGAATGATGATCTGATGGAGCAACCAATTGCCTTCTTCAGTCAGTCTCTCAAGGAATATGAGCTCAAATATTATTTTTGTCAAAAAATAGGTCTTTGTGGTCATTCGAGCTCTGAAAAATTTTAGGCATATGTTGTCTAACAACAAGGTACACTTGATGGTCTCTCATCCTGGCGTTAAAGAGTTCTTGTTGAATAAGGAGATGAATGAGAAATGTGTTGGGTGGATCATGAAAGTAATGGAGTATGATGTACACATTAAAGTCACTAAACTTGTCAGAGGCAAGGGGTTATGCCAGCAATTGGCAAAAGACATGGAAACCAAGAATGATAATGATGTTGCACTCTTCAATATTGAGGAAGGAAATGGTCAGATTGATTGGTTAACTAAAATGGAAAATTTCCTTCTCTCGGGAGTATATCCCCAAAATATGGATAAAATTCAATGATGTACTTTCCATCTCGGTCCATTCCATATGTTGTGGTAGATGGCATTCTTTTTCGAAAGGATTTGAACGGTGTTCTTTTACGCTGCATCAAACCAGAACAAGTGAACAAGATATTGGAGGAGTTCCATAATGGGTTGTCAGGAGGTCATTACTCGGCATGAATGACTACTACCAAGATCATGCGGGCTAGTTATTACTGGCTGAACTTGTTCAAAGATGCCCATTTTTGGGTAAGAAAATGTAAGGAGTGTGCTCTCTTCAGGAAAACAGAAGTTGACAAGCTCTCCTGTTGCATCCCGATTTAGGTGGATCAACCCTTTGTTCAATGGGGTTGGATTTTATTGGTATGATCAATCCTCCATCTAGTGAAGGACATAAATGGGTCCTTACTTACTATGATAAATTATTTCACTCGATGGACAAAAGTGGTAGCCTTGAAGGAAAGTAATGAAAAAGTGGTCCTTGAATTCTTAGAGAACATCATGACAAGGTTTGGTGTTCCATTTACTATTATCTCTGACAATGCAATGGCATTCCTCGGGATGAAAATAAGTGAATGGGCCATCAAGAATGGGGTCTATCTCAAGACTTCATCTAACTACTATCCATAGGGAAATGGGTTGGCCGAATCCAGCAATAAGAACCTAATAAGGATCATCAAGCGCATGATGGAGGCCAACAAAAGGACCTGGCATACGTAGCTTAAGGTTGCTCTATGGGAAGATCGAATAACACCTAAAAAGGCCATTGGGGTTTCACCTTTCATGCTTGTATATGGAAGGGAAGAAAAGTTTGCCACTTTCCTTGGAAATTCCTTCCTGGATTTGGCTTATCGGCTTGAAGTTATGGAGGATGAGGCCTTAACAAGTGAGGTTTTTAGAACTCATGGAGCTAGAGGAGATTCAAAAAATATGCCATGAATACATTGACTGAGCATCAGGCTCAGGTAAAGAAATCCTTTGACAAGAAAGCCTCTGATAGGTTGTTCAGGAAGGGATTTGGTTCTAAAATGGGATGAAGATCGTGCCAAACTAGGAAAGCACGCCAAGTTTGATGCTCTCTGGAGTGGGCCCTATGTTATTACAAGCTACAAAGAGGCAAATTCATTTTGCCTATCCAGACTCAATGGAGAAGAATTTCCCATTCATGTGAATGGGATACACCTCAAAGCTTTCTTTTGAGGAGTTTTCACCCTATACAGTTTTTTATTTTCCTCCAAGTGCTCTGCACATGGTTTTGTTTTTTTTTCTTTTGCTTGTGTGTTTTTTTTTATTTTGGGTCTTGGTTTTTAGACTCCTTTGCCCAATGTTTTTCTTAAGGCTACTAGTCTAGAAGCTTAGTAGGAAAGCTTTCCTAGAGATCACCAAAAATGTTAACCATTTAACCTACCCGGAGGAAGGTTGTATGTCAGACTTATGTTTTTAAGGAAATCCTCGCACAGTGATGATTTTTGCTAAGGCCAAGGATCAAAAATTTTCAATTTTTGGACTTTGGGGTTTTTCCCTTTCGGAGTTTTTAAAGCTCAATTTGGAATTGCATTTGAGATTTTCTGAAGTCCAAAACTCTGAAAGTCCAAAATTTTGGACTTTTGGGTTTTCAGAAATTCAGAACTTTTTGGCTCATTTTGTTTAAATCCGACTCAGACTTTTGAAGTCTGAAAACTCAAAAGTCAAAAATTTAGAGACTTTGAGTTTAGGTTTTGGAGTTCTTGAGTCATTTTAGGATTTTCACTTGATTTTTTTAAAGTCGAAACTCGAAAGTCAAATTTTTGGACTTTCGGGTTTTCGGGTTTCAGACTTTTGGTTGCCAATTCATCTTTTTGCTTTCCATTTTTCCGAAGTCCGAAATCCCAAATTTTAGAATTTTGGGTTTTTAGGTTTTGGAACTTTGGAGGTTCTATGCATGATTAATTCTCACCTACCTCCATGTATGGATCAGATTTTTACCATTAATGTCGGGATTTCTATATAAATGTGGATTTTTTACTTTTTATTTTTACCTGACACATTTGCTCTGACATTTCACTCTCGTACTTTTTCGGCGTCCTTTTCAAGGTATGTTTTTGGTTTTATTTCCTTTTGGTTTAGGTCATTTCCCCCTCCTTTTCCCATTTGGTTTTCTTTTTGTTTTCCTCTGTTGTTCTTGTAATGTCTTTCTTTTTCACCATGTTTTGTTGTGGAAGTTTTCTCCAGGTTTTCAAGTATGGGGATCTTTCTAAGTCCCTCATACTTCCTCCTATTTCTCAAAATCCACTTTGGTTTCTTAACACCTCTTTTTTGTAGTTCCTCCAGAGACCATTTAGAGATTCTTTTCAGAAAATTCATTTGGAGAATTCCTTCAAAAGATCACAAGGTGGGAAACTATTTCGGAGGAAATTTTGAAAAAATCTTCAAAGTTTTTGGATTTTGAATTTCAAGAGCTCTCTTTGCTTTAGAGATTTCTTTTGGACTTCCTGACTTTGGGAAAATTTTTTTAGAGATTTCAGTTTTGGGTTTTCAGAGATTTCAGTTTTGAGTTTTCAGAGAATTCAGATTTTGGGTTTTGGAGAATTGGGAATTTCAGATTTTGGGACTTTTGACTTCAGAAAATTTTTTTAGAGATTTCTTTTAGTGTTTCCTTTTAGAATTTTTTGGTTCGGGTTTTCAGAGTTTTCCTGCTCTCAAATTTTAGGTTTCTGTAACATTCAAACTCCCAAAACATAGGTTTTGATGTCTGCCTCCACTTCAAAGGGGAAAGAAAAGATGAAGTACACATTTCTTGGAGTTCTCCCCAATCCTTCTTAACCTCTGATTTAGGAAATATCAGGGACACCGATCTTGGTAGATTGATCTTCCCGAGTTCTGGGAAAGATTAAAGGCCCCAAATAAAAATCCATGGATGCAAGGCCATCTTTGACAGTGGTCTTTCCCTTACACTGGTTTTCCCACATTCGTGTAATGCCCAAATTTTTCCTAGCTACAGTAGCCCACTATGACGAGGACTCTATGTCGATAAGAGATAGCGATGATAAGGTGGTAATCCGTCTGGACCTGGATTTCTTTGAAGACTTGTTCAAACTTCTAGATGTACAAGATTATGCCACTATCTCACCTGAAATAGTAGTTGAGCACTGGGATAAAAAGTAGGAAGTATGCTCGAAGGTCATGATGAAGTCCTACCTGACTAAGAATTTTTCCAAGTTGCCCAAGACTATACATCGATCAGATTTCATTCAGGAGGTCAACGACCTCATTATACTCTTGAGCAGAGTTTTAGGTCTTCCTTCTGTAAAGGAATTCCAAGAATGGATGTTCTTGTACATAGCAATGATCAAGAAGAATGATGAGTTTATCGATGGGGTGAACATATCAGTAGCAACATTTGCTACCAGTTGGGCAAGGTGGTAGAAACTAAATCCTTCTACATGACATCTTTCCTAGTATATGCAGCTTTGCCATGGGGATTTCTCAGATTGAACACAGGGGTGTTCACAACACATCCCAAATATATGAATTTTATCCCCAACTTACTCTGGATGAGGGGAGCAAGCACTTCCAAAGAATCAATGACGCTTTCTTCATTGTTGTCCTCTATCACTTGACAAGGAGCTATATAATCGATGGATTTCGATGAGGCTTTCCAAGAGGTGTGAGAATGGGGAGAAATCTACCTTTAGTTTCCCACATTCACCTACCTTTGATTTGAGTTTCATAGGTGCCCCAAGCAAGTTTCCAAGGTGCCCCACTGACAAGTGGGTTCTTCTGGAATTGGTTTAGTAGTTTTGGATTACCACAAAATCCAAAACAAGTGTCACAAGGTGGGAATGCATTTCCCTATTACAATTGGCAGGTATTCTTGCCCAACTATCCACAAGGCAAGAAATGTGGATGTTGAAATGGCTGAGGTAACCCTGTGGACCTTCCATCCATGAACTAACTTTGACTATTGGGGTAAGTTCGGGAGACACAGGAAATCCAGTGCTCATATGCCCCAATTAGAAGATATATGGATCCATTTTGAGATGAATTCATCGTGTGGCAAAGGGATTATGAAAGATTAACCCTTGATGAAGTGGTAGTTTGGGTTGGCTGATGTGCCAAAGGACTTATAGGATAATGATGAGGTCCTAGATGCATCATATAGGGATGATGATGTTGCCAATCAACCACTACCATGGGTTGATTGGTATGTGGAAGAATGCAGCAATACCAAAGAAAGGGCGGGCCCCATTCTAAAAAGAACTTTCAGTTGGTTGGCCACTTTGGGAATCTCACCCAAAGGGGAAAATCAACCTTTAAATACAGGGTCTACATCATAAAGTAAACCAACCAACACCTACAAAAGGAAAGAGATCAACTCAAAGGGTTCCCATGGTTCCAAAGAAGATCTCATTTGTGGTTGGTGGCTCATCTCTTTCTAGGTCTGCTGCTCCTAGGGTTATAACATCTACAGTACCAATCACTAAGGTTGTGGAAGTAAGTGATTCCCCTAGTGTCATTTAGGATCCATCCCATCTTCCCCTTCCTCCATTATCACTCCCAATATCAGTTCCCTCCACTTCTACCACCATTTCTTCTTTCCCATCTCCTTCTATGGCCTAGGTATTTTTGTCACTTCTAGTTTTATCAGCTGGGGAAAATATTGGGTCACCCATTTCCTCCTCACTTCCTTTGACACTCCCATTTTCTTCAATCTCAACCCCCAACATTGCCTTGTCAATTCCTATGGATGTCCTCACTCCCACACCTTCCATCATTGCCACCTCTGCTCAGATATCAGTTGGCATTTCTAGCGATCTTGCCTTAACTGGTACTTCAAGTATCGGATCTGCTACTACTCCATCTTCCTCAGCTCTAGCCATACCAGAGTGGTTGTTTAGATAGACTCCTAAGAAAAAGAAAAAGGTTCCTCTAGGAGATGTGATAGATCTTAGTATATTGGAGTCCATACCAAAAATACAGGCCAAGAGACCGAGAACCATATCAAGTCTAATGGTTAATCCATCAAGAGAGCGTGATAGAAGTGGCTACCCCTATTGAGGGGAAAACTAAAGAAACCATCAAAGAGTAACTACTGGATCTAAAGTTCTCATTGGGGAAGGCTACTCATGAAGGAGCCAAGTAGGATGTACACACTACTCTTGGGGCCCTTTTGGAGAAATACGACAAAGACAAGGCCACCAAGGATGAGCTTAAGGCTAAATTCAAAGCTTACTTTTGCATTTTACGTAGAGTAACTCAGCCCACTCCATCCACTGACATCTCAACTACTACGGCCATGAAGATTTCATCTACAATCGATGATATCTCTTACCATGAGCTGAGAAGCTAGGCAGAAAAAGGGAGAATAGTGAATGGATGGATGGAAAGGATCTTGCAGGAGGCCAATCCTCTGATTAAGGAAGCTATGGAGATTTATACTTGATTTATAGATTGCAAAAGCCACCATTGCTAAGATGGATGAATCTCTCTCCGAAGATAATAATAACTTGAATTTAACTTTGGCAACATGGAATGACATTAGAGGAGAAGATTTTGATTTACTTTGGCAGGAAGAGGTAATTGATGATGCCTCAAAATTGTTTGAATATCAAAAAGCTATGGAATTAGTGTCAGGTGCTATAAGATCTAATTAAGAAATTGGAGGATAAGTGGGTAGAAATTATGGATGCCCTCAATGATATCTCTGAAGATTTTGACAATGCCCACTACAAGTTTTTCAATGAGAATATCGATGCTCTTCCCGAGGACCAGATTAAAGAAAATTTCAAAGATTTAGTGAAGCGGGATGATGATGTTATGAAGACTTTCAATAGTGACTCCATTGATCAATTGGTTCTATGTTAGAACTTCATAGGGAGACTAAAGAAAGTTTGTAAGTAAGCTTTGAAGGTTTTCGGCCAAGATCATGAAAGAGATCGAAACAATGGATGTAGTAAATCACTACGCTGTGGACCTGGAGATGAAGAAACTCAGGTGTTGTTAAGCGTTTCTTCGAATACTAGACACCGAATGGCCATATGGGAAGAAGGAAAAAAAATATGCAGAGAAAGGAGAGGAGGGTGAACCTAGGCCAAAGCTGAGTGGCCATGAAAGGACAAGTTCAAGCTCTGGAAATGGTCAAAGTTGCAGGGTTGACTTGGTCAACCCTCTGCAACAAATTTTTTATTTTTATGGGAGCTTGTTCCCTTTTATTAATGACATTACTATTTTTAGTTAAATGTTAGTTAAAGGCCCAACTGTAATGGCTCAGCCTAGGAACTTATAAATAGTGGAGTGCTCTCCATTATTTGGATATATATTTTTGAGAGATTTGGAGGAAAGTTGCTCTTCAAGCTTGGAAGAGTGCTTTCAGAGTTTTGTTGAAACCTTTTAATTATATTCAAAGTTATTCCTTGCACTTGAAAATATATTTTATTGTGTTGAATGATTAATCATTACATGCCTTGTGAATGTGATTCCTTAGCATTATTTGATTAATTTACCTTTATTTCAGATTATCTATTTCATATTGAGAAAAGAATAGTGTGATTACTTCCCATCAGTTGTGAGAAAATATTTTCCTTCTGTTGATCAAGAGTTGCATTATTATTATCATTTAAGTGAATACTAGACATGTGCTTGTGATTATCCCTTTGATAAATTATCTGTGTATCACATCAAAGTTGATCCCTCTATTGTGTATGTTTAAGGTTTAACAGAGGAACGTGTGCTTCTAGTCTGTGATATTTTATATCCTTTCCAAGTTGCAATAGGTGAAGGTGGCTAATGGTGCAATCATCATACCCACATTAACCCTTCCAAAAGTTAAATACCCCTTTTCTTGGTGCATCACCACTTCTAGAATAATTTTTATTTCCTACCGCTTACTTTTTTAATTTTTATTCAATCTTCATCTGGGATATCTTATCCCCCCATATTCTTTTCTCATCCTTTCATCATCTATCTCTTTCAAACTCATGATCGACTTCCTTTGTGTTTTCGACCCCTAGTTTAAGGGTTAACACCCAATCAATTATATTTTCCATCCTTCTTGTTTTTTTTTCGTGGCTTGCCCAACAAAAACTATTCAACGAAAAGGGGAAAATGTAGACTTAAAAATTGGTATCACTACCCTTCACCCCATGTTCACTCTCTATCACCTTTTGATTAATCCATTTTCCTTCCTAAATTCAATTTATCCTATAAATCACCATTTTCCCACATTTAATCTTATATTACCCATCTTATTATTCCGTCCCATTTATGCTAATTATTCTTAATTAGCTCTAACCTTCATCTCATTATTTTATGTGATTATTATTAACTATTATTAATCATCCCCTAATCCTCATTTAATTTATTTATCCTCCATAAATCCACAATTTTACTCTTTTTAGGCCATCATTTAATGTTTTTACCTACCCATGGCCTTTATTTACTCATTTCAACCATCCACCTACCCATTTATCTTCCCGATGCAACCTTAGCTCATCCATATCCATCTAAACCATAATCCCACTTCCTATGGGCTCCTTGTCTCTAGGTCATAATCTTTCCCTTGTGGAAATCTTTGTGTTCCCTCTTGGGGAACCATTATTTTTAATTCTTGTTTCTCCCACCGTGGACACATATTTCTTGATTCCTGCTACTGACAAGATATCACATTTACTTTTTCCCATCCCTTGGCTTGTCGCAACTCTTGTCTCGACCATTTTTCACATTTTATTGCATATACTTGTTGCCTATTATTGAACCATTGGGTCATCAGCTTGCACATCCATTTGAGCATATTCCCTTGATTTAACTCCATTTGTTTAGTTATTTTTTTAGACTCATACAGTACATAGGACATTGTTGTCATCTCCCTGAAGACCATACTTTGTTCCCTACCAAAGTGATTCTAAAATCACCGCCATATTTTTATTTTACTTTTTAATTTTTGTTCAATCCTCGTCTAGGATATCTTATCCCCTCATCTTATTTTCTCATCCTTTCCATCCTTTTATCATCTATCTCTTTCAAACTTGTGATCGACTTCCTTTGTGTCGTCGACCCCTAGTTTGAGGGGGAGCACCCAATCAATTATATTTTCCATCCTTTTTTTGTCTTGTGGCTTTCCCAACGCAAACCAATCAACAAAAAGGGGCAAATGTAGACACTAAAATTTGGTATCACTACCTATTATCCATTTTTCCCCTAGGAAAATGGACATGGGGGTGTGACAAGACTGGGCACTAGACAGGGAACCTAAAATGTGAATTTTAGGTTGCATGCAATATTCAACAATTTCGGGAGCAATTTTAGTGTTTTGGGAGTGTTGGGATCATAAGAGGATTTTTTCCTCTTCTAGGTTTTGAACCCAGAGATCAACTTGAAAAATAAGGAATGTGGACCTTGTGGGCGCAAATCTAGTCAAAATGAGAGAAAAGAGAAAAAAGTGAAAATGTATTTAGGGTGCCTTATTAACTCCACCTCAACCTCATAGTCCCATAAAATTTCATTAAAAATCCAAAAGATGCTAAAATTTGGAAAAGGGTCTCAGGGGGCTATTGTCTTTAGGAAATGAAGTCATTTGAGTAGTTCAAATGAGCTACTCAATGAGATGGTCAAGTTGGTGGTGCATTGGAAGTGACAAACTATTTTTGCATGGAGAGCTCATTGGAGGTCTTGGCGAGTTGACTCACCAAGCCAATACATTGTGGCTAAGTTGAAAGACGAGTTCCTCATAGAGCTCGCAAGGTGAGAAATTTGGGTGCAACATGTCAAACCGATGCGGTAAGAGTTTAGCTCAACATTTTTGTAGTCGAGCTAATCAAAGCATTGGTGGTGATTGAGGAGGGGTCAAGATTATTTGGAGATTGTGGATGAACCAAGAAAGGGAATCAAGTCAGTAACTTGTCGTGGAGCTCAAGTGAGGGTCTTAGGGAGGTGGCTATGAAAGATAAAGGAGATTAGGCCAAGTTAGGGCCAAGCTCCCGAGTTTGGACAAGGAAATATTAGTGGGAAAGACAAGGTTAATGCAAAAGCTTGATAGAATGGGACTTTCCGCAACGAGTTTGCAGTGGAGTTATCGCAAAATGGAGATCGGGCCCCTTGGCGAGTTGAGGACATTATGAAAATACGAGCGTAGTGGAACTAGGTCAAAGGAGAAGAGTTAGGGCCAAGTCAAGGAGACCCCATGCGGCGAGTAGAGGGGGAGCTCCTCACAAAGATCACGGAAGCAACAATGAATCTGGCTTGGCTGAACCATCATCGAGTTCAACACGGGAGAGTCAACATGGCGGGGGATGATGAAGGAGATGGATTGAGCTCGACATGGAGTTAGCTCATCCGAAAAATTGGGTCATTGTACAACATTTTATGGTGAAAACGAGGGTAAATTATTTCTTAAGGTGCCTAAATACAAGTCAAAGAAAATGCTAAAATTCACAAGAAACAACTATCTTGATGTAATTTTAAGTGATGATTTGGATATGCAAGACTTCCATTGTGAGAATATTGTTGACCAAATGAAAGCAAATGAAATTGAAAAAATGAAAGGCCAAGCCACCTCATTTCAAACCATCGAATTGGAAAGGAAACTCTTGTTAAGGTGAGACAATAATAAAGTAAAGTAAATATATTTCATCGATAACAAGCGTAAGCCAATACAAGGGACAATGGATAGGTGGGGAACATGGGACAATGTGGCAATCCAATGATTTATTTCTTCACTTAAGGTGAACCGTTCTGACTTAAAGTAAGTCAAAACACCACACAAGGAACACGCCGAGCAAGGTTATAATGTAAAGTGGTGAACATAGAGTCAATGTCTTGCATTGGGAGGTAAGCTAAGTGAAGCATGAGGTGCTGGAATCACCACAATAAGGATAACAAGCCACATAGTGTCGAGTGGTAATTGAAAGGGATCTTACTTCATGAGTTTTGGGGAGCTGTTTCATCGTAAGTGAAGCTAGGAAAGAATGCCACAATGCACGATCTAGTGAAGTTGTTTAAATAATGCAATGTGGTGAACGGAATAGCAAAGTCTTAGGTAAGTGAGTCCTATAAAAAGAGAAAGCTAATGTGTCTCGATGTAATCCAAGAAAAACTAATATGAAATTCCACTAAGCAGATATGGGGAAAGCTAGGCGTGATAGGCCAATGAATTAAGAAAATGGGTCTTTGTTTACCACGTGCCAAGTGGAAGTAAATTAAAACACCGCATAAAAGGGTGAGCTAGCTTAATGCAATAAATTGTGTTGAATGGAGGAGGAAAGTCTTATGTTGCAAGAGCTCGACAACAAAAGTAAAAGCAAGCTAAACCACCGACATACAAGGGGTCAAATCCTTTTCTTAAGCGAGCCACTTAACAAAGCATCAAGTAAATGGAATCAACATAATGAGCTTCCCATTAGGTTAATAATGTAAAGCTTTGAATAAAATGACTTCAACTCCCTAGGATCAATGAAGTATAACTAACTCGGTTCACCAATTTGAAGAAAATGCATCCACCACAAAATAAGCAATAATAATGTGAAATGCCAAAGTGAAAGACATTCAAAATGTCGATAAAGGGAGCTAAGTGTTGAACTATATATTGAGTTGTGTAATGATTTGAGGTGGTGTGGAACCCAATACAAATGAGGGAGCTGTAGAATGTTCCATGGAAGGCAAGTTATCAAGTGAGTTCAAAGCCGAGTTACAACAGGAGATGCAAACCGAGATAAATGATGAGTTGGGTGGTGAGTGGATCACCCCCAATATAGTAGAGAAACTCTAATTTCCACGTAAAAGGATAAAGCAATGGTGAAGTAATTGGTGAATCACTATTACTTTACTTCTCTAAAACATAAGAAAAGTAAAGTAATGTGGAAAGGACGCAGAACTAGGGGTGAGATGGTAGTAAAGCAGGTTCAAAACACCAAAGAGAAGGAAAATGAAAAAAGTAAAGCAAAGCAGTGAATTAAAACTACTTTACTTCCCTTAAATAAGAAAAGTAAAGTATATTGAGAAGACTAATGGTAAAGGTGGTAAGAGAGGGTCGTATCACCACAAGTAAGGAGAAGTAGCAGTAATGGCCCCTGGTTTTCCCACTAAACTGCAAACTTCAAAATATCATTGCTTTTAGTTGGGAGCTCTGTTTCATGCAAACTTGGACTTTTGGAAAGGTATTAGAGTCCTTTACACATAAAATATCCATATTTCATATTTTGTGATGGAAATTAGTCTAAAACAATGTTTCTTCTATTGCACTCACGGGCAGTATCAACCAACTACCACCATTAATGGAGCATGGAGACCAATTTCTTATCTAACAAGATACAATACAAGCAAGATGGGATGTGTAGGTGCCTCATGATGCTTTAATTAAAATTTGAACTTTATAGGTGGGAATGCATGCATTTGAGAACTTCCATTTTCTCTCTCCTCTCAATTTTCTTCTATAAATTGGAAAGCCCTTTCATTTAAAGGGGGATTCTCAACTTACCAAAACTCTGCCAAAATTTGTCTAGGAACAAGCTAATGTGTTGCAAGCCTTCATTTTGGACATCTTGCATGATGATCCTAGCCTTTCTCTTGTAATTAAGTGAACTGTGTATATCAATGAAGCGGTGGATTTGAGTCTTGTGGATATTTTCTTCCCTTGCTTGTGTCTTTTGTTTCCACTTACCTCTTCATTTTACTTCAGTTGTATTCGACAAATTTTATTGTCTTGCAGGTTTCATTATTATTGTGCTTTGATGGAGACGTTGGTTTTATGTTTTATTGATCTATGGTTATTGTTACACCCTCTTTGCACTCCATTTTCTATCATTTCCACACATTCAAAATATTCCCTACATCCCATTTTGGTGCATCACCTCATGTAGAGTAGTTATAATCTCTCCTAGTCGCTTGGAAGTCATAGGTTAGAGGTATTTGTTATATTTTTTCTAGAGGTAGTTGTATTAATTTAGGAAGAGGAACCAACCTTCTATGGAGAATTGCTTCAATTGCAAGGTCCCACACCTTGAAGCAATTCCATGTTACCTAGTCACATTGCTTTCCTTAACACACTCACATGCTAAGCAATCAGAGGGTGTTGTGATTTGGTGATAATAGTTCTAGCACTCTGAAGGGACCCAAGGAAGTCAAAGATATCCATTTTCGCCTGAGTTGATGTGTTCTTGGCAAGAAGTTGTAGTTTTGGAAGCTCTACAACAAAGGAGAAAGAAATGAGTAATAAGTGATTTCACTTTAATTTCTTCAAGTAATTGCATCCTCAAACACCAAAAAGAAAGAAAGAGAAGTAATTGATTTCAAGTTGTGCATTACTTCAAATTGAAAGTCTTTACTTCAAGTTGTGTGGAAAAGTAAGTCAATTACTTCAAAGTGGAAGTCTTAAGTAGTTGCCTCTTTAAGTTGCATTACTTTAAGTCAAGTCAAAAGGAAAGACTTACTTTAAGTTGTAAAAAAGAAAAGACTTTACTTTACTCAAGTTAGAAGACTTAAGTAGTTACACCTTCAAGTTTCACTACTTCAAGTTGTTGCATTACTCCAAGTCAAAAGACTTAAGTAAAGAAAGTTCAAAATAACGATAAGAGAGGAAGAAGCTAAAGTATTCAGGTCTCTAATCACCATAAGGAAGTGAAGTAAATTAGGTTGAAAATAAAGAAGGTTAAAAGAGAAACAAGAAGAAGTGAGTTCTACTTGCAATTTGTTCTATTACTTCAAGTAAAGAAGATTACTCCAAGTGAGAGACTTACTTCAAGATGACATGAGTTTAAAACTCAAGTATTCCAAGATGCAAAATCTACAACACATCTAGTGACTCCAAGCAATAAGATCTATTGGTTTCAGTAGTAAGTGTCTCAGTCTATGAGAAGAATTCAAACACAATCAAGAACAAGAGAAGAAGGTGTTTTTGAATACTTGCAGCTCTCTCTCCAGGAAGAGGAAGAAGAGGGAGAAGAGTTCAAATGTCTCCATATCCACCAAACAAAGCCTTTTCTACACCTCCACTTGGTAGGCCTTTTATACAATCAACCAGGGTTCTTAGACCAATCAAGATGGCACATATACAACCACCACAAGGACCACCAAATCCCTTTGAAAATTTCATGGGCAGTAGTCCACTTTCCCTCAATGCACAAAATCCAATTCTGGTGGCAGCTTTAAAGAAAATTTCATTCTTAAATGGAGAGAATCACACGACACCAATTGATCACATTCAAGACATTGCAAATGTCTATGCCATACATGAAATTGTTGAGATGGATGTGGCAGTGAAACTATTAGCTTCTTATTTCAAAGGAAAAGCTTTGTAGTGGTTCGAAGCTTATGAGTAGGGACAATTTAAAATTGGGATCAATTGTGCACAACTCTTTATGGCCATTCGAGAGAAAAGGGAGACAATATGTCTTTATTAGAATAATTGACCACAATAAAGAGAGATCCAAATGATTAGATGGCTCATTTCAACTTTAGATTCTAAAGAACATGGGATAGGATTCTGATTTCTATCAGACCAACTGTTGAGGGTGTATTTATTTATTTCTAGAAAGCTCTAAATTTTGACATAACAGTAATGATACAATCTATGTGAGGAACTACATTTCCTAAAGCTTATGTTGTAGCTATTAGAGAAGAGAATTTCTTAATTCATGCAGGAAAAATTGTGCCTAGGCCACCTATGCCTCGATATATCGAAATGGGGAACCCTACAACTAGTCAAACACTTGAGTTGGACCCTATTCCAACTCCTAGAAATCAAAGTTATAGTGAAGCCTCCACTTCATCTAATTTTTTTAAGGATCTCCAGGATGTCATGAACAAGTTACAAGAAGTGTTGAAGGGGCAACAAGATTTAGGGAATAAGGTGGTGACCATCAAGAAGAAAAAATCTCAAAAATTCTCACCATATCAGCCTCGTATAAGTCAAATAGGTCCCCATATCAGCCAAACAAACATCCTTCTCAAAGTTACTAATCATAATGAAGGGAAGATGCTTGCTGCTAGGCCATTCTAGCCTTATAATCCTAATGTAGCTTCATCATCTAGAGCTTTGGTTCTGATCCAAAACAATATGACACATAATTATGAGTTGTGTTTTCCTTGTAATCAACCACATAATCAATCAACGTGCTTCAATGGTGCACTGAATCAAGATTTGATGGTGCAAACAGTCGGTGTTCCTAAAGAAGAAAGTGAAGAAGAAAATTAGTAACATCCAAGTGCATAAGAGGCATCTCCAAATGAAAATGCACTAGCCAATTAGAAAGAAGAGGACTTATGTGGGATCAATCACTCTCCTTCCAAGAAGTGGAAGCTAATATGAGGTCAAAAAAGAGGAACATAGAGGAAGGGAAGTCATCTAATGCAAGTAATTCCAGCCTTATATCACTCTTGTGGTGTTAGCAATCCAAGTGCAGCCCCTAACATTTAAAATCAGGTGAGACCTCCTTTTAGGCTAGCTCGGTCATCAAGTTGCAGCAGCTCATATGTAAGAGAAGGTTATGCCAAGTAAGGGACAACAAAAAGAAATACCATCTCCATTCAACATTACTTATCAAATGAACGATACAGTTTCATAATTTCCATGTGGGAGTCATTGGCAATTCCAGGCCAACGAGACTTGTTGCAAACAACCATGGAAAATTGGTCTATCTCAAATGATCCATCCAAAGATAAAGATAAGGTGATCACTAATGCATCTCCACAAGGAGTTCAATGGGGTCAACAAGGTAAAAACATGAAGCCTCTTCCATTCCATATATCTCTGATCATTGGAAACAATCTTGTACACAACCACATGATTGATTCGGGATCAAGTAGCTCAAGTAATGCCGAAGAAAATAATCGATTAGTTGGGTCTAAAGTATGAACCAATGTCAAAAGGAGAAATGAAATTGGATGGAACAATAGTGGGAATAGTTGGATTAATCAAGGGATTAAGCCTTACACACTACTTGCATGCCCTAATGTTATAGTCTTACAAGATGTATCAATCATTGAATTGCCACCACTCTTTTGCATTGTGATTTTCAAGGGACTTCGTAGCTAAAATTAGGAGATGCACTACTCGATTAGAATGACCACACATGCTCTTGAGATAAGGTATGGGGCTAAAGCTACAATAAGATCGTAGAACCAATTACAAAATTTAGTCTTGAACCTCATGTACCAAGCCTAATCGACAAAAATTGTTTAGATTTCCATCAAGAATATTGTCCAAAAACTTAGGAAGTAGATACCAAGGTTGGAAACATTCCATACTTGACTCTTGATGAATGGGAAAATAAAAGGCATGCTTTTGATCCATACAAGGAGATGGAAGAGACCTGATATGGGAATCTATTGCATGCATGAAGAAGAGAATCAACCTCTCCCTAGCATCACCAAATCAAATCACAAAGATGACAATGGATTATGGAAACTATTCTTCGATGGTTCGAGGAGTAGACAAGGTGTTGGAGGGGGAGTGATGTTTATGTAACCATAAGGTATAAAATACTACTCATCTTTCCATTTTTATTTTTCTTGTTCAAATAACATAGTTGGGTATGAAGCATTAGTCCACGTATTGCATTGGGCAAGAAAGAGATTCATTAAGAACTTGTAAGTCTTTAGAGATAACGAGTTGATTGTAAACCAAGTAAGAGGGTCGAATGCTTCTAAGAATGATCTCTTGAAAGGCTATAAGAACCGGGTATGGGATCTTATTGAACACTTTGATGCATTCAACATTGAATCCATACTAAGGAAGAAGATTAAGGCTATAGATAGAGTAGTTGGAGTAGCATTTGATGTTTTCGACAATATCCAGAGAAATCAAACTTAGCCTCATATCAGAGTGATTATAAGGAAAATTGTTCCAAATAAAAATACAAGCTAGAAATTATTTGAGAGTTATCAATAGATCATAAATTTTCTTCAAGAAGAAGTTGAGTTCTCTCGTAAGGAACCAAGGCAAGTTAGAGAAGCAATATGGTGATCAAGTAGTTTAGCTAAGAACTAAAAATCTACCAAAGGGCTTAGTAACAATTGATTTAATCTTCAATCCTAATGAATAGTTTCGGAAAGATAAATCTAGCATTCAAGTCAAAGGTGAAAACTCGGAGCCTATTTTAGTTGGAGAAGGAAAGGTACTCCAAATTAGAAAAGTAAGTAGTGATCAAAAAATTTGATTTCATACAGCTTTTCCAAGAATTCCCAGATGTCTTTTCTTGGAGCTACGAGGACTTAAGGGGATTCAATCCAAGGTTGGTGTAACATACCATGAACTAGATCCATAAGCCAAACCTATTAGATAGAAACAAATACCATTCAACCCTCATATTGAGCCTCTTATGAAGAAGGAATTGAACAAGCTCATTGAGGCAAGCATTATTTTTCCGATCAAACACTCAAGTTGGGTTGTTAATCTTGTTTTGGTGCAAAAAGATCATTATCAGTAGAATTTTGAGATTTAAACAAGGCATCTCTCAAAGATTATTATCTTCTCCATTCTATGGAGAAGATCTTGTAAGTAGTATCCGATTCAGAAAGGTTCTCTGTCCTAGATGGTCAAATTATGGTGAAAGAAGATGACAAGTACAAAAATGCTTTTACCACTAAGTGGGGCACATATGCTTACAAGAAAATTTCATTTGGGCTATCAAATGTTGGAGCTAATTTCTAGAGAGAAATGGATATGGCATTCAAGGGGATGATAAACAAGCTATTTCTTATGTACTTAGATGATATCATTTTATACTCCAAGAACGCAACTAACCACCTCTTCCATCTCAGGAAAGTGTTCTAAAGATGTAGGAGATTCAGAGTGTCTTTAAATCCGAAGAAGTGTATATTCCTAGCTCATGAAAGGAAAATCTTAGGCCACATCGTGTCTAAGGAGGGGTCAACTATTTATCTAGAAAGGGTTGAAGTTATCCATGCACTTCCTTTCCTAGTCAAGAAGGCTCTTTAAAGCTTCTTGGGAAGGATTAATTTTGTCAAAGTTTCATGCTAGATTTTCCACTCTTGTTAATCCATTAACAATGATGTTGAAGAAGAACCTTGCATTCAAGTGGATGTAAAGGGTAAGGAGAGTTTTGAAGCTAGTAAATAGGCTATATCTCAAGCTCCGACTCTCATCAACCTGATTTATTCAAGGAATTCATCCTATATGTCTTTGAGAGTGCAGATACAATCTCATCTATCTTGGTATAGAGGAATAAGGAATAATTTGAGCAGCCCATAGATTTCTTGAGTCAAATCTTTGAGGACTATGAAGTGAGGTACTCCTTCATTTAGAAACATGTCCTCACTGTTATAAGAAGCTTGAAGAAGTTCAAACACTTGGTCTCAAACAATAAGATTCATCGTTAGTGTCTCATGTTGGAGTCAAGGAATTCCTCTGGAAAAGGATTTGAACGAGAAAATTCTAGATGGATCACTTGTGTGATGGAGTATAACATATAAATCAAAGTAAGTAATTTGGTTCATGGGAAAGGCTTATTTGAGTAGCTAGATTCCATTGAAGGATGTGACAAGTAATCAAGAAGAAGCTAGTTTGGGTTGCTACAATAAATTTAAAAACAATCAATTGATGATAAGCTACTACTGTGTCATGTTGGACCCAAGATATGATGCATTATCTTCAAAGGTGTTTATGGCCTCCTGAGTTAAGTAAATCAAAGAGGAGATATTTCAAACCCCATTCCATTATGTATGCTTTGATTGATGGTATCTTGTTCAAGAAATACATGAATGTAGTTCTATTGAGGTGCATTGGAAAAAATCAGATTTAGAAAGTGTTACAGGGATTCCATGATAGAGAAGTTGGAGGTCATTTTTCTCCATGAGTAACAACTCTCAAAATCATGAAAGATGGTTACTATTTGCCTACATTTTTAGTGACTACTATGCATAGATTAAAAAGTGCAAGAAGTGTGCATTCTTCAAAGGAAAGGAGAGGCTAGCAACACTAACACTCCATCCAATCTCATTTGATCAACCATTCATACATTGGGGATATGACTTCATCGGGGTCATCAATCTGAATTCAAGCCAAGCCCACAAGTGAATTCTAACAGAAACAAACTACTTCACCAAATTAGACCGAATAAGTATAACTCACGGAGGAAAACAAGTCTAACATACTAGATTTCTACAAGGAGATAATAATCAAGTTTTGGTGTACTTGCCACTATCATATCAGATAATGCTCTAGCATTCCTTGGAACAAAAATAATTGAATGGGCTGTTAGAAACATGATATATCTCAACAATTCATAAAACTACTACCCCTAGGGTAATGAGAAAGATGAGTCCATGAACAAGAACTTGCTTGATAATCATAAGAAGGAACCTAGATGATAACCAAAGGACTGGCACACAAATCTCAAATCATACTTGTGGGCTGATAGGATTACACTAAAGAGGTCAATGGGTAGCTCCACATACAAGGTAGTCTATAAAATGGAGGCAAGGCCACCGATATTACTTTAGTTTCCAAGCATTGGAGCTTCTCACGCAATTGGAGCTAGCTGAATTTGAGCCTATGGAAGTCGGGTATGAAGAACTCCTAGAGTTAGAAGAAATAAAAGAGCATGCAATGCAAACCATAGAGAAAGATCAAACACCGATCAAGAGGATATTTGAAAAGAAAGCTAAAGCAAGAACATTCCAAGAAGGAGACTTGGTGCTAAGGATGTTGATCGTGCAAGGCCAAACAAGCATTCCAAGTTTGATGCCATATATAGTGGTCCCTACATGATCATGGGATGTAAGAGTAGAAATGCTTTCCGACTGGCTAAGTTGGATGGTGAAGAGCTTCTGATTCCAGTCAATGTAATTTATCTTAAGCACTACTAGTAGAGTAACATATCACCCTTGTACATATTAATTTAGGGTTTTCATTCCTCCAAGTGCTTATGCACACTCTTCGTTGTTAGATTAGGTTTTAATTTCCCTAAGTGCCTTGGGCACATGTTCTATTGCTTCTAATGTTATTTTTCATAGTTCACCATGATTACGAGTAGAGAGTGTTGAAGTAAGAAGCTCAAGCTTACAGAAGTAGTTTTTATCTTCAAATTTATTCAAATTTAGAGCAACTAAAATCAGGATAAGGAGAAAATTTCAATATCTTCATTCCCTTACTCCTTCGGATCAAAAACTAAGCTCATCATGCCTCTTACAGAATCAGAAAATTAATTTTAAAGGAAAAAATTTTGTGTTGCAAATGACATGTCCCATAACAACCTCTCCAATTTCACTCAGTATTCACTTCCAATGGTGCTCCAAGCAACCATTCAAAAGGAAAAAAGGAAAATTAAAACTTAATAGAGTTCCATGATGTCCAAACTAGCATGTGTTTTTAAACTTTGCAGTGTGTCATACTTGCCAAGAAATTTTAGGTCTAATGTGCTTCATATTGGTAAGGATCGGATGTTGAGGTAGCAGTTACATGTGTTCATCATTTAGCCTCACGAGATCATAGTTGGAAGGATAGGTGGAAATCGAGTTTTAATCAATTTTCCATTCTTAGAAAACAAATTTTAAGATTTTCTTACAAAATTAGGAAACACAATCGATATGTGGCAATATTTAGTAGTGTTCAAAAGGCTCTAGGGTACAAGTTTTTAGGTTCATATTACTTTAGGGTTGATACAAGATACTCCATGCCCAATGGATACATTTAGGTAGTTGGTTAACCACATCTACACGGGAAGATGGCCCCGTGAGTCACCAAAATTGTTCTCCATTTTTACCTTGGATAAATGGATAACGAGGGTGTGACTAGACTGAGCACTAGACAAGGGACCTAAAAGGTGAATTTGAGGATGCATGTAGTATTCAAGGATTTTAGGAGAAATCTTAGTGTTTGGGGAGTGTTGGGATCATAAGAGTATTTTTTCCTCTTCCAAGTTTTGAACCTAGAGATTAACTTGAAAAAGGAGGAATGCGGGCCCACATCTAGCCAAAATGGGTGAAAAGAGAAAAAAGTGAAAATGGATTTAGGGTACCTTATTAACTACCCCTCATCATCCTAATCCCAAAAAAATTCATTAAAAATCTAAAAGATACCAAAGGCAAAAGGGTCTCGGGGGGCTATTGAGCTAGGAAATGAGCTCACCGAGTAGCTTGGCGAGCTACTCGGTGAGCTGGTTGAGTTAGTGGTTGATATGGAGGACATTATGGAGGAAAAAATATCCTTGAATATCCCAGGATTGATACAATGTAAAAGATGACTCGAGATAGATTTCCATCGGCTATTTGAATGTCGAAAACGGAGTCCGTATGCACATCTGGTGGCTGATCAAAGTTTGGTCAACAATTGGTCAATGTTGGTCAACAGAAAAATGGATGATTTTTAAATCATCTAATGTTAGCACCATTTCATATATCTCACCAAGACATTTCCAACGCATTTTGAATGGACCAAATCTGATTCGTATGTGAAAGTTATGATTGGTCAAAGTTCGGTTAATTGGTAGTCAACAACTGAAGGATACGCCAAATGGACAAATGACATGGTGACATGTGGCATAGCTGCATAGATGCATTTGACATGTGGAAAATCTGCATGTGACCACATGGATTTATTATTTATACATGTGACATTAAAGGTGGGTTTATGGTTTTTACCCACATAAAAGGTTTTATAATCTTTTATTAAAAAAAGAGAGAGGAAAAGTCCACGTGAGAATAAATTTTGGTGGATAAAGCCTATTAAAAAGGCTTGCATATAATGTGAGATTTTTCCCCACATAAATCTGCTCCATCCACATGAAGAGTGGATATTATTATGGGGTTGAGTTTTTAAAAAAATATGGCTTAAGCTTATTTAAAAGCTTAAAAAAGAATTAATCCCTTATAACCCGCTCAAAGCCTATTAAGGCTATTATTTGAAGTGGATTAAATATTTGGTGGCTAAATTATTCTTATGCCACGAGAGAATTTGGCTAAGCCTAATCCGTTGAGGATTATTACAGGATCTTTTAAAAAATAAGCCATGGATATTATCAAATATCCTTATATTCTGGGCTCTTAATCAATATAAATAGGGGACCCAGGTACATTGTAAACACACACAAATCTAAGATATTTTATTAGAGCTCAAAGGAGGGGGAGAATATTTTGGATAAATATTTATAAGTCCTATTATTATTATTTTAATAGGAAAATATGGTGGTGTTATAATGTGTGGCCATAATAAAATGTGAAGGCCCACATTTGTGAGAAAATAAGTCCTATATTATTATAGGCATGTAAATATGTAAGCCCTATCATTATAGGCATTATTATTATTATTATTAAGTCCTATTATTTTTAATAGGTGAAATATTATTTTGTAGCTTTGAATTCCCTCCGAGAAGACATACTCTGAGCCCGAGCTGAGAAGGATGACTGGTGAAGTTCAATGGCAATCATGGTGACATTATGGAGATGTACAACCTATTTTAATATAGGAAATATGGAGAGATAAGACCTATTATTTTTAATAGGAAATATTGTTATTGGGAGTTATTGTAAAAAAAAAACCCAATAGGCCCTTTGAGCCACATTGCATATTGTGGATTTTGGACTTTAGTGCCATAGGATATTCTGCAAGGGAAGATCGGATCTACTACATAAGCTGAGGATTATCACTTGGTGGTCATGGAGGAGGTTCTTGTTCTTCAGGCTTATTAAGCCACACTTTAGAATGCAGAGCCTAGAGAATTGGTGGGAGCCATCCGGAAGACCAATCGACAAACCAAAGGACATTGTGCACGAAGGAGAATATTGGATTGAATCTATCGGCCGAGGTTCTACTTGGTATAAAGATTTTTTTCTTATGTATTAAGTATAATCATTCTTATATTGTATTATTTATTATAGTCATTTGAATTTGATAATATATCAGTTCTATTAAGGAACCCGAAGATGAAGGCAGTATGCCAAACTCTGTTATCAACCTGTGAGCAGTGTACTTGAATTATTGTATTGTTTTAAGTTGATTTTAATGGGTTAAGTTTAGAAAATAATTTAATACCTATAGGGGTCCGTGATCGAGGGAAAATTTTTGCTCAATTTTTGGATCAGTGGTGCATTAGAACTAACGAGATATTTTTGCATTGCGAGCTCATTGGAGGCCTTGGCGAGTTGACTCGTTGAGCGAGGCATTGTGGCCGAGTTGAAAGGTGAGCTCCTCACAGAGCTCACAAGGTGAGAAAGTTATGCATGACACATGGAACCCTCATGATAGGATTTTAGCTTGACAACATTTGAGCTTAGCTAGTCAAAGAATTGGTGGTGATCGAGGAGGGTGAGCTCCTTTAGATCTCACAAATGAACCAAGCAGGGGATTAGATGAGTAACTCGCTATGAAGATCAGTTGATGGTTTTAGGAAGGTGGTTGCGCAAGACAAAGGATCAGGCCTGAGTTAAGGACGAGCTCCCGAGCTCGAGACAAGGCAATATTGGTGAGCAATGTAGGGTTAATATGCGAGCTCGTAGGATGGGACTAAGCGTGGCGAGTTAGTAGTGGAGTTATCACATAATGGAGATCGGGCCCCTTGGCAAGTTGAGGTTGTTATGAAAATCCAAGTGTAGTCAAACTAGGTCGGAGGAGAAGAGTTACGGTTGAATCAAGGAGACCGCATGTACGCAGTAAAGGCGAGAGATCCTCACAGAGCTTAAAGAGCCAACAATGAATCCATCTTGGCAAGCCGAGGCGATCCATCGTCGAGTTCAATGCTAGAGATTCAACATGGTGGGGGCTCATGAAGGAGATGGATCAAGCTCGGCGCCGGAAAAATTAGGTTGTTGTGTAACGTTTTGCGGTGAAAATGGGGGTAAAGTATTTCTAAGGCACCGAATATGAATCAAAGAAAATACTAAGAGCCGCAAGACACAACTAGCTTGGCGCTTGATGTTAAGCTACTGATTTTGTTAGGTAAGACTTCTGTTATGAGAATACCATCGCCTAAGTGAAATAAAACGAAATCGACGCAATGAAAGGCCAAGCCACCTTAGTGTAAAATGTCGAATTAGAAGGGAAACTCTTATTAAGGTGAACCGCTAATAAAACAAAGCAAATACATTTTTCACTAACAAGAAGAATCCAATACAAGGGCCGCATTGGATAGGTGGGGAACATGGGACAATGTGGTGATCTCGATGATTGAAGTCTTCACTTAAGGTGAACTATGCCAAGTTAAAGTAAGTCAAAACACCACACAAGGAAAATTGGTCAAGAAGGTTATAATGTAATGCGGTGAATAGAGAGTCAATGTCTTACATTGGTAGGTGAGCTAAGTGAATCATGAGGTGTTGTAATCACAACAATAAGGAGAATGAGTTGCATAGTGTAGAGCAAGTAATTGAAAGAGATCTTACTTCATGAGTTGCGAGGAGGTGTTTCAACTTAAGCGAAGCTAGGCAAGAATGCCATAATGCACGAGCCAATGAAGTTGTTTAAAAATGTAATGTGGCAAATGCAATAAAAATTCTTAGGTAAGCGATCCCTATGAAAATTGAAAACTAATGTGTCGATACAATCCAAGAAAAATTTATATGGAATGCCATCAAGTAGGAGATGGGGCGAGCTAGGCACAATACGCCAATGATTTAAGCAAATGGGTCATCGTTTACCACATGCCAAGTGGAAGAAAATTAAAATACCACATAAAATGGTGAGCTAGCTTGATGTAATACATTGTGTTGAATGGAGGAGGAAAGTATTATGTTGCGAGAGCCCAAAAACACAAGTAAAATCAAGCCAAACCGCCGACATATAAGGGGTTAAATCCTTTTCTTAAGTGATTTGCCTAACAAAGTATAAGTAAATGGAATCAATGTAATGAGTTGGCTGTTGGGTCAATAAGGTAAAGTGGTGAATCAAATGAGTTCAACTCCACAGGATCAACAAAGTAGAAGTAACTCGGTTCGCGAGTTGAAGAAAATGCATTGACCACAAAACAAGCAATAGTAATGTTAATTGTCGAAGTGAAAGACATTCAAAATGCCGATGAAGGGAGCTAAGTGTTGAGACATATGCTGAGTTTTGTAACAATTCAAGGTGGTATGGAACCTAATGCAAATGAGGGAGATGCGAGAATGTGTCATGGAATGTAGTTATCAAGCAATTTCAAATCCGAGCTATGAGGGGAGTCGTAAATGGCCGAGCTAAATGATGAGTTGGGTGGTGGTGGCTCACCACCTAACGCAAAGTAGAGAAACTCAAATTTCCCATAGAAAAGGATAACGCAATGGTGAATTAATCAGTGAATCACCATTACTTTACTTCTCTAAAACATAATAAAATTAAATTAATGTGGAAAGGACAAAGAACCGGGGGTGAGATGGTAGTAAAGCAGGTTCAAAACACCACAGAGAAGGAAAACAAAAAAATCAAAGAAAAGTGATGAATTAAAATTGCTTTTCTTTCCTTAAATAAGGAAAGTAAAGTAGATTGAGAATATTGATGGTAAATGTAGTAAGAGAGGGTCGAATCATCGTGGGTAAGTAGAAGTAGCGTAATCGCCCTAGTTCTCCCACCGAACCGCAAACTTCAAAACACCATAACTTTTAGTGGAAGCTCTGTTTGTGCAAAATTGGAATTTTGAAAAATGTCTCGAGTCCTCTATGCACTAACATCTTCATATTTCAGATTTTTTGACATAAAGGGGGTTAAAAACCACATTCATTCTCCTACACTCAAAGGCATTGTATAGTTAGTTACCACCATTGATGGAGTATGGAGATGAATTTCTTGTCCCGCTAGCTATAGTACAAGAGGGATGGACTATATAGGTGCCTCATGATGATTTAATTAAAATTTGCACTTGGTAGGTGGTGAATGCTTGCATCGAGAGCTTATATTTTCTCTCTCCTCTCAATTTTCTTCTATAAATTGTAAAGCCCTTTTCGTTTGTAAGGGGGATTCTCAACTTATCGAAACTTTGCCAAAATTTGTCTAGGAACAAGCTAATGTGTTACAGGCCTTCATTTTGGACATCTTGCATGATGATCTTGGCCTTTCTCTTGTAATTAAGTGAACTATGTATATCAATGAAGTAGTGGATTTGAGTATTGTGGATATTTTCTTCCCTTTTCTTGTGTCTGTTGTTTCCACTTACCTCTTCATTTTACTTGTAGCTATATTGTGCCAAATTTAATTGTCTTACAAGTTTCATTATTGTTGTGCTTTCATGGAGATGTTGGTTTGATGTTGTTGTTGACTGTGGTGATTGTTCCACCCTCTCTACACTTCATTTTCTATCATTTCCACACATTCAAGAGATTCCCTACATCCCCTTTTGGTGCATCACTTCCTGTAGTTAGATTTCTTTCATTTCATGTTATTTCTCTCTCCTTGGTCCCTTGGAAGTCATAGGTTAGAGGTAGTTATATTTATTTCCATTAGAGGTAGTTGTTGCATTAGTTTAGGAAGAGGAACCAACATTCTTTAGAGAATTACTTCAATTGCAAGGTCCCACACCTTGAAGCAATTCCATGTTACCCAGTCACACTGCTTGCCTTAACACACTCACATGCTAAGCAATCAGAGGGTGCTGTGATTTGGTGATAACACTACCCTTCAACCCTCATTTGCTCTGTCACCTTTTCAAATTATCCATCATTTTCCCACCTTTAATCTTATACAATTCATATTATTATTTCATCCCATTTATTCTAATGTTACCAAGTTTCTTCGTTCTTGTACAAATTAGTGAACTAGTAATAAAGGAAACAAGAAACTCCAAATATGAAAATTTTATGGTACCTTGGGATGATATGGATGGATACGGGCATAATGTGAACTCCTCTTTCTTTGCAAACTAAGTGACCTACATATTAAAGAATTCTAAGAAGGAAAATGTATTAGTAGATATATGGAGGGTTGCCTAACAAATCCGGTCTCGAGAAGTGTGAGCTTCATGGATTTCAACCCTCTTGTAAATAAGATAAGATAAGAATCAGATATTAATAAATTGGATATAGTGAAATCTGATAAGATGTAGAATATGAGATAAGGCGAAACCGAAATGCAAAAAATTAAAGGAAATACATATATGATCTAAACATATGCTAAATAAAACAAACCTAGATGGGTCAATGAAGACTCGAGGATGTAGAGGGCCGATTGACAACGATTGGGGCGGATGAGAAGAAAATGTAGAAAATATGCCCGTAAGTCTTCATGTGGTTGTATCTAAAGCTGATCTGGATCGATGATGCACTCTAATGATAAAACATGAACATGTAGAAGCTATAGAATAAAATAAAATAGAAAGGATGCAAGAAAATGAGGAAGACAGATGGTAAATGGTATGAAAATAGATTGGGTTGACGGTGACTAGGCTAGATCGGTGGCAAGGAGGTCTTTGAAAAATGGATACGAGATGGCGAGAGGAGACAGAATGACGTGACCTACAAGTTGAATGGTTAGGATCAAACGGTGATGGGGTGGATGAAAGGAAAACAAAAATAGAGAGATGGGTCAATGACAACTAGGTAGGGTCGAAAAAAGCTGGGGCTGATTTAGACTTGGATGAATGAAATGGACAACATGAAAACCTATAGATGAAGAGGAAGTTGTCTGGATGTAAGAATGAGGCAAAGGGATGATGTAGACCCTACAAACATAATGAGGATAGTTGTAAAAGGTGATGATGATGGATCTAAGCATGTAATGAAAAGAGGAATCCAAATCTCTCAAATGAACACAAGATCTCCAAGATGGCTTCCAAATGACTTGGTAGCTAAAAAATAGGTCACAAGATGAAGACAAGATCGCAAGAGCTCAGAAAATCTCAAAATTGCATCCTTGAACAAGGAGGGGTAAAGGTGGCTTTATAGGGTCGACAAAGACCAAAAAGGTTTCCACCAACTTCGAGGACCCATCCATTTGGACGGTGGGAAGATGATGAGCTTGAGACAAGGATCCCATAGGAAGTGGGATTAGGGTTTAGATGGATAGGGATGAGCTAAGGTTGCATATGGAAGATAAATGGGTAGGTGGATGGTTAAAATGAGTAAATAAAGGCCATGGGTGGGTAAAAACATTAAATGATGGCCTAGAAAGAGTAAAATTGAGGATTTAGGGAGGATAAATAAATTAAATGAGGATTAGGGATGATTAAGGGTGAATAAAATAATGAGATGAGGGTTAGAGCTAATTAAGAATAATTACCATAAATGGGATGGAATAATAAGATGGATAATATAAGATTAAAGGTTGGAAAATGGTGATTAATGGGATAAATATAATTTAGGATGGAAAATGGATAATTCTAAAAGGTGATAGAGAGTGAACGTGTGGTAAAGAGTAGTGATACAAAATTTTGGTTTCTACACTTCATGATCACACTATATTCCCTCAATACATTCCTAACATAATGCATCATATGTGTTAATAAACTCTTAGTGACATTATGTAGGTTCATTTATACCAATTTTATTGTTCTTGATCTCGTGAAACAGGTATCATAAATTGTTTATTGGCTCTTTAAATCCTCACGGAATTAGACTTCTAGAAGGATTATAAGAGATTAGAAACTTGCCTTATTGTATGAAAGTAAGTGAATCTCTATTTCTCCTCCATGAAATAAGTTCTAATCCTCCAAACTTCCATTCCAACCCCTGTCAACTCGTGACAACAGTTTCAAAGATATCGAGATCATTTATTCACTAAGGTGTCAATTACATGACTTTCTTTACATGCACATATGGAGTTTTTTTAAATGGTTCTTCCTCATCAAGGTTCATTCTCTACAAAAACTAAATCCTTTCTCCTATTTAATGACATAATAATCTCTTACCTCATTTTCTTAATTCCATTATCCATGTCCTTTGATTGTTTCATCATCTTAATCATATCCTCAAGGAATTTCCATGCTATTTTGGTGATGTACAGTCCATTCACCACCTATAGACACATTCAAATAACATTTTCAAGGGATTCCAACATAATAATTCAATGCACATTCAATGATAATACATTCATACACAATTTACAAACTTAGAAGCTTTTATATTGATAAACCATGAGTCATTACACAACTTCATGAGCCTCTTGGGTTATGTTACGGAAATATTAACCACCACTCCCTTCCTATAACTCATACATGCCTTTAAATTCAAATTCCTCAAAAATATAGAAAATGGAGGTAGTTAGGGTTTTAACTCAACCCTCCTCAACTATGATTAGACAAACTAAGATGAGTTAGAGCCTAGGTAGAGTGAGGAAGTTAAGACAAGGTGATGTATATGTATTACAACCTTTATAAAATCATTTATGACTCTTGTATTAACACCTAGCTCTATTAGCATCCTATGACTTAATTTCAAATATTCAAATTGTACATTTGGAGGGAAAATCCTTATTTTTTCCTATGGAGTCCAAATGAACTATTATAAGCTATGACCATTTCAAGTGGACCCTAAGACACCTATAAACACCTAAGAAATCTAATATTGACTATCTATAAGATGTTCTTGCATCATAATCCCATGGGGGAGTGAATTGAGCCCATTTCCTTTTTCTTATTTCATGATTTCCAATTTATTTGTCTTCTTGATACGATTTTCTTCCTCCTTTGCTGAGATATTTCCATCTTTAGTATTCTCTCTCTTTGCTTTATCTTCTTCACTCTTCCTTTGCTTGCTTTGTATTCACTTTCTTTGTCTTTATCTTCATATGAAATTAGGTTCTTCTTCATCTTCATCATCCCATGGTTTCTTTAATATATTATTCATCTTGTTTTTCATGGTCTTTGTCTTCTTCTTCATCATGTAGAATCTTCATCATCTCTCTCTCTTCTCTTTTGTAGTCTTCCTTGTCTTAAATCAATTTTGAATTCTCGGGTTCATTCATGATTTTTTTCCACAAAAGTTATTCATCGAGTTATCAAGTCTTCTTCACCTTCATTTATTCTTTCATTTTTAGTTTCTTCATCTTTGTTCTTAGAAATATTCCTTTTACTATCTTTTCATCTTTAATACCCACATTCACGCATTCAAAGGAAGTATTAGAATATAAATCTACAGGCCTTATGGCCTCATGAGAATATCCATTGATGATATATTCTTCATCTTCAATTTGTTGTTCCTCTTATTCACTTTTTTCTCTTCCTCTTTACCCAACATGACTCCAACCTTTGGATAACAATAATAAGTTTTAATATCCCTTTGTTTCTTTTTTATCTTCTCCCATTAAATCAATAAGTTTTTTCTTCACGATAAGCCTCTCAATGGGCCATTCAATTTTCTCTCACACTCCATCTAATAGTTTGAATCACCTTCTTCTTTCTCTATGTCATCCACTACATCAAATATTATTCTATTTCACTTATCTTAGCCAAAAATTCTTCATTCAGACTCTTCTTTCTCTCACTCTTATTCAACTTCTCACAATACCCAACTTGAAAGAAATATCTCTTATTTTCACTTTTTTCTCTTACTCTCTCTCTCTCTTTTCTTCTTTATTCTTCACTTAATCAAGTATTTTACACCATGCTTCTTCTCAAAACCTCACCTAGGGTGTTGTGGTTCTTCTTACTCTTCTTTTTCAACTCCAATTTTTTTCACCTTGGATATATTCTTCACTTCTTCTATTTCTCATTTTTAATCCTTCAAAGGCTTGGTTTATTTCTTAACTCTTCACTAGTTTCTTCACTTCTCTTATCTTTTTATCTCTTGAAGATAAAACGCCTACTATGATACCAAATGATGTAGATATCAACAATAAAACACAATCAATATAAATTTTAAGAAAAACTCTTATAAAAATTACGAAAAACATACACATTTACCTCACTTCAAGTAGACCGAAATGGCTTCCAACACCTAAAATGCACTAAATGGTGAGTAAAGGGATAAAATCTCTTCAAACCTATTATATATCACCATTCTAACATGTTATACCACTTCACCAAGTTTCAAAACACCATCTTCACTTAATTACTTTGTAGACCTCTCATTTTGCTACCATTCCTAAAAAAATGACATATTTTGATGAAAATTACTAAACAGTAAAGAGTTACTCTTCTTTGGTAATATTTTTAAGAACACATTATGGAATTGTAATATACTACCAAGTTGCATACTCCAAATCCTTTCCAATGTATTTTTATTCTACTTTTACATTTTTCACTAACCCTTCCAATCGTCGTATTTACACACAAACCATTGTGTCTAGGAGAATCTATCAAATTTCAAGAAAAAACTAATGATTGTTTTGATTACACATTATCCTCCTCCCACTCCATATAAATTTTATGATCTAACTCCACCCACAAATCCTTTACCACTAACTTTCTTCTTTTAATTAGGTCACCTTAAGGACTTGCTTTAGGGTTTTAAGAATTTTCTAGGTTTTTTTAGTTTCCACCTATTCAAAATTCCTACAAAATTCAATCCCCTTATATTACTCTTGTTCAAGTTATTACCAACAATCTTTCACTTCTCTCTCACTATCTTTCTCTTTTTCCACTTTTGGCCTTCTTGGCTCCTTTGCTTCTCACAAGTGTCTCACCATCTCCTACTTTGTTTTGTTATTTATTAGGTTTTTTTACTCCCTTTTCACTCCTTTATTCACTTATCCTTAAATATCATATCACCTTCTCACTCATAACAATCACTATTCTTATTTAAGTCTCCTTTCACAAGTTTCTTTGTACTCTCTCAAGACTTTCCTCTATGAGTGTCACAAAGTAGTAATAACCTTTCAATAAATACTATTCTACCAAGGATCCTTAGTCCTTCACAATGTTTCAATTACACCCTACAACCTTCTTAAACAAGTTTAAACACCTCCCTTCTTAGGTACTCTTCCACAAGGTGTTGGTAACACTATCTTGGCTAAGACTGTCACATCTTCACAAGTCGAATGTGCACACTTTATAAGATGTTAACACTTTCTTTATCTTTGATTCCTTCTAGAGAGAATTATAAACCTTTTCAATCCTTCCTACAACTACCTCAACTCCACATATTTTCCAAGACATGAGTTATAACCATCACACTAAAGGTCATAGATTTCAACCGTCAAAATTGTGTAAAAAACTTTCAAAACTATAATTTTTAGTTTCTTGCCATCCAAATTCAGTACTCTTGAAATGGTAAATCAATTAAGTGTATTTTTACCAAATTTAAAAAAATCACAAACCTCAAAGTATGCATTTGACTCCTTCAAGAAGGTATTTTACCTTACTAGGTTTTCAAATTGTATATATACGATTAGGACTATGTTTTTGTCATTCGCTCTAAGAAAACCCTTCTAAAATCTATGATATTTCATGATTACACTATATTTCCTCAATACATTCATAACCCAATGCATCACAAGACCTAATAAAATCTTAATAACCTTATGTATACCAAATTTCTTTTTCTTGGTTATTACAAACTGTTTATTGGTTCTTTAAGCTGGATTTAGACTTCTAGAAGGCTTATTAGAGATTAAAAAATCACCTTATTATATGAATGTAAGTGAATATTTGTTTCTCCTTCATGAAATAAATTATAATCCTCCAAACTTCCATTCCAACCCCTATCAACACATGACCATAGTTTTAAAGATATCTAGATCATTCATTCACCAAGGTGTTAATTACATGATTGTCTTAACATACACAAATGGATTTTGTTTAAATGGTTCTTCCTCATCAAGGTTAATTCACTACACAAACTAAATCTTTTATCATATTCAATGACACAATAATCTCTTACCTCATTTGATTAATTACATTATTCATGTCCTTTGATTGTTTCATCATCCTAATCACATCCTCAAGGCACTTTCATGATATTTTCATGACTATACAATCCATTCATCACATGTAGACACATTCAAATAAAATTTTCAAGAGATTCCAACATAAGAATTCAATGCACATTCAATGATAATCTAATCATACATAGTTTACAAACTTATAAGCTTTATATTGATAAACCATGAGTTAATACATAACTTCATGAGCCTCTTGGGCTCTGTTATAGAAATATTCACCACCAATCCCTTCCTACAAATCATACATTCCTTTCAATTCTAATTCCTTAATGTAACCAAATTATGAACAAACCTGATATACTGCAAATAATATGAACTCCAAAAGAAAATAGATCTCCTTCTTTGTTATTGAATAATGAATTACAATGTTTCTTAAATAGGAAAACAACTCCCAACTTGAGTTTCCAAGAAAAATATAACTAACTTTGACTAAATCTACTCTAGGTGGCGGAAATTACTATTTTTAGCAGTTTACTAGAACTTGCTATTCTTAGTAAGTTCGCATGCTTATTCGTACGGGCACAAAAATTTCCACGCATCTTCTACATCCCTAAATTAGAGGAATTTCCAACTTTCTAACTCATAATGTAACTAATAGACTAAAATTAACTAATGCCCAAAAATAGGAAAAAACCGAACTATAACTTAAATCCTAATTTTCGGCCTCAAGATGGCGGATTTAGGGCCCGAAAACATGTTGAAAACTTTCCCCAACTAGTAGGGCTGGTTGCCACTGTGTTCATCTCATTGAAACATGTGGTTTCAAAAAAAAAACAAACTCAAATGGACACCCGGAGCTCAAGTTATGACCTTGTCAAGTTCTTGCTAATTTCTGGCGCATCATTCCCCTTACAAATATAACAAATGGAGGTATTTAGGGTTTTAACTCAACTATACTCAACTATAATTAGACAAACTAAGCTTAGTTAGAGTCTAGGTAGCATGAAGAAGTTAAGACAAGGTGATGTATATGTCTTATAACCTTTATCACATCATTTATGACTCTTGTATTAACATCTAGCTCTATTAGCATCCTACGAATTAATTTCAAATATTCAAATTGTATATTTCGAGGGAAACTCCTTATTTTTCCTATGGAGTCCAAATGGAATAGTATAAGCTATGACCTTCTCAAGTGGACCCAAGACACCTCTAAACACCTAAGAAATCCAAAATTGACTATCTACAAGATGCTCCTATATAAAATATGTAGTATAGAATGTACCTAACATGGTAGTAGTGAGATATAGTGTGTTTTTCCTATGTGACCTAACACATGTGTTGATTGAAACCATTGTGCAATGCTTGGAGTGACTTTTCCCTTGATTTGGGCATGTATTTATGCTATTTTCATGCTTATAGATAGATGAAGCTAGACATTTGACTGGTTGAGGTTTTCGGACTTATAATATGGAGTACCTTATATGATGTACAACTAATTTGAGGATATTATAGAACCCTTTGAGTTCTTTGGAATTTTATTTACAATATTATATTGTAATAATTCTAGGTGAAATGACCCAAATAATGATTTAACATTGAAACAAGATTTGGTGATTGATAAGGGAAAGAATTTATCAGTCAAATGAGACAACTACTTCCATACGATTTTAGATAGGAAAGAGAAACACCTAAATTGAAAGTGGTGTCTTGAATATCATATATTTTATGTTATTTTGGTTGAATAATGTTTCCAAAAATGTGTAAAGAGCATGGTATAAAGATATGAAATTTGTAGAATTGATAGAGAGATGATTATATTAAATTCCAAATGTGATTATTTATATTAGCAAGGATACAAGGTCAAACTTGGTATTGCATAAGAATTTTTTTCCATATTTTAGTGTCTAAATTTTCCCCCATCAAGTGTGTAATTGAAAATTTCATGATTATAGAAAAACATAACTTAGTGTACACACACTTTTCCTTCACTCAAAGGGACTTCGTGATGTGTTGGTGTTGGAATGCTCCATGATGAAACCTATAACATAGAGTGTATTCAATGTCTATGATAGAAACTAAACTTTAACTCAAAATATAGATAATACATTGTAAATTTAACATTGTAAAAATTATGCATAGGAGATGCAAAACATGGAAAAAGTACACTTATTTATTTTGTGGAGGGAGGATCTACCATTGTTGTGGCACCTTAGAGAGTTGGAATTTTATTTAGAGATGTCATAGGATTAGGGGTGTGACGAGTCCCCAATGTTTTTCCATAATAGATAATAGAGAGGAAGGGTTAGACTATGAAGAATCCATGTTCTTTGATGACTTCCCCATTTGAGAATGTGAAGAGATAGGAGGAAATATCATTCTATGGAGCTCACAATTTTTCTTTGACATTCTCATTATTTGATAATCTAGTGATAGAAGGGAAGAGACAATCTATGAAGCTTTTAGTATTTCTTTGAAAATTTTCTACTAAACCCACAAACCATAACTCTGCATACGAGATCTAGGCCCAATTTGTTCCATCTTGAAAAAAATACCTTAGACAAAATAGCCCTTATTATGGTCCCATAATGTGTTATTGTGCTTGAATTGATTATTTATAATGCTAAAAAAATTAATGCGAAGGAGGCACATGCCCCTAAACCCATTTTGTAAGCTGTATCGGAACTAGTGTTACGAAGAAGGAATGAAGTAACCTTCTCTTAAGCTGTGTCATTGGTATTTGTATTTATACTTGTGTAAAAATCATGTAAACCTTTAATAAAATATGTAGAAACTAGAGATTTGAGTTAAATTGACATCTATCCGGGAATGTATGGAGAGGTGTAGATCGTAGCATGGTCCTAACTATAATGTATGGTTTTTACCTTATTTAAATTATCTTTGCATTTTAGTATTTGTGACCTTTTTTGAGAATCTAATACATCTGAAATTTTATTCTTGTATCATGTGATCTATCTATAGCTATAGAAATATCATGTTAAATGATTCAAAGGACATTATGGGTGGTTAAAATTTCCCTAATTCTCTCTAAACCATTAAATTATGGAAGAAAACTCTAATATATTTCCAACGCCTATTAGAACAATTAAATCGGACATTGTATGCTCCCGATATTGTTGGTCAAAGTTCATGGTCAAACTGGATCAATAGGGAAGGACATGGTTATAGTACCCTAACTCGAGCATAGAGTCTATTTGTGTATTTTGGATTTGATAAAAAAGGATTGTGTATAGGTTTTGTCTATTTGTCATTCTTGAAAATGTGCAAAAATTTGGTTTTAAACAGTGAGGTCCACTCTTGTTTCGGAAGGGGACCCGATTGCCATGGTATATTAGTGTGATTTTCATTTTTCCAATTACACTATAGTTTTATGCCACATTATTTCATGTCTCATGGTACTTGACACATGACGGGATAGATTTTGGAGTATTTTTTCATTGATATGTTGGGAATATACATGTTAGTGCTAACATTATGTTAATGAGATAATTACATGTGTAAGTATAAATGTAACCACCATCGTAATTTGTTTATGTGAGGTTTGGTTGTTAAACCGGACTCGTGTATTTATGGAAAGTGGTTGTAGGAGGTTTCCTATTTTATAGGAAACATCCTCTCTGTAAATATCTATGATGTTGTTGTAGACACCCCTAATTACTCTGAGCAATTTAAATACATAAATTGCGATAATTATCCCCCTTCTTGCAAATTGGTGACATATTGTCAATAACGCTCATTTTCCCTCATATCATCATTAATTAATTACACTAAGCTAATTAATTAAGTCACCTATCTAACAAATACCCTAATTAATGACCTTTCTTTAATAAATCACCCCTTCTACCTAATTAGCTTTCCCTTCCATTTAACCAATAAATCAATATTTAATTGATTTAATCCCCTTCAAATAGCCTAAATCATACTAATATTCTTCTAATTAGCTTCTATAAGCTTACATCTACCTATTAGTTAATCACCTTTGATTAATTAAAACAACCCCCAACTCCCATGACTTTCTAATTATAAATTAAACCCTTCTAAAGTAAGGTTACCTTTTATAAAGCAACCTTATCCATTCCTAATCATGTTTTACCTTTATCCCACATGAAAAGGGATGAAGTGTTTCCTTTATCCATTGGGCTATATAAGGAGCCCTCCTTCTACCTTTATACCTACACCTAAACTCCTTGAGAAAGCAAATGCAAAGCATATAGCAAAATAGACTAAGAGCTTGCCTTTTGTTTTCTTGAGAGTTCATCATCTTGAAGAGTTAAGCCTCTTTCCTAAGTTCTTAGGTCATATGGGAGGTGTCAAAAGGGTCTTGTAGCCCAACTTTGACAAGCCCTCATTCCTAGGTTCTTGGAACATCAAGGACAACCATTTTTGATAGCCATGGAGCCTACCTAGGTTCCTTCATTTATATGTTGTTAGAGAATAGAGGATTTTTAGATGTTTAAACATTGTTAGGTTCAAAGTTTTGTATTAATGAATGTTTAGCATCTAACCCTTGTTCAATTCTTATCATGATGGTGCTTAATATGTTGTTTGATTCTTGCTAATTAAGACTATTTAGGTGTTAGTATTTTACTCACATTTAGCATTAGTTTAAAAACAACACATGCACACATTTGGCATGCCGGTGGGACACTTAGTCCCATGGCATTTTAGTTTAAGTTTCATTGTTTTGGCTAACTTTTGATATGCACATGTAGTAATTAATGTCCATTTTCTTGGAATTTTTGCTAATTTGATATGTGTAACTTCTTGTTCATAGCCATCATTTTAATGGGTTGTTGCCATTCTTAAGCTAACTTGTCAAAATTTGAGATATTGTGAGTTTTCTTGTGTTTTTTGCCGTATTTTGGTTGCAGGTGTGGCGCAGGCACATTTTTAGGAGTGCAGGCACAGTTTTTGTGGCACACACGCCTCTCTAGTGGTGCAGGCACCTGTCAAAACTTGGTTCTTTGTTTACCGACCTTGACGGATGTGTGCTAACCCTTACGTACACACCCTAACAAGCACGTAGATGCACTAACACAGGCACTGAGACATCATTTGTACTATACCTTCACTACATTTTGAAACCTATCAGATCGGCGCACACACCCTAACCGGAGCACACATGTTGTTTTAGTGGCACAGACACATTTTTGGTGATGTAGACATTATGTCGAGAATTTGGAATTGTTTTATAAAGAGGTGGCACACACGTTTTCTCAGTAGTGCACACACACTTTTTTGGTGGCGCATACATTATTTTTGTGGCACACACGCCTCTCTGGTGGCGTAGGTGCATGGTAAGCAAAAACACGTAGAGTAGCACATACATTATTTTCATGGCACACACATCTCTCTGGGTGGCGCAGGTGCACTGTAATTCAGAAAAGCACAAAGTGGCGCATACACCCTAGCCCGCACATAGATGCTAAAAAAGGGTTACAGGTGTCCTTTCATATTTTTGAAATTAATGTGTTGAGGTTCTAACATTCTTGCAGGTTTTATCTAATCATATACTTGTCTTTACAGGCTATTTTTACATGTTTGTACTTGATTAGATGGATTTCTACATTGTTTACTTATAGGAATAAGATTGTGTATGCTCTTCCCTCATGTCCCTTGGGGTGATCTTGGGAATCAGAAATGATTCTTAGGTCCTTTTGATGCTTTGAGGTTGTTAGGGATATTTGAGTTGGAATTGGTTAACTTGGCATAGTTGAATTAAATTGTTTTTCCATTTAATATCTTTTTATATTTTTGAAGACATCACGTATGCTCTTCTCTTACGTCTTTGGATGATATGGAGAATCAGAAATGGTGCCTTCTCTTTTGATGGAAAACTACTAAAAATCGTCATACAGGATCAAAACGTCATCGCTTGTCAAAGAGCGGAGGAACCAAAACAAAAGCCAAAAACTACTAATACGGTTGTTATACGAGTTCCCAAATGGTGTTTGAGCAAACCACTCCTAATTAAAAAAGATAAAACGAAAAACATATTCAAAAACACTATATTGTAGGTTTCGGAAAAGGGTACGTCCCTCTCCGCTCAAGTGGAACATAACCCCTTTGGCATAACGCCTTAAGCTAAAACAATGGGGGTGGTTCCAAGAACCCCAAAGTAGTCCACACAAGAGGGAACCTCGTGGAAAACGGGAAGTGCTCTGCACTACCTATCTAACTAGTGATTCCTTTGTGAGATAGAGTTACAAGTTGTCCCTACACAACCTTTTTAGGTACACGATGGACACATTTAATGCCCACTGTGATTAAAGGGGGAAAAGTCGAGATACTCCCAAGATAGTCAGAACTATTTGGGTGAATCGTCCCACTCGTGGATAATATTTGTAACACCTAGGATGAGAGAATCACCTAGGAAAATATACTTTGTCCAAGAGCCCACTTTGACCATTCTAAAACAGTGTTGAGTTGTGAACCATATTTTTAATGCGAAATGTGTGACGCGTTACTTTCTCTTAGTTTTTACTTGCCTTAGGGCGAGGTGAAACTTTTCCGAAGTGAAGCCAGAATTTTTCATCCCATTTTTTATTTACTTCCTTCACATTCTTTTGACACTTTATTGATCAGAAGGAGAGTGACTACCTTTGTGTTACCAATTGATTGTTTCTGCCACTTTTTTGTTTTTTATGCCCATCCATGTTTGTGGCTAGGTAAGTTAAATGTCTAAAGTGCATGGAGATGTATTCATATCATTAGTGACCATTGTGATCTTGATACCCATGTCAAGATCGTCATTGTAGTTAGGCGTGGTTCATCATCTTGAACTTCCTTAGAAGGGTTAGCTTGTTTGTATCATATCACTACAATTTTGATATTTACATCTTGTTTCTTGTAAACTTGACATAAATATCTATATTGTAAGGTTACGCTGCACACATTTTTAACTATTCCTAGCTATACTTTGAGCTCTTTAGTTCGATTATATTATTACCTTGATTTTGAAGAGTGTTGGGTGTTACCATTTGTGCGTGTTATATCAATAGCACCTTGATATCAATACCTTACTTTCTCACAAATTTTGGTTAACATATCTTGGTGATATTGTTGTGTCACTCACGAATTGTAATTGGCACTTTTTGAGATATAGGTCTTAATCGAGTTTGAGCTTTCTCCTAGTATATCTTGTTAGGGGGTCACATTGACTTTTTGTATTTACTTACGTTTTGTTCATTTTTCGTGAACTTAGCATAAGTAAGAACATCTTGTTAATTATCTTGCGACGTAAAACTACTTTTTGAAACGTAGTCTAAGGGGTATTTCATTTGACAAGTTTAGATACCAAACATTTGTGTCACTAGTGATTTATCACTCTATCACATTGGTATTCTCACATTGTTAATTCATTCATATTCTTGACAATACATCTTGCATTTCACTTAGGTGTGGTCACAAAGTTTTGAACACATTTACAACTTACCCTAGTAAAACTATCACAAAAACATGGCTCCTAAAACATGATTAGGACTCAAGAAACAGACATACGAGGAACAACAAGCGCAAGCTTGGGAAGCCTCTAACAGACAAGGGTCAAACCCCTTCATTGGACATGATCTAGGACCTCTATTTTCTGTGGAAAAAAAGATAGAAGATATGGTTGATCATAGTGGAAATGAATTAGAATCCCCACATGTATAATTTGATTTTGACCCTACTTTATTAGATGAGTTTCTTTTCAGAAATAAAGATAGAGTGCTCGCACGGGTCGTAGAATTAGGGGCCAAATTGCCCACTGAAAATGAAACAATCCCACTGCAAATAACACTACTGAGGAAGAACGGCCCCTTATCAACATGGAGAATATTTTGACACGCGAACATGCTTCTACCTCTAACACGGGAATGATAAAGTGGTGGGGCATAGAATACCCTTTATCAAAGTGCCACGCAGAAACAAGACAAAACATGAGACAGGTGAAGAACCTCCAAAATACGAGGAAGAACCTTTAGAAGAAGAAACCAAAATTCAACAACAGATTAGTAACCTAAGCCGACAATTAGCTTTGCTAACCTCCCATGTACAGAAGGAAGAAAAAAAAATGTTCAAAAGTTTAAGCCTAAGGTTAGGAATAGAGAAAACCAAGGAGAAGAAGATACATGGTATCATCGCGTATATATCCCCACTTCTCCCACTAGAGAAAAATTTCTCGCACAAGAGGTACAGTCCATGAAAGTGACACTCATGAGCCTACAAGAGAGAAATATAGGAAGCATTAGAAAATATCAATATGAAGAATTATGCCCCTATCCTTTTGACAAGACTATGACCCTTCAACCCTTTCCTAAGAAATTTGATATGCCAAAATTCGATAAATATAAAAGGAATGGATATCCATTGGATCATGTTAAAGATTTGTATATGGCATTTCAAGAGGTGTCTTATATTGACAATTATCTCATCATAATTTTCCCTAAGAGTCTCGGAGGTCAAGCTCTAGAATGGTTTACATGCTTACCACGAGGATCAATTTTCACCTAGCCAGAATTGGCAGAAAGGTTCTTGCATTATTTCTTGTACAACATCGAGAGTGATGTCACCATGGTAGATTTATGTGGTGCCAAACAACACTTTAATGATACTTTCACCAACTTCCTCCAACGGTGGAGAGGGATAGCTAGTCGCTTCCCTTGCGCTTTCCCTGAAAAATAGCTAGTTAGTATTTTCATTCCCAACCTAAACCGAATATAGCTTTCCACCTCCAAATGCATTGTGTTTGCACTTTTGAGGAGGTCATCAAAAAAGGGGTTCAGATAGAGAAATCTCTCATTGCCAAAGGCACCCTCAAAACCCAATCTAGAGATAATCAAAATGCTAAACCCACGGAAAATCTGAAGGTTTTTAACAAAAAAAAATGTGGTGGGAGATGGGATCACTGATTCCAAACGTGTACAAATGGTCCAAACCGGTCAACCTTTTAAACTGACTAAAGGACCAATTCAACCACCACCAAAGTGAAGAACATTCACCTCTCTCAATGAACCTTTTGTCAGTTTACTAAAACAATTAGATGCGGCCCACATGATGACATATCCTACGACGTAACCATTTGATGATAATGCTCTAAAACCTTCATGGTACAAGGAGCATGAATATTGCAAAATGCATCATGTCAAGGGGCATAAGATAGAAAAATGTCTACGACTCTATCATTATATTCAGGACCTCATTAACAATGGGGAGATAGAGGTGGACAACCTAGGAAAAATGTAGACACCTAACAAGAAAATGGGGATATATAAAGAGCCATTCCCCAATCATGATAAATCAGAAAAGTCAAAGCTAGATCGGGAGAGTCATCCCAAGGTTATAAAGCAGTGAATTACTTGTACACCAAAAGAGACAACAATCATTATGATTCGCTTATTGGATGTATTCACTCTCCTACTGACCATGTCAACACCATCCGAATCAAGGGAAAGGACCGCACTGTGGTAACAAGATGTGCCGCCTCATGATTCTGGAACCTTCTCTGTCAACCCCACAAGTTGGTAAATACAACCTCTTAGAGCAACTTGAGAAGAGGTTTGCTAAGATTTCAATCTTAGATCTTCTTAAGATATCTAATGTGCATAAGGACATTCTATACCAAACTCTTTGGGTCGGGAGTGCCTTTAGAGGTCGAACCTACACAGCTTTAAGATGCAGTGGCAAACATCGTACCAAATGAACATATTTCCTTCAACCATAGGGAGATCCCTACTGAGAATCCAACACATAATCTTCCTTTATATATTGAGGTAGTTGTCACCCGTAAGAAGATCAAATGGGTGCTTGTGGATAACAGATCTGGGTTGAACATTTGTACACTCAAGTTGGTTAAACAGCTAGGACATACTGAGACAGATCTTGAGTCCAATATCATCACTATCACCGCATATGAAAATGTGGAAAGGGAATCAACGGGCACAATCATGTTGCCCATGGAGGTGGGTCCCACTTTCCATCAAACAAAGTTTCATGTCCTGGACTTGGAACTTCCATATAACATGCTTCTAGGCCGACCATGGATTCATGCCATGTAGGTCGTGCCATTGACATTTCATCAATGCATTAAGTTGAAACATGAGGGACACACCATTACAATACAAGGAGATTCAGAGCCCTTTACTCACTGTAGAGATCTCAATAGCTTTACACGAAGGGGCACATATGCATGTCCCTCCACTGATATAGTGGTCCCTCTCCAATTTGAGGCCATGGAATCTCGGATAGACTCAGATTCTCTCAGTTCTTGCGCCCATGGGGTGTCTACATCAACATCTCCTTTTGATTCGTGGGAGATGAAAATCCTTGAATATGACTGTGGAGAATATAATGTGCAGCAAGCCCTCTTTGTTTCAGACCTCTCATTGTCACCCAAGACTAGAGGTCGACCCAACTATCACTTCAGAAGACCTAGAAATGAACACACTATTGGGTCATTCTTACCTGAAGGCTTGTTAGCTGAGGAAAAATTACTTGATCCACCTATAACTTGGGTCCCAGAGGATACTCAGCCATCCTGTTATCAAACCCCTGAATACAAGAAATCTAGTAAAATGATGTACTCCATGGGCTACAAGGGCCTAGGATGTGGAAGAAACGAACAAGGATCGATAAAACCGGTGCCTCTTCCACATTTCAAAATAGAAAGATACGGCATTGGAATTCACCCTTATGGAGCACACCCTAATGATCAAGACACTACTTGTTCTAAACCTGCGGATATCTCTAACTATCTAGACAACAATATGGATTCCAATTGTAGCCAATATGAGGATCTTACCTCCACAAACCTATTCCTGAACAATGTTGTCCTAACCATAATCCCCATGGAACCAACCCTTTATCTTGTGTACCCTTCCCTTTTTGAATAGGACCAACAATGTCACATGTCACTAGATTTATTCAAGAATGACGAAGCTATCACAGAGTTCATGGGCATAAGGGATACAATTCCCATTGGATATCACAAGAAGGGTTTCTTTATTGACTTGGATACCTGCGCCTACTTTAGTGAGGAGGCTGAGCTTTGTGGTCAACAAAACTTAAAGAAAAGCGAGGGAAAAATTTCCAACATAAAGCCTCGGCAAAAATCAAAGTCCAAGTCGCACAATGAAAACCTCTTTGAGGCACTGGCCAACAAACAAATAAAAAAATCAAAGGAAAAACAAAGTGACCACGCCAAGGATGAAAATATCGTGGAGACATCCTTGGATGAAAATCTCAACCTCCCTCCTGATCCTATGCGTATGGAGGACTTATCAAAATTACTAGTCGAAGAAACCATTGATGTGAATATTGGTACAAAAGAAGATCCCAAGATAGTTAAATTGGGAGCATCACTCTCGGATAGAGAATAGAATATATTCACTATGCTGCTACGAGAGTTTATAGACGTGTTTTCATGGTCTTACAAAGACATGCTCAGCTTAGATCCAAATTTGGTCGTACAAAACTTAGTTTTGTACGCATACGCTAAGCCTATCAAATAGAAACTCTAAAAGATGCACCCAAGAGTGGCCTTATTGGTTAAAGAATAGCTGGAAATATTGCTTATGGCAGGATTCATCCGACCTATTGATTATTTTGAATGGATATCGAACATTTTTCCTATCCAGAAAAATCTTGTCGGCATCCGAATCTACACGGATTTTAGAGACATTAATAAGGCTTTCCCTAAAGATGATTTTTCGTTGCCCAATATTAACATGATTATTGACTCAACAGCAAGGTACGAGATGCTATCTCTCATGGATGGATTTTTAGGATACAACCAAATCAAGATAGTTAAAGAAGACTAGCACAAACAAAATTTCACAACTCCTTAGGGCACCTTCTGTTATCAGGTGATGCCATTTGGCCTCAAAAATGCAGGAGCTACTTATTAGCGGGAAATGACGGTCATTTTCATGATATCATTGAGGACTACATGGATGACATCCTTAGAATTTCTAAAACAAGAGAAGATCACCTATTATTTTACAATGTATCTTTAAGTTCCTATGAGAGTACAAGGTTAAATGAACCCAAAGAAGTGTGTCTTTGGTGTGCTATCAGGAAAATTGTTGGGCTTCATTGTATCAAGATGAGGTATTAAGGTAGACCCTGCTAAATTGTTTGCTATTACTGAAATGCCTCCACCTAATAATATCAAGCAATTGCACATCTTACTGGGGAAAATTCAAGCCATTCAACTTTGCTTCATCTCCTAGCTTGCGAGATAAGTGCCACTCGTTCACCCACTTGGTTCAAAAGGATGTTGCTTTCATCTAGGGACTGAGCAATAACAAGCCTTTGCTTTGCTTAAACAATACTTGGCTAATCTGCCTGTCCTCATGCCTCCAACTCCTGGAGAACCACTCTTGCTCTATATTTCTACTACGTAATTTGCTATTGGTGTGTTGCTCACCCAATACAACCTTGGTCATAAGGAAAAAGTGGTGTATTATCTCAGTCACACCCTCATCGCCTATGAGCTCAACTATCCTCAAATTGAAAAATCTTGCTTGGTTGTTGTTTTTACTTTTCAAAAACTTTGCCATTATCTATTGAATACCAAAACCAAGCTAATATCCAAGGTTGACCCACTCAAGTACTTACTGTCTAAACCCACCCTCACAGGTAGAATGGCTAATTGGATCATTCTACTCAATGAGTTTGACATAGAATTTGTACATCAGAAATTAGTTAAAGGATAAGTGTTTTGACTAATTAATGAGAAGCACCTTTACAAGGCACCAAACCTTTGAATTTGGATCTACCAGATGCCTCCTTACTCTACATCAAAGAATCGGTCGTATGGAAGATACATTTTGACGGGTCCTTTACTTTTCATGGTTCAGGTGTAGGGGTAGTCCTTATTACTCCTTCTGGTGATCCTATACCACAGGATTTTTCTGGGCTTCCCTTGCACAAACAATATTGTGGAGTATGAAGCACTTATTGTAGGGATGAAGCTAGCTATCAAGTGGAATATTCATCATGTCAAGGTTGTAGGTGATTCTCAGTTAATTATCAAACAAGTTAATGATGAATATAAGGTTAAGGATGACAAGCTCATACCTTACAAAAAGTTGGTCGAAACTCTAAAGGAGTACTTTGTGTGCATTAAATTTGAACAAATCCCAAGAGCATGAAACAGATCAACATATTCCATGGCAACAAGTGGGTTCTATGCTTCGTATTTTGCCGTGGGAATAATGACATGTTGTTCTTTGTAGAAAATTTATGCCAGCCCACGTATGATATGTTAGAATCTTGTCTGGCTTGTGATGTTGTTGGTCCCAATTCCCCGTGGTACGAACCCATCTTTTCCTATCTCAAGGACAACACATTCCCTCCCGATATCTCCCATTCGAAAAGCAAATCCTGATTCACCAAATAGCCCATTACACCCTTTTAGGAGGTACACTTTATCGTCGTGGCTACGATGGGAATCTATTACGTTGTCTGGATGTGACGGAGTCAATCCAAGCAATCAAAGAAGTACATGAAGGGGTGTGTGGAGCACATACAAACGGAATGGTCTTAGCTAAGAAATTGTTGAGAGTAGGATACTATTGGCCTACCATGGAAACCGATTGTTGCAATTATGTCAGGAAATGTGTACTTTTCCAAAAGTATGGAAACTTCATCCATGCTCCATCACAACCATTGCAACCTATCACTACCCCATGGCCATTCTCTAAGTGGGGACTTGACTTGATAGGAAAACTTACTCCTACCTCATCTGATGGTCATACACACATCATCACGGCTACGAAATACTTTACAAAATGGGTGGAGGCTATCCCTTTAACCTATGTAATAGGAGCCCAAATTTCTAAATTTATCATGAATCATATCATTTGTCGATATGGCATTCCCACAACCATCGTTACAAATAATGGGAAGTCATTTAAGAACAAGACTATAAAAGGTATTTGTCAATAGTTCTAAATCAGGTTAAAATGGTCCACACCATATTACCCTCAAGGTAATGGACAAGCCGAAGCCACAAACAAGACTTTGGTGAGAATAATGGAGAAGATGGTCAGAAAACAGGTCATAATTGGCACTTGCAAATCCACCCAGCCCTTTGGGCTTACAGAACCTCCATCCACACTCCTACGGGTGCGACACCATATTCTCTAGTGTTTGGGATAGAATCCATCATCCCCTTAGAGATCGAACTTCCTTCCCTGAGAATTTATCTTAGGGACTATCTGGATAAGGATGAGGATTATCGGGTAGCAAGACTAGCTGAATTGGAACTCCTAGATGAGAGGTGCATTCGTGCTCTTAATCACCTGAAAGTGTATCATAACAGAGTTTACGAAACTACAACAAGAGAATCATCCCTCATCAGTTTGAGGTTGGTGATTTAGTCATGAAGGAGAACCAGTTCAACACAAGAGCAAAAGAGAAAAGAAAGGGAAGTTCGAACCACATTGGTTAGGACCCTATGTTATAGTCGCCAAATATGGCACAGGGCCATACAAACTTGCTCACCCCAATGGTGATGAGCTCCGTGATCCTATGAACGTTATGCATCTTAAGTGGTTCTATGCTTAAACATGGCACAGAAAAGTCAAAAAAGCAAAAAACTCAAAAACATGGTAAAATGATCAAAAATACAAAAAAATCAAAAAGAGAAAACAGGTCGTCCACAAGTGAAAACCACGTAATTGTGGCACTTTGGATAAGTCCTTGGGTGAAAACCGGTTTCAGGCACCTTAGCAGGATTCATTGTTCACAATAATCTTGCATCTGGAGGGTAGTTTTCCTTGGCCTAGTCCTAGTTCTACCTTTGAGATTCCCTGTGAGCCCAGTCTTGTCAAGCCTTGATCGGCTTTGTCTCCTTTTATTTATCTGTAAGGGATATGGTCTTTCTTTATTCCCATCATACACTGGGGGAAATTCAACGACTTCACCTTCTTGTTCATAAGCGCATGGCTTCGCGCCTTGTATATTCCCCTTCTAACGCTGGGGGCATCTGCACTTTCTTGGTTACCTGTGCATAACTCTGAAAAACCACTAGAAAACAATGCAAAAACAATAGAAAATTGTTTCACAAAAACCTAAACAATAGAAAATTGTTTCACAAACACAAAAACAATAGAAAATTGTTTCACAAAAACCTAAACAATAGAAAATTGTTTCACAAACACAAAAACAATAGAAAATTGTTTCAAAACACCAAAAACAATAGAAAATTGTTGCATGAAAACAAATCTTACAAAAACATTTACTTACATTTACTTGCATTGTCTTGTTTCTTGCTTTGCTTGTTGTTTGTATAGTTGTTTTATGTTTTTTCTTTTAGGTTGTTTGCTGCTTGGGAATACTTTGTTAGGATTCATATTTTCTTTCTTAGATTTGATTTATTCTTGTTTGTGCATATTGAGGTGTGTTTTTGCATGCTAGTGAATCCTAGTGCGTTATTACGTTATTTCACCGTGTTTTTGTTAGCATTTGATTGTGTTTATTGCATGTGCATTGTTTTGTTATCATAACATCACATTACCATCATTATCATCACATCTAACATCATCTATACATCATATATCAAGAAAAAGCTAAGTATACATCATACATGAATGCTAAGCTAATCATCACATATCGTATCATCAAATGGGGGCAAGAGGGATTGCAAATATCAAAATCTATCCCCCGCACCCTTATCATCATATCATCCCATCCACTAAGTATGGCACATCTCATAAACAAAGCACATTTGATATATTCTACAAGATCACATCATCTGGAAATAAAAACACATGTGATACATCAACAACATCATCGATACATATACATATCACATCAAATCAAAATGCATCATAACCACATCTATCTATCCATGAAAAATAAATAAACAAATGTCCATCTCATATATACACATATGTCATGTCAAAAATGTACAAATCATATATGTGTGGTAAGTTTGTATCAAGAATGGTATACATCATGACAAGTACATCATAAAGGCCTTCATCTGAGGCACACAAAAAGAGTGATACATCTATAATAGAATAAAAGCCTTCATCAGAGGCATGTATCCAAAACTGCTCTATATCAAAAAAGCCTTCAGTTGAGGCATACAAAAATGATACATCAACATGTCCATATACATGTATAAACTATCTGGATCTCGTACTCAAAGAAAAATACATCATCGATACAATGTGCCATCAAAAAGGGGCATGCATAAGAAAGAATCAAGCCTTCATCGCGAGGCATCATCAAAATAGTGCTATACAAAGCTATACATCAAAATCAGCCTTCATAAGAGGCATGTATACAACATATATATATATAACCAAAAGAATGTAGAGCTCAACCACAACTCTCGCCCTCGTCGGGGCTCCTAGGTCTATCACCTAGTCGATGGAACAACGGTGCCTGAGAAGGACCTACACTAGGTGGGCCACCAAACTGAATAGATGGCCCCGTCCGGCCATTTGCTCTGGCATAGGCTACCTCACGATCTCGTTGAGTGGCCACGATCTCCATGACTGGACCCCTATCGTTCTCATCTCTAGCTGCCGAGGAGTACCACTTGTTGCTCTGGGGGAACTACCCTGTAATAGGCAGTCCTATAAAATAAAGCCTTGCCACCAAGCCTCATGGCATCACGGATCAAGTTAGCATCTCCAGAGGCAAGGGCTGCCTAAAGGGAAACATCATACTCACATGTCACTCTACCTAAATCAGCCTCGACCTATCTTGAGGAGGAAGCCTCTCGATCTCTCTCGGTGGTAGCATTCTGCACCTCGGCTCAAGCCTGATCGCTCTGTGTAAGAAGGTCTTGTGACCATGTATATATGTGATCCCTCTGAGCAACGACCATCCGCACCTGAGTTTGGGACTAATGTAGAAGGCTCAATATCCAGCCCCTATGTATGTCTCTCGCATCTGACTCTACCATGCCTCTATCATCTCCTGGGCCAGCCTGGGCCCGAGCCTGATCTCACTCTGAAAGTAATGTAACAATATGGGTCCAGGCCTCATCACACACGCCATTGTAGTGGTCACACACCAGCCTCGGGCCTCATCCCTCTCTGCTCTAGCTATATCTCTCTCAGCTAAACCCTGTCTGTTGCTAGCCTTTGATCTTGTGGCTATTTGTGCCACTTGGGCCGTGTGGTTGTCTCGTGCCACCAGGACTAGTCCCTGGGGTGCTCTGGATGGCTGACCTACTCTAGGACCCTCACTCTAGGAGGCCGTGTTTGGTGCTGCTCGTATTGGGCCCCGCTTCCTCGGTCCCCCCGTACCTATGTGGCACCCTACCCATCATGCGAGAATGCCATCAAAAGGATCCTCTGGATCCGGCCCCATTGCTCTATCTCTCCGCTTGGACCCATGCCATATCTCTATAGGTGGGTGAGTATTTTCTACCCAAGCCTCCTCTGGGATAGTGAGACGCTGGGGTAACACAGTGGCGTACCAAGCTATATAGTCCCTGGGTCCCACACCTGCCGTGTTGGGTCCCATGCCTGTGGGACCACCTGTGTAAAACTCACCCTAGCTTGGGCCACCGGTATGCGAGGCCCCATGGTATGCCTCTCTGAATCTCTATGTGCATACCAAATATCAGGCTGTGGGACCCCTATACTGCCAAGCTGCTGCTAGCAACTGTCAACTCGATACAACTCTATAATGTAGTTGTGACTGCTGATGATGTAGTGCTCTACTGAGCACACACTGAGCTCTGTGGCATCCTCTAGCCACTGGAAATGTCTGTAAGGCCACCAGATAATGTCTATTATTGGCAGCTTGTTGAACTCTTACCTATATTTGAATAGGCTACCATGGTGGTTACGTACATCACCACCTATTGCTACCCATGCCATGTAAGATGGCTCCTCTAGGTCTCGGACACACAAAGTGCCCACAGGGCACCCGATGGCAATATGGTCCCATGACCAAATCTGTAGTAAGGAGGTCGGACCCATGGTCTTCTGACCGTGGTAAGTAATCAAATGTAGGTCCCAATATAAGTGAGCCAAAATGCACTGTCCCCAGTAGTATCTCTCGCCACTGAAAATGCCATGAACCAAAGGTAATAGTCCTCTTGGGAATGACGTCCTTGTCTTATCAGTGAGTAAAAACCCACTGATAAGAGACATGATGTAGAGAGGCCCTCGATGCAGTGGGGTCGAAATGCACTCATGAAGAGCTATGGTCATACCGTCGTGTGGTATGTCATCCACATCAAAAAGATCACTGCATGCTACTCTGATCAGCCTTGCATCTGAGTTGTACTCAATCAAGGTGCCTATAATCAGCACGTGAAGGATCTACCATACATCCTCGAGGGTCACAGTCATCTCCCCTATGGGCAATCTGAAACACTGACTCTCGTTATGCCATCGCTCGGCTAGACAATTCAGTAGGCCATGGTCCAATGTAATGGAGGGCATCAAGACACGGGGCCTAGCCCCACCACCTCGAGGAGTATAGCCATGACACGTTGGTCTCACCGGTGCATACTCCCCTCTAGCTCTGTTATCCGGGAGTGGCACTCCCGTGTCTGTAAAACTAGAAATCGTCTCTGCAAAATATCAAATCACTCGTCAGTTACTAACATTTCTTCTAAAAATCTATCTATCATTTTAGGGTTAACCCAAAAATCCTAAAATTTCTTCTAAGTGTCATCTTTTTGACATTTTTCTATCTATCCTCTACTAGCCTGGGATGCCTACACACCCTTTTGGGTGTGTGCACCCCTTTTGGGCATGTGTGCCTCTTTTTTGGCATTTACATGTGCACGTGCTTGTCTTCTGGCGCTTGTGCCCTCATTCAGGCACCTGCACACCCTTTTTGGCGTGTGCACCACACATTTGGTGATTGCGCCATTATTTCTATACCTGCACTTGCACGTGTGACCCCCAAGTGTGTGCACCCTCCCTTTCATGTGTGCGCCTCACTTTTCACATGTGTGCCCCCTTTTAGGTATGTGCATGTGCACGCACATGTGTGGTGTGTGCGCATGCACGTGGGTGTGTGCAACTCATGTTTATACATGTACGTGTGTATATTATGGTGCGTGCACCCCCAATGAGATGCCTGGGCTCCCAAACCGACACCTGCGCCCCCGAACCGATACCTGCGCCGGCACACATGCGCGCCAATGTGACTCCTTAGGACTAAAAGCGAAATTTGGGGCATTAATAACAACAATTAATGAACATGGGTTCAATACTCATGAAGGGGCCTGTCGTCGTCACGCGTGCCATTGGTACCCTTGGATTGCATCTGCGTGCCTCACTCGGTCTCGTGCGATCACCATTGTCCTCGTCACTATTAGAGCCTCACAGTAAAAAATTCTAAACGGCTCGGTTAAAATGAATTGGTTGCGATGTTTTTACCCCCTAGGTGGGGTATATTAACCCATTTTTCACCGGGAGGGCCTGGAGGCCCGTTTCGATTGTCGTTTTCTCCTTTGTTCACCGTGGAATAATTATTTTCCTCTTATTTTTCACTGTCTTGGGGCATTGTTTTGCTTAACTAATACCCCTTTCTTCTCCCTAGGGAAATTTTATTGCTCCTAGGTGATTTTTCTTCTTATCCACACTCTCTGTAAATAATTATTTTTAAAATAATTTTTTAATTATTTTATTAATTTTTCCACTAAACAAGGACATTTTTGTCACTTGTTTCTTCTTTCTTCCACCTAGGGCACTTTTTGTTGTGCCTAGGCCCCTTCATTCTATTTCTTCTATTTTCTTCTACTATCCACCACATTTTGGAAAATAGAAAATAAAAACAATATATATATATCACGTCAAAAATCCAAAAATAGGGCAAAATTTTTCACAAAAATCCTAAAAAGTAAAAAAACCTACAAAACTGGTAACTTGCTTATTACACTGAAACTTGTGTCTTGCGCATCGTATTTTCTCCATATCCTGTTGGTTTGTCTCACATCTTCCCTGATTAATACAACTCGCGAATCATCAGATTCACAACCATCTACAAAGCTAATTTGCTTGCTTCGTTGGTACTCTAGGAAAGTTTGTTACCGGGTGTTGTTTCGTTGCACATAACACTTTTTTGGACCTTATGTCCATTATCATTTCCCCTGCATGTATCCTTTTTGGGGCATCATTTTTAACCCTTGTCATCAATCACAAACTTGTGGATCTCTTTAATACTGATAACAAAACATTTGTACAATTGTCTTGACCGTTGTTGGGTTAGGTATGTGCATTCGTACTTGTTTTCCCTGTTAGATGAGCTTGTTTCCTTCTCGTATTGCATTACATTGTTGTATGTTGCATGGAGTTGGTATTTTCAGCAATGGACAATTGTTCGTAGTATGGCTTTTCATGTCATTCTACCTTTGTCGTATGCTTATATTTTTCATAAGGACCGATGATGTAGCTCTTATGGTAATATGATGACATCAAAATTGTTCCAATACACACAACTAGAGGCTAAGCTCTTCTCTCCCCTCCATATTTCTTCTGCATCACTTTCTTCTCACCCCTAATCTTCTATCTCACCGGGGCATCTTACCCCTTCCCATTCTTCTATCTATCTCTCACCTTTTCAATCATCGATTGTCTTCTTTCATCACCCCATCGACACTCGAGGGGGCATCTCTCCTTCCTACTAATTTTTCTTCTATCCCTTCAAAATTTCTTCCATCTACTATCTTTGAAGTGGTGTTACTTACGCCACCCCAAATAGGGGCAAATGTAGACACCCATAATTACGCTTGAGCAATTTAAATACATAAATTGCGTTAATTATCCTCCTTGCAAATTGGTGACATATTTTCAATAATGCTCATTTTCCCCATATCATTATTAATTAATTACACTAAGCTAATTAATTGAGTCGCTTATCCAACAAATACCCTAATTAATGACCTTACGTTAATAAATAACCCTTCTACCTAGACTAATTAATTATTATTAATTAATTAGCTTTCCCTTCCATTTAACCAATAAATCAATATTTAATTGATTTAATCCCCTTCTAATAGCCTAAATCGTACTAATATTCTTCTAATTAGCTTCTATAAGCTTACATCTACCTATTAGTTAATCACCTTTGATTAATTAAAATAGCCCTCAAATCCCATGACTTGCTAATTATAAATTAAACCCTTCTAAAGGAAGGTTATCTTTTATAAAGCAACCTTATCCATTCCTAATCATGTTTTATCTTTATCCCACATGCAAAGGGATGAAGTGTTTCCTTTATCCGTTGGGCTATATAAGGAGCCCTCCTTCTACCTTTATACCTACACCTAAACTCCTTGAGAAAGCAAATGCAAAGCATATAGCAAATTAGACTAAGAGCTTGCCTTTTGTTTTCTCGAGAGTTCATCATCTTGAAGAGTTAAGCCTCTTTCCTAAATGCTTAGGTCATATGAGAGATGTCAAAAGGGTCTTGAGCCCAAATTTGACAAGCCCTCATTCCTAGGTTCTTGGAACATCAAGGACAACCATTTTTGATAGCCATGGATCCTACCTAGGTTCCTTTATTTATATGTTCTTAGAGAATAGAGGATTTGTAGATGTTTAAACATTGTTAGGTTCAATGTTTTGTATTAATGAATGTTTAACATCTAACCCTTGTTCAATTCTTATCATGATGGTGCTTAATATGTTGTTTGATTCTTGCTAATTAAGACTATTTAGGTGTTAGTATTTTACTCACATTTAGCATTAGTTTAAAAACAACACATGCACACAACTGTATTGTGAATGCAAAAAAGATAAATTTGTGTTAGATCTGCAGTGCTATTTCATTTGGTACCAGAGCTATGGAATTCTAAGAATCGGTAGGGGCAATTATTCAAGTATCTTGCCCCGATGTATGGGAGTCTTTTATGTGTGCTTTCTTACTATTGCCAAGAATTTTACCTTCCCTTGGAGTTGAGTCGTCCAATTCTACCAATTATGTACGAGTTACGGGAATTCTAGGGGCTTAACAAATCAATTAAGCTACATTTTTTAGCGTGCGAGGCGTTCTCTACTAGTACATGATTGTAATTAGATTTGTTTCCTTTCCCGATCGCCATCTACAATCCTCCCAATTCCTCATATAAATTTTGTAGCATTTGTTGGCATATTACGTAGCATGTTTTAATTTCCATCCATCGATCCAGCCAACTGCATGCACCTGCATCAACTGTGTGTTCATTGTGTCAACCTCGGGATCCTCCACCATTGTTTTGCATTAAAAGGCATATTTTTCAAAAGATCTGTGGGCATTACCATTCGTCTGGTGGATTTTTTTAAACATGTAAAGTGAGCTATGTTTGAAGTCTCCTATCCGAGCTGTATTGCCGATCTCAACACCCACGGGCCGCTAAGCATTAACAACATCGAGCCAGTCGACCACAAGTAAAATATATAGTGGATCGAGCTGAATGTTCAAAACATCCAAGTTTTGATTAGTGGGTCGAGCCCACACCGACCGAGTTGTAAGAGTTGGAGGCTCTGTTCAGGTTGGTTGTATTGGCTGGCGTGTTGGGGTATCCATCAAAGCCAAATTACGAGTAGGGTACATTGAAAATGACGTGTTTTTAATTGAAACAAGCTCTCCCCTCCCTCATGTGATTGGCGACAGTGCCCCGTGAGAAAACAATAAACAATGACGACCAACAGTGGAGCACTAAGTGGATCTAAGAAAAGGTAAAATATCATTCTAATAAGTGGTGGAAATAAATCAAAAACTAAAACATTATTGTCTTCCGTGTAGTCTTTACCACCCTTAAGTCATACCACTTATTTCGTGTCACCATAAAACCTTAGTGTTTCACAATACTCATACTTGTGCTACCTAGGTAGAGTGTTTTTGAAAAAGAATGAATAAGTGTCATTATGAAATTAATAGTCCTATTAATAGTCGTAGTCCATAAACTTTATTGTTTCTATTATAATTTTGTTTAGCTTTGTCAATCCAATTTTTTAATTGGATCCGTTATTCTAAGTATTTTTATATATTTTTTAAAAAGTTTTAGTTATTGTCATTACTTGTAAGTGTCGTCAAATTTTTTGTCATCAAAAGAGTATTTGTATTGTATAGAGTCAAATTTTATTGGCATTGTATAATGTCAAAGTTGCCAAAAATTGTAAAAAAATGCCTTACTGGGACGCATTTTCGGTGGAATCCGATGTTCTAAAGAACCGTTGATCTCAAAGTCAAATTTGTTAAGCTACCAACATGAAACAGGAGGATGGAGGACAATCAATTTCCTCTCGTCTGTCACCACCGACGAGGTCGTGGATATTGATTTGGTGACATGTGTGTGTGTGTGTGTGTGTGTGTGTGTGTTTTCTTTCAGCGTGGTGAGTTTTGATTTCAATTTTTTCTAGAATAATGTGTTATCGAACTTCACATTGTGGGGGGGAAATGACACAATGTTTCAGTTTGAGTTGATTGATATGTATGGATTCCAAAGTAATCTCCTGAAGGTGAAGACATGATGATAGCTGAAGTAGTACTACACATCATGATATGGTTTGGGGTAAACCATTTGAAAACCTCTTTTGTCTCGATTTTTGGTCAACCAATAGAAAACCATATCTCTATCTTGGTTTGTGATAATCCAATAGAAAATCACACAACTCTCGGTTTTTGGTTATCCGATAGAAAACCATATTTGTCTTGGTTTGTGATCAACCAATGGAAAATCACACCATCACAAAACTAGGTACAGTGTAAAATAGATGTTTTCCCCATGTTCGCACTAAGGGAGGGAATGTTGGGAATATACATGTTAGTGCTAACATTATGTTAGTGAGATAATTACATGTGTACTTGTATAAATGTAACCACCACCATCGTAATTTGTTTATGTGAGGTTTGGTTGTTAAACTAGACTCACATATTTAGGGAAAGTAGTTGTTGGAGGTTTCATATTTTATAGAAAACATTCTCCTATAAATATGTATGATGTTGTATTGTGAATGCAATGAAGATAAGTTTGTGTTAGATCTCTAGTGCTCTTTCATGCTACCGCTTACACTGTTAGCTCATCGAATGAGTTGTTCAACCATCTATGTTGACTCGGTAAGCTATTTCAATTATCTCGAGCTCATGGGAGGCTATTATAAATTCCCAAAAAATTCTAGTCTAGTCGAGTCGCCCAAACCCAACTTGCTAATGGTCATGCATAGCTCAAATAAGTCGTTATTTCTATAGGCATAAAAATAGAGTTTGGTGTGTCCATGGACATGGTTTAAAAAAACATGCCAAGGATATTTTAAGCATCAAGACCACCTCAAACCTTATGCATGTGGGATTTATCCACACCCACATGCCAAAAATAGTTCGTTTGGTAGGATTTCAACCGCTGACCTTAGGCAAAAAAATAAACACCTCAACCAACCCACCTATGGGTTACAAGTGTTATAAAAGGCACAAATTTCTATTTGAATATAGGATGGTTAATGATTGGGTATAGTCCCTTAAGAGGCATTTTGTAGACATCATCATTTTTGACCCTCTAAATGGTATTTTCAAGAGCTTGACAAAACTGGAGATATGTTTATAATTTCTAGATGATCAACTTGAGCCTTTGATTTTCCTAATTGGTGTTTGTTTGAATCATTTTTCCACCGCTTTTGATGTAGAACATGGGGAAATGGATTGTGCAAATGTAACAGGAATGTGGAGTACATTGCTAATCAAGTTCATAGTTTTTAGAAGGTCTGATAAGCATATTTTTACATGCTTCTAATCCATTATTCTTTTTTAAAATCATTGTACTTGAAAATTGATTTTTAATGGATCGGATGATGTTCTAAGCTATCCAGGAGATGTAGCCCGATCGGTGGGTGAACTTCATTGTCAATTTTAGATTTTGTGTTCAATTGTGCATCTGTTATTTCTGATTTTACACGAGATGTTAATTAGAAATTAATTAATTGGGTGTAATTTATAACACTTGTACACTCTTTAAAAAATTGTATTTGATCTTTTTGATCGAGAAAATTGGAAACAAATAATGAATTTAAGATCGATTACCAATTCAGTTTTGGTGCACATTTAAATTAGTTTTTGGATTAGTTTTTAATTAATTCATCTTTATTAATTTGAGGAAAATGATTAAGTTTTAAAGAATTTGTTTTGTAAACTATTTAAGGACAAGATCGATGTTATTACGAAACATTAAATGCTCATGCTTTCAAGGCATGTATGATAAAACATTCAATCACGCATCTCAAAATAACATATGTGTACCCATGTACTATATTTCTAATAATTGTTAGAAGTATATTAGAGGTGAAGTGGTCGCCACTGTAAGAATGTGTACCTACAAAGGTAGTGTGCATGGTGGTAACTATGGCTTGGTGAAAAGTAACTTTTAAAAAACAACAAACAAGCATACAAATGTAAATAAAATAGTAACAACATATACTAATAATATAAATTGTGTCCTACTCCATGTTAAAACAAGTATAGAATCAACATAGTGATCATGTCAAAATCTTGGAAAAAATGGTGATATAATAATCTGTGGAGGATATAAGTAGTAGATTAATAGAACAAGAAATCAAGGGTATGAATAAACATATTTTGATATAGGCATGGATCCACAAATGTGGGATACCCACTATTTCCCAGAAAAAAATAGTATAAGCAATTACATTCACACAAAGTAGACATAAATCCTTAAACATGGGACATATATGGTATCAAGAGAGAAGAAATACCCTCGGGATGTATACAACAAACATTCATAAAATTGTAATCATATAAATTCATGAAATAAGTAATCGGGAATGAATCCATATACATAAGTAGTGACTACAATATAGAAAGCAAGTGTCGAAAGCTATAATAATAATAATAGAGATAGTAAGATAAGTTAGCATTGCATAAGACACATGTTTTATTTCCATGGATCTAATAGATAGTAATAAAAACTATGTATGTAAACAAGCATGATGAGAAAGGTGTAAAGTAATATGTAATTAAATAAAGCATCTATAAAGTGTGGAGAGAAGCCCCCAAGAAATTAATGCAAGGAACCAAGCTAGTTCCTATGAGTGTGTAACAATCTATGAGTTTCTTGCTTCAATCTTAAGATATGCCATGAAGACATGTGTGTAAATAATAAATATTTACACGTGTGTAAATAATAAATAAATGTAAAAATGTCATATATAAAGTAATTAGAAAACCAATCAAACTTTAACAAGTCTCGATTTTGTATTTTTGTTCATATTTGAATGTTTTGTATTTTGTGATTATGTGAATGTTTTGAAAATAGATATGTACAAGAAATGGGATTGCACCATATTATAGCATTCATCAAAAATATCATCCATGTTGAGGTCAAAATCAATTAGATCTAATGGGGAAATCCCCTAAGGGTAGTGATGTGGATGTGTGTATCTATTGTTTCGTAGTGTCGATGAACGTGATCATGACATTGTGGTTTTTTTGAAGAGGTGGTGTCCAATGATCATGCATGTTTCCATTTTAGAATGTAACATTCCCATTTTAAGACTTTAGAACAAGGGATTTTTTTAATAATGTTCTTTGTTCTAAATAATCATAATTTAGAACACACATTCCAATTTTTGAATAATGTTCTCTATTCTAAATAATCATAATATAGAACACACATTCCATGTCATTCAATCTCGTAATAGATAACCATATGCAGCTATAATGACTCGGTGAACTACCGATCTCTCATTTCATGACTCGATGAACCACCGATCTCTCATGTTAACTCAATGTCTTGTATACTAAGTATACTTGGTTCTCTTACCCTTTTCTAGGTATTGAAGTGTTCTGTTTAAGAGGCCTATCTAAATATTTGTTACCAATATTCATCTAAAATCTTGCATCTTAAACTAGGTGATATAGGACAATCTAACTAGCAACTTGCGATACTTTGGCCAAAGATTTTTCAAATGTTTTGCATGTTCATATTCCTAGACGACATACTTGTCAAATGGAATACATCCTTCACCCCACTTCATTTGTTATCTAGAATGGTCTTCACTGACTCCTGTCAGTCCACTTGGTCCAAGGTTTAACCCTAACCCAGGTTAGCAACATAGATTGGTATAGAGAACCACTCGCGGTGACTAAGGGTACATAGACATACTCAGTTGACCCAAGTTGATTGCATAATTCTAGTTACCCTAAGTCGTCATGAGTTACCCCTATACAAAAGCATGCTCCTAAACGAACCTAGAGTATAACCAAGGTCAATTATGAGTTTATGTAAATCTAGATGATCCAATTCGGAAGGGTGTTGCGACATGTCAGCTGCAACACTGTGCCCTCATGAAGACCCAAGTCTTCATGATGGCAAATACTGCTTGAGAACTTGGCATGTATCAACATCCTATGGAATCATCTCATCTAGATGTACATATCTAGATAAGAATTTAACTACTTACTTATCTTCTCAATTAAGATTTAATTTCAGTAACCCTGTTGAATCTTTGATTTCTTTAATCATTAAGGTTGCTAAACATAAATGATTAGCAATTACCATGTAGATAAATCTGCATCCAAACCTCTTTCCCGAAGGTTTGTGTTTCATTCCTTAGTATCTTATTTTAAGATTCAGACTTACAAACAAAATCAGCATACCAACAGTAAGATTAACTTACTTAGCTTAACCAAGTTTAAGCATGATTGAATTCAAATTCAAATTCCTTTATAATAGACTTCATTAAGATGAAGTCTATTTATTGTATATGTATTTATTCTTTTCAATTACCTTGTTCTGATTTTGATTTAATAAGAGGAAGCATACTTCCCTCCTTCCAAATATCATTTGGGTAGGATTCCCAAAAAGGTCATAACGGATTGCTTAACCTTGTAAAATATTGCCTTTTCTTATAGCTATATTAGTTAGGGATTCATTGCAAGCTACTACATTGTACAAGATAGCATAATGATTTTGCACTTTCACAATCATCATTTAATGTCTATAATGACTTAGTTAAATGATCAGCAATAAGTTCCAACTTGATAAGTTGCATTTAATTAGGAATAGAATATCAATCCTCAATTCACCTAGTCATCTTAAGTTCAACTGAGAAAGTTCAAAACAGACATGATCATGGGATAATAAGGATAAGTTTACAAATTCACCTTATAGGATGCCCCAAGAGAATGACACATCAAGTACAAATAACACTCAATCCTATTTCCATTCATCAAAGTGAAATACACCTTTTACAAATCTAATCCTTCCAGACTTCTTTCATGCCAATCAACATTAATAAACTCAAACAAGAAATACAACTTTTTCCCTTTTCAATTACATTTCAATAAGAATCATCATCATTCCTCATAAAAGATCCAACCTTTAGGTAATCATAAGAAACATCATAAAAGAACTTGTCTTCTTTTATCACTTACGAAATCCATCTACAAAAATTACTAGCACAGTCAATTCATCGAACTAAGCATGATAAGCACTAAGCATTAAAACGATGTGCTTTCAACTAACTGTCTCATAAAAATAACTCTGCTTTTATGAAATAGCAAAGCAATTCAGATAGATACCTCATAAAGAATAAGGATAAAAAAGGAAGAACAAAGTGAACAACCACATCACATTAAGTAAATATCATGATCAAATCAACACTCTTTGATCAATGATTTTATAAGAAATATACATCAGATAAGTAATATTTCATCTAAATTACTTACCTCATTCTTCCTATAGTTATCTATAGTTCATTTCTTGATTCATTCAATCCTAATCAAGAGAGGTATTAACTCTAATGATTCACAAATAATAGAGACACTTTTGAGAAGCAATGGTCCCCTATGTTTAACATTAATGTACTTTATCAAACAATAACCAGAACCAAGCACATTCATTCTCTACGAAAATATTTAGGAAGAACCAACAACATCCTAAAATAATAGTTTCCCGATTAAGATATATCATTCAAATTTAAGCCAACTCTAGCCTAAGTTTCATGTTTATCATCAACAGATTTTGTAAAATATAATTCTCTTTACATACACCTGAAGGTAGTCACACATCAAATCATTACCTCCCTATCAAGTATTTGTTAAGGAGAAGAAAGAAAAAGAAGATATTTTATCCAACTATCTACTCTGTAATCTCCTTTAGCTAACACAACCGAACATGTCAATTTCATGCAAGGAGAAATAATAGAAGAGAATAAACAGGAAGAGAGAGAACAAAATATAACTTCCTTCAGATTTCGAAGATAAACAACAATGAATACCTTAACTCAGAAAGGAGAGGGAAGGGAGTCAATCAACAAGGATGAGAGAAGATCTCAATATTCTTTCCCAAGAAAATAAATACATATCAGAATAAAAGAACTGATACAGACTTAATCAAATGATCTTTAACCCCTTACCAAACACTGAAGGCATGGAACTAATCTGGATTGATATAACGAATGCAATATGCAAGTTGAATACCAAAAATAAGGTCCATTCAACGTATAAAAAGAACAGTTTACAACAATGTATTGGCTACATTAAGAGAGAGATTCAGATGAATTAAATTAGCAACATTACATGAAGTATCAAAAACAACTAAATATTTAATTTCCTCCAATGCTATTAGCTTCAGACACTACTACTAAAGCTTAATCATCCCTTATAGAAATCGTATACAAGATTTACAATCAAGTCCACACCATTCCCAACTGATAAAAGGAACCGTTTCGGTAAGAAGGGATAGAACCCAACCAAGTTCGGACACAATGAGGAACAACAAAGAGATATAACCCTCAAAATAGGTATTCAAAATCAAACTCAAAGGAAAAGAGAAAACCGAAAACAACTTCAACTCATTTCCTTCAAATAATCAAAACTGAACTTCTTCTAGTTCATTTAAGATAAGTCATTCCTTCAGTAATCAACTATATCATAACATACAGGTGGGTGAACCCAAAATTCCATCAAACAGTTCCAGAAGAAGCTTAAATTGTAAATTATCAAACTTGAGCAAGGAAGAACAAATTCAAAATGAAATCCTTCCACAAGAAGAACTTCTACCAAATGTTTCAAATAGATACACAGGAGTTCTCAAAATTTATCCATACCAAGCACAATAAAGAGTAATATTTCTTTACGGTTATTTCCAACAAGATTGATTCCACAAAACATATGTCCCTAACAATCATAATAGCAAAGGATCAAACTAGAGTAACATAAGCTGAAAACAACTTCAAGAATGCAAAAGATGTCTTCCTTCGAGATCGTCTAACAGAGATTCACAACTCATACGTAAGGCTCAAAAGAAATAAGTTTCTTTTCTGTTATATTCAAACAAGTTTGAATCCACGAAATGTTGAATCCGAACAACAGTTCCAACATGACTCAACCAAAACAACAAGATTCGAAACAACTCAAGTTTCAGTAGAAGACATCACAATTCATACTTCCTTCCAACAATAGAAAAACAAACCCAAATAAAATATTTATCAAACAATGTTTTCCCCTAACTGTATTGCTCCATCAACAGAAGTATACAAGAATTGGTAACATTCAGTTCACACAAGATTTTAAGCCAAAATCGTTCATTTTTCCAACGAGGCACAAACCCAGAACTTATTTTATCAACAAAAATTTCAAGAAGTATACAACAATTATACAAGCATAAATTCAAAATAAACATTCCAACAAAACCCATTTGTTTCCAAGAGTAGAGTTATTTTAATGAAGACATTTAGTAAAAAGTAGAACAACTTAATGAGAAGAGCCTATCATGCCTGATAGAGTTTCCTGTTGATTTGTAGAATACTTCCATCTGAGCCTCCAAAATCTTTTCTTTCCAAAACAACGTCAACAACCAAATCTTCTTTCTTCCCTTATACTTCCATAGGTTCAGAAATAGCTCAAAATATGCTAAAGATCGCAAAGGATCAAAACAAAAATTTGGTTCAAGAACCAAAACCCTCATGCAGAGTGAAAAACCAAAAAGAACAAATGACTAAAAAACTTCCCCAATTTTACCTACCCGCCTAATCTCCTGGCAGTTTCTTCCACTAAAACTAAGGCCATTAAATTTATTGAATGCCACTTTGTTATCCAAATTCACCCCCAGGGTTAATTTGATAACATGCATCAAAATTCTCAAGTTCCCAAGCAAGTAGATTGATTCAGGAGAAAATTGTGAAATTGGCTAAGTCCTAGTCCTCGCAAGCAGTCGGGACATTTGGGACGTCGAGGCACGAATCAGCCGAAAGGGCGCCAGGCAGTCTGCAGGGCAAAGAAACATCCGGGCCGTCGGGATGCGTGGGAAGCGGAAAGCCGGTTCGGCCGAAGGAGAAGAAAATTGACTAACTGCTCTGGGACATTTGGGACAAATGGACGCGAAGGACGCAAACCACCCGGATCGGCCGAAAAGGAGAACTTTCGCACTAAGCAAGTCTGGGACATCTGGGCCACGAGGATGTGAAGGACGTGAAAAGGTGAAGCGGCCGAGAGCAAAGGAAGCCCATTTCGGGCGGTTCGGAAGAATTTGTCCCAGACAGTCCAGGACAGTTGGAACAAATGTACGCGAAGGACGCGAACCGGCCGGTTCGGCCGAATCGGGAACTTCAGCACTGGGACAGTTGGGACAAAGGGACGCGTGGGACGTGGATAGCCGAAGGAGCCGAAAGCCAATCAAGCAACGCCACGTGTCATTGGCCAAATGAGGGACAAGGAAGCCCATTTGAGTGCAAATCAGAGTTTTTTTCCAAAGCAGTTTGGGACATCCGGACAGAGGGACGCGAAGGGCACGGAAATCGGCAGCCCGAGAACCAATCAAATCACGACATGTGTCACAAGGGAGAAAGTCCAAAAGTCAAAGGGCGAGGTTTCAAGCACTGACCCGAGCCAATAAAAAGAGGACACGTGTCCAATGAAGTAGGAAAACCCATGGGACAGGGAAGGAGAGATAATTACGCATCCAATCAACACTTGACACGTGTCGTCCAGGTGGCAGAGCGCGGGAAAAGATTTCAAAATCCGTTTTGGCCTGTTTCGTGCCCTAAATCTTCAGATCGACATATCTTTCGATCCAGAGCTCGGATTTGCATGTTCTTTATATCAACGGAAATCTTATGAAATTCTCTACGTGTTTCTAGGGTTAATCTTGAATTTTGGTGCATTTTGGAGAGAGAAAATTGAGAAACGGCTCTAACGCGTGTTCATGGCCGGCGAAGTGACATTTCAACACTGTGATTTAATGCGAATGGGTCGCATTCCTTGTAATTCGGTCAAAATGACAGGTATGGGTTCATAAGGTTCCCCATGCCATTTTAATGTATCGTAGTCAATGAGTAATGGGCTTACACGTTTTCCCACGTTTCTCTCTCTAGGCTCGACCCATGCAATGTAAAAGCGATTTGGCTAATTTCAAAAAAGGACAAGTGGTTCATATTTTCTGCTCGGCCCTCCCTTCTTTTCTTCTCGGGGTTGAAAATGGAGTTCTAACCTCCTCCCCGCTCTGTAATGGCATTTTTTTCCTTTTACTAATGAAATGATGTCTCGTGAAAACTTCTAGAGCAACAAAACACGTGTCTTGTGATGCATCTGTCCATCCTTGCTCGTTCTTTGCTTGTTTTCTTCTTACCTTTCTTCATTACGGTATTTGTGCACGTTTGAATGTTCATTGCAGGTCTGGAGCTATGTTCATGGAGTTTTGGGACATTTTCTGTGTGAAATCTATCCTTGGGCCTGTGATGCATCTGTCCATCCTTCCCATTGCTCACCTCTCTTTGTTCCATGGCAGTTTTGATAGATGTTCAACATTCTCCTTCTCTGGTGTATCACCGTTTTAGTGTAGGCTTTTTGTTCTTTTCCTTTCTTTCTCCCTCTCTGTCTCCTTGGCATGGTTAGATTAGGATTAGATTAGCTTGCCTGCACTGGAATAGCTTGTGGCAGGTAGTTTAGGAGTAGGAACCAGCCTTCTCTGGAGATTCCTTTCTCATTTTACAGGTCCCACACCTGGAGAAAGGATTCAATGTTATGCAATCACACTGGATGATAGTATGGTCAACCCAGAAGCCTGACCTGCATCCAGGGGTGCTGTGATCTTGCAACAACAGTTCTGGCACGCCCGGTGGGACCTTAGAGGTCTTCCACTTCATCTTTTGCAGGTTGGTGTGTTCCTGTGAAAATTTCAGCCTTTGGAGGCACTTGCAAACACATCTGGCGACTCCATCTGATCAGTAACCCATTTCTGAAGTTGCAGACCCGTTTTCCATCCATTTCCTTCCATATTTCTTTCCATCTCTTTCATTCTTTTCCATTCCATGAAGTTGTGCAATCATGACTTCATTTCCATCATGGATTTCACATTTTCAACAACAACAGTATATTCCACCTCCAACATGTTTTACAAATCCTCCAAATCAACATTTTGAGCAGATTCAAGATCAGTATGCATACCCATATGAGCAGCAGTGCCAAAGTTAGTTTGGCTATGGAGCTTTCCAAGAGCAAGAGTATGAATATAATGAAGACCATCAGATCCAAGATGCTGGTCTGTTGGAGAAAATCCAAAAGATGGAGGTAAAGATGGTGCAGTCCAAGGCTCAAGCACAAATGAAAGCATTTGGAATCGGTTGTAGAGCACCCTGTCCATGGGGAGGCCCTTTTCCAAGACACTTCAGCCCTCAGGAGAAGCTGGACTTCATGATGAAGATGTTGCCCCAACTTGCACAATGGACAGCAGAGATAGAGGCCTATACACTTGTTGTTGAACAACCTTGTCAATGGGTAAGTTCTACACCATCATCTGGTTTTTCTCTTCCCATTACTCAAGCAGCATCATCTCATTTGGACTTGCAAATTCTAAACTCTCCATCTACTGTCCCAAGTGTTGAATCCATTTCTCCACCTCTCAGTCTTCCACCACACCTCAATTCTTCTTTCCTTTTTTCTTCCAAATAGTCATCCCCTCCACAAGAGCTAAATGAAATACCTTCCACTCCAAAGAAACAAGAGGTTTCACCTCCTCCACCACCACAAGAAATTGTAAAATTAGTTGAGTTACAACCCATCCCTCCTCTTGCATTCCCAATTCCATGTGGGGGAGAAGAAATTGCAAAGATCGGCCATGAAGGACAGCAAGAAGAGGAGCCCAACAGAAAAGAAATGACAGAAAACTTGAGGAGTTGGGCTGCCAAATTTGGGATAACAAAGATCCCCTTGATGGTTAAGCCTGCAAAAGAGGCTAAGGTTGAACAAATGGTGGTCAGGGCTGATTTTGTTGCAGCAGAAGAAGTTCTTGCAGTCCCAACTTGTCCTCTAGAGCAGCAGATTGAAGAGTTTGACTTGACAAACTTCATGCTGGAGGAGGAGTTCATTCAAGAGCAAGATTGTCTTCGAACATTGGAGGAAGGAGAAGCTGCTCCAAATCCAGCAGCAGAGGAGCACATTCTAGCTATGGAGGAGAAAGTTGCAGATCCAAGGGCTTTGAGCACGAAACAGGCTACAGGAGAACCTTCAGTTCTTCTTTCTACTTCACCTCTCTCAAGTTCCAATGCTGAAGAGGAGTTTGACCTCTCAAACTCAATGTTGGAGGGAGAAAGAAACCATGGTGGTCAAGTTATAGATCAAGAGGACACCATGGAAGAAGTTGAACATTTGCAGCAGAACAGCCATGAGGTAGTTTATCTATCAGATTTGGAAGACTGTTTTGATGGAGAAGAGCCGGTTGATTTTCCACCATTCTCTCTTCCATCGTCCATCTTCCAAACACTTGAGTCTGCTGTCATGAAGGAGAACATTCATTTGCAGCAGCCTGCATCTTATAACAGCTCTTCGGAATCAAGATTGGAAGATTTTAATATTTCATGTTCTTCATTGGAGAAAGAGAAAAGATAGAGGAATTTCACCATTTCTTCCACAACATCCATTCAAGAAGGTTTGCATAAGAAGACTCCATTTTTGGAGTTGAAAATCGAGCTATGGGCATATCAAAGGGATCGGACCTTGCCCAATTAGGTATTTGGCTTCGTTGGAGTCAAAGGAGAAGCCACAACCAATCATGCTTGCTTCGAGCATGAGGGTGAGCTACAAAGTACCAAGGATCAACTGTCATACCTCTTCAATCTAAATGCAGAGCAACTAAAAGAGGTATTGGATTTGTTTTCAATTGACACCTTGATGATTTGGGTAGAATACCATCTTCTTGTTGATTTTCCACTCATCCTATCAGCCATACTCAGCTCCAAATCATTTGCATGGCTGCCACTTTTGAGAAAGGGAAGCTATTTCTCACACCAACCAATCGGGGTTTGTTTAGCTTGCCTTTGTTTCAGTTAGAGTAGAGTAGATAGGTTTGATTTCAGTAGAAGAAGTGCTTGTGCACACTCTACATGTTCCATTTGGAGCATGTATGATTTTCAGTTCTGTACATAGTTTTTGTGGTGCTGGTTTTTCTCTTGCACAGTCCATTTCAGTGGCATTTTGGTGAGAACGACTCCATTTCAGTGGGTTTCCAAGTAGGTCAGAGGGAGGTTTTCAAAGTTCAGATATCGGGTTGGTTTCAGGTTATTGCTTATGACTCCATGCCCAATGGATTGCTAAAAGGCCACTGATCTTCTACCTAACAGCGCGAGTAACCCATTGAGTCGCCAATTGTTATCCAAATTCACCCCCCAGTGTTAATTTGATAACATGCATCACAATTCTCAAGTTCCCAAGCGAGTAGATTGATTCTAGGAGAAAATTGTGAAATTGGATAAGTCCTAGTCCTCGTAAGTAGTCGGGACATTTGGGACGTTGGGGCGTGAATCGGCCGAAAGGGCGTGAGAGCGATCTGCGAGGCAAAGAAACATCCAGGGCCATCGGGATGCGTGGGACGCGGAAAGCCGGTTCGGCGTAGAAGGAGAAGAAAATCGACTAAGCTGCTCTAGGACATTTGGGACAAATGGACGCAAAGGATGTGAACCACCCGGATCGGTGAAAAGGAGAACTTTCGCACTAAATAGTCCGGGACATCGGGCCACGAGGATGCGAAGGACGCGAAAAGGTGAAGCGGCCGAGAGCGAAGGAAGCCCATTTCGGGTGGTTTGGAAGAATTTGTCCCTGCATACCCAGGCAGTTGGAACAAATGTACAAGAAGGACACGAACCGCCGGTTCGGCGAAACGGGAACTTCAAGACTTTGGGACGATTGGGACAAAGGGACGCGTGGGATGCGGATGGCAAGGAGCCGAAAGCCAATCAAGCAACGCCACGTGTCATCGGCCGAATGAGGGACAAGGAAGCCCATTTCAGGTGAATCAGGAGTTTTTGTCCCAAACAGTTTGGGACATCCGGGATAGAGGGACGCGAAGGGCGCGGAAATTGCCGGCAGGCCCGAGAACCAATCAAATCACGACACGTGTCACAAGGGAGAAAGTCCAAAAGTCAAAGGGCGAGGTTTCAAGCACTGACCCAAGCCAATAAAAAGAGGACACGTGTCCAATGAAGCAGGAAAACCCATGGGATAGGGAAGGAGAGATAATTACGCATCCAATCAGCACTTGACACGTGTTGTCCAGGTGGCAGAGCACGGGAAAAGATTTCAAAATCCGTTTTGGCCTGTTTCGTGCCCTAAATCTTCAGATCAACATATCTTTCAATCCAAAGCTCGGATTTGCACGTTCTTTATATCAACGGAAATCTTATGAAATTCTCTACGTATTTCTAGGGTTAATCTTGAATTTTGGTGCATTTTGGAGAGAGAAAATTGAGAAACGGCTCTAACGCGTGTTCATGGCCAGAAGTGACATTTCAGCGACCAGATTTAATGCAGAATGGGTCGCATTCCCTTGTAATTCGGTCAAAATGACAGGGTATGGGTTTGTAAGGTTCCCCATGCCATTTTAATGCATCTGTAGTCAATGAGGAATGGGCTTACACGTTTTCCCGTTTCTCTCTCCTAGGCTCGACCCATGCAATGTAAAAGCCAGATTTGGCTCATTTCAAAAAGGACAGTGGTTCATATTTTCTGCTCGGCCCTCCCTTCTTTTCTTCTCCAGGGTTGAAAATGGAGTTCTAACCTCCTCCCTGCTCTGTAATGGCATTTTTTTCCTTTTACTAATGAAATGATGTTCTGTGAAAACTTCTAGAGCAACAAAAAACGTGTCTTGTGATGCATCTGTCCATCCTTGCTTGTTCTTTGCTTGTTTTCTTCTTACCTTTCTTCATTACAGGTATTTGTGCACGTTTGAATGTTCATTACAAGTCTGGAGATGTGTTCATGGAGTTTTGGGACATTTTCTGTGTGAAATCTATCCTTGGGCCTGTGATGCATCTGTCCATCCTTCCCATTGCTCACCTCTCTTTGTTCCATGGCAGTTTTGATAGATGTTCAACATTCTCCTTCTCTGGTGTATCACCGTTTTAGTGTCGGCTTTTGTTCTTTTCCTTTCTTTCTCCCTCTCTGTCTCCTTGGCATGGTTAGATTAGGATTAGATTAGCTTGCCGCACTAGAATAGCTTGTGGCGGAGTAGTTTAGGAGTAGGAACCTGACCTTCTCTGGAGATTCCTTTCTCATTTTATAGGTCCCACACGGAGAAAGGATTCAATGTTATGCAATCACACTGGATGATAGTATGGTCAACCCGGAATCGACATGCATCCGGGGGTGTTGTGATCTTGCAACAACAACCACATTCCCTCCTCTTTCCTCACGCCACCTTCATTTCAAACTTGGTGAGCTCTTTTTCAAAAATTTGCATGTATTTTAAATTTAGCAATGATGCCAGCTAGGCATCCCACTATTTCTCCATGCCTCTGCCTAACTTGGTAGGTTCAAAGATGTAAGGACATAAATTAATCCACATAAATACCTTGGAAACCATCACCACCAACTTCCCACTTGCCATGTAACCCTTAGGTCCCCCTTTCTTTGCTTAGTAATAGTTTAGGTTAGATTAATATTAGGTTAGGATTCCACCTTAGTTCTTAGGTCATTAGTATTTGCCTTAGGTTAGTTCAAAACTCCATAACCATAAAGTATACTATCTTAGGTTAGGTTATAACCCTTAGATTAGAATCCATATAGGATAGGACATCACAACATAGGTTAAGGCATCAACCTTAGTAGTTTAGCAATAGGTCCCAGATAGGTCTTAGTTACCATAGGTTAAAATTAACATAGTACGGAACATTCCGACTAAGGCTAAGGTATTTGCCTTAATAGCCCTTTAACAGACCTTTAATCTTCTCACTCAATTCAGCGTTATAAATTATTTATTCAAAGAGGTCCAAGTTCACCATTTTCAGCATGATGTAAAGTAAGGACACCTAAAACTAGTTTCCCGTAATCATAGCCAAAACAAGACTCGGTTCCTCATTACCTTTTCATTTCAGAGTGTTAGTTTATCAAGATGATTAATAAAGAAGAACTGAAGCATACCTTGGATCAATGGAATTTATTCAAGGTGTTGTTATTATCATAAGATAAGTATGAAAACAATAGTACAAATTCACAACTTACATAGATCACAAAGCAGAGTGACTTCATTTCCAAGTAAACAGAATTACAACAAGTATGAATCTTTGTATAGTAATAACTTATCCATTGCAAACATGATTTCCAAAGTCAAAATAATACACCTTCCTAAGAAAAATCACATGTCAATGTTTGCAATGTCAAAAGTGGAAGTCATCATAGTAACAGTCATGCCAATGACGTTACATAGAATATATTATGGTGATATGGTGATAACACACTTAGTATTTATCATAGTACTATTATTAATAAGATATTTACAGTGATAAATGTCGTGTGCAAATTTGTAATGATAGTCAAAAATGGGTAACATAGGTTTTTAAATAGCTTACAATTACTGATGGATCCAATAGGATGGACAAACTCTTTTGGAGTATCCAATCTAGCCAAATGATGATATAAAGAAAAATTGGTATAGGATCAAGTGTGTTGACAACATGCTATAGTGGATTAAGAGTTATAGGACGTGTCATTATTATACAATGTAGATGGTTTAGACCCTTATTAAATTATAATAGTTTAGTGAGTTAAGTACACTAAAAGGATGTAAATGGGAGTTACATGAGGTTATTTTGAATAATAATATTATAACATTAATTATGTAATATCATAGCAACAAATTAATTCTTGTAGAAAGTGTATACAATATGTTATGAGCTCAAAAACATAGAGGATAAGTGCACTTAGCTGATTATAGATGGATATGGGAAGTGATGAATGTGCAGAGTGTTAGAACTAGGAGATATAAACCTATGATTGTTATGTACTAATCTTATAGGACCATCCATATGATTTTACACATATTGTATAGTTTTATATATGCTATGAATATGGCTCTATAACTTCCTAATATTTTCACCTACCTAAAAAAATTTTATCACTATCAAACCCTGGTTGTTTCTCATGTTGTGAATACCTCTAAATATTCTTAGTAAGGGCTCAAAACCTATCCATAGGTGGGATAATCTACAAAAAACATTAGTTGGGTTGAAGTGAAATCCATGCACCACCAACTTCGCACACTACTCGAAGAGACCTCAAACCACATATCAAGTATCCACCTAGCATTTGATATCTAAATGAATGTAACTAGATTTGGAAATTAAAAACTCCTTGACAATTCTTAAATTGATGTTGTGTCTTGCTAATACTTGAAGTGGGGATGTTTGAGTGCTTCCAAATGAGGGAAGGTGATTCCTTGACATGGTATAATGAGTCATACCTATATTTATTTCTTCCCTAATTATTTTACTTGAGCTTTGGTGAGGTTAAGGGAGCCTTGGGTGCCTTTTGTGTTAAATTTTTCAATAAGAGCTCATAAGAATGCTAGGTTTTTCTATGGTAGGAAATGATATGAGTTTAACTTGCTTATATAGGGTTCTAAAGGTAATTTATCATGGAAAGGAAAACATAAAGGTATTAAATTACCAAATGAAGAATATGAAATGGAAAGATCATATAAAGGATACATTATTCCAAAACCGTATAATTCAACTAAGATTGGATTCCAAAATCTGACCAAAGTGGACATTTCTAAATAAAGATGAAAAAATGAAAACTAAAGATTGCATCCTTCCATGTGGAGTTTTTATATGGATTTTATGCATTTAAGTTTCAAAATTTATTGACATATTGATGTGTCTGAATAAACAAGTTATACAAGATACCTTGGGATGTACTAAGTGGGGATAGAAAGAGTGTGTTTATCTTAACAAGAGTGCAATGTCAAAACCAAAAATGTCAAAGGGTAAATTGTCAAATTTGAGTGTCTACATTTACCCCCTTTTAAGTATGAAATTAAAATTGCATGGTTAAAGGAAAATATACCTGAGTGTGTCGACACACTTTTTCTTCACTTGAGGTTTTTTTGTAGTGTCCAATTGTGTTAGTGTTAGCATGCTCCATGATGACACTTATAACACAAAGTGTAGTCAATGTCTATAGTAAAATATACCACGAGTGTGTCGACACACTTTTTCTTCACTTGAGGTTTTTTTTTGTAGTGTCCAATTGTGTTAGTGTTAGCATGCTCCATGATGACACTCATAACACAAAGTGTAGTCAATGTCTATAGTAAAAAATTGAAATTTAATTCAAATGTACAATATAATGTGTAAAATTTACATTTTTATAAAGTTAAATAAAGAAATTCAAAATGTGGAAGGAATAGACCTATTTGTTTTGTTGAGGGAGAATATTTCATTCTTTTCTTGCACTTGAATGCTTGGATTGCTAAGCTTGTTGAAGGATTATGGGTGATTAGCCCCAGCTATGCTAAGGATAAATTAGATTGTTAAGTGCATGCAATCCAATAGGGAAATGAATGGGAGAGAGAGAGAGAGAGAGAGAGAGAGAGAGAGAGAGAGTTACCAAATCACCCCATGAAGGAAGAATATCACGTATAAGCTGTCATTCATAAAATTTTATATCTTACCCTTTAAACATAAGTGGAAATGAAGGACTTCCTACAAATAACATAACTTCTTTCATACCTTCCATAACCCCATAGACCACACCATTGAAGATGGATCCAAGCCCAATTATGTCTATAAGCACAAATAGTAGAAAATAGAATGAGTGTTTATATGCCCTTCTCAAATTCTACACAATTGAATAGAAATTGTAATGTATTGAAATGTAGATGGAGAGAGGATACCCATGCCCTTAAGATCCCTAAAATTTCAATTGAAATTGGGTTTTGTGGTGAAGGATTGAAGTACTAAGTGCCCCATGGAACTGAATTAATTAATTGAAATGGATTTGAAATGCTATCAAAATGGTACCAATTGGTGAAATTATAAAACTTTTGAGAAATTTGATGTAACTTCCCCTGGGAAAAATAATTAAAGAGGAAAAAACCATCCAAACAGTTTTGACCAATCTATACATTTTTGAGCCTATGCATATATTTTTGATTTTCTATATTTGATGTTGTTTTTAGGTAAGTATGATAAAACATTTGAGCACACGACTCAAAATAATAGATTTGTAACCATGTCTGATGAGTCTAATAATCTACATAGGAACACATGGAAGGTTGTAATAGTGTCCACCGATGATGTGATCAAAATATTACAAATGGGATGCACATTTTAGAAACCATGGTGCACAAAAATAATAGTAGAAATAATAGAAATAGTAGTAATAATGCATGTATAAGGGAAAAAAGTGCAAAGATATAACAATGTTAAATTTAGAGTCAATAGTATGCAAAAAATGTCATAGCAAGGGCATAGAGCTATAAACATGGGACACCCATGACATTAGAAGACAATCAAGGTGTACAATCTTGTAAACATGAGAAGAAAGATCGCACAAGATATGCATAAAGCCACAAATGTGGGACACACACATTTTCGAAGGAAAGAAAGGAACTCAAAGCGAAATCAGTGAAATAAGCAAGTAGTAACAAAAAAACTATAAATCATGTAGTGAAAATAATATGGTTAGAATATGATGAAATAATATAGCAATGCATATAGATATAAACATGTGAAGCAAGAAGTGTCGACATTGCACAAGACACATGTGTTAGTCCTATTATCTCAAAAGATAACATGCACACAATATATGTAATCAAGTGTAATGAGGAAGTAGAAAGGAACTATAATGAAATAATAGAGCCTAAACATAGTGGAGAATAGATCCCTTAGTTGTATAGGATGTCTAGGTAAAGGGTTAGGTAAAATCTACCATCATGTACCAAAGTATGTGTATATCCTACATCAAGCTCAATATACCATGTGAACACATGTGTATAAATAGTAAAGAGATATGTTATCTATCAAACCAAAGTAACCAAAAAACTGTATAATGTAAAGTATTAACAATGCAAGTTGTGTACAAGTCTTGGTTTTGTATTTTTGCAAATATATGAATGTTTTTGTAATTTATAAGTTTTTAATTATGATCCAGAGGATATTGTGGGTGGTTAGAAGATCCCTAATTCTCTCTAAATAGTTATAATATGGAAGATCACTATGATAGCTTTCCAACACCTATTGGAATGCATGAATCACACACCGTATGCTCCCAATACCATGGTCAAAGTTCATGGTCAAATTAGGTCAACAAGTAAACGTAGGTCTACGGTGACCCTAGATTATGCACATAGTCTATTTGTTTATTTTAGAGATAACCAAGGTAAATGTGATCATGGACATGTTTGATCTATTCTTCGGTCTTTGAAAAGCATGCAAAAAAATGTTTTTCAACAGTGAGGTCCACTCTTGTGTCGAAAAGGGCCTGGTTTTCGTGGTATATTAGTGTCATTTTAATTTTTCCAATTACACTATAGTTTTATGCCACTATAGTTTTATGGCACGTGGCAGAATATGACCTCAATATTTTGGATATTTTTGAACTCCACATTATCTCCACATATCTTCCATATTGGTGGAGTCACTTACCTTCCGACTCACCGAACAAGATATTTAAAAACCTTTCTAAACTCTAAGAGCTATTCAATCAATTGAGCTCATGGGAAGGGATATTCCAAGAAAAACTCACCATCCATTTGCCAATGCATTCGAGTTGCTAACCATCTCAACTTTCCAATATTCACAATTAGTTCGTGGGGGTTACACCCCAAACTTAGTAAAATAATAGGTTATGTGGTCATATCCACATTGGTATACAACCGGTAATAGGCTATTTAAAGCCTTAAATAATATTTTCCCACGTAATGTGGGATTTTACACCCACTCACATTCTAAAAAAATATTTGGAGTAGGGATTCAAAACCACAACCTCTAGAAAAATAACATGGTGCCCAACCAACTCACCCATAGCTTGCAAGTAAGTGGCTATTAAGGGTCATTATTTTATTTAAACAGGCTGTGTCGATGTCTATGTTAGAAGCCATAATGGGTAGTTTGTGGAAAATGGAGAATTAACCATCCTAAGGGAATTTTAGGACTCTGAGATGAATTAGAGAGTTGTACAAAACTTAGACTCACTCTATTTGGTATATTCGTATTCTCGATTTGGTGTTCATTTGACATCATTTTGAGTAATTTTTACGCCATTTTTTTACGAAGAACATGGGGAAATGGATCATACAAGTGTGACAGGAAGGTAGAGGACATTGTTGATCAATTTCATATTCCTTCAAAGGTTTACTAATAAAATAATTACAAAGTGACAGGATACATTAACATTTTAAAGATTTATAGTGTGCATGCAAATTTGATTTTTAATGGATCGGATTTCATTTTAGCAATCCCAAATCCATAGTCCGATCGGTGGGTGAAATCCGTTATCAATTTCATGTTGTGTGTTCCGTTTTGCATCTGTTTATTCTTATTATTTACATATTTAAATCATAAATTAATTGATATGGTGTAATTATAACACTTTTTCAACATTTTTAAAAATCACACTTGATCAATTTTGATGTGTAACTAAAAAGCGAATGGTTTTAAATCAGATTTCGATTTAGTTATTGATCACATTTAAAATGTTTGGATCATATTTTTAAACAATTCCTATTTCATAAACTCATAAAAATTATTATTTGATAAGGATATCTTTTGGTAAATATTTTAATACATAGGATTCAGTGTTAGTTTATGGATCATGTTTTGGTATCATAGTTGGTTATAATGTTAGATTAGCTTCTGATTGCATTTTGATATCAGTTTTCAACTTGGTTTTATTCATTTTTACAAACATTTGGGCTTGTTGATCTTCCATTTGCAGTGTGTAGTTGTTGAGAGTACAGGTTTCTTGCATAAAATAGGAAACCATGTGATGAGAGGGACAGATGGATCTCTCTTGATATCGCCTGAAAGTTGATTAAGATATGTAAATGGAATCCAATTAGTTAGCATTGGTCACAGTGTTTGGTGAGTGTAAACCATATTGTGAATATTTATTTTTGGTGTAATAAATGTATCTATTTTTAAGCTTATGTCCTTTGATTAGGAGCAAGTGAAAATACCACTTTCTATTTTGAGATATGGAGAATGACATTAGGACATTGTTTAATGAACTAGACATGTTTTTGCACTCGATAATTTGGGTACTAATTGGTTATTTCAGTTGATTTTATATTCACAAATTTTTCTTAAGCATTGTAGGATGCAATATTTAAGTTGTTTAAAATTCAAATATTTTCTAACCTTTTCTCAACAGGGTGTACAATTCACAGTTTCTGAAGGAAGGTAAAATTATTCCAACGTTTCTTTTCTATGAGAAAATGGCTATTTTACACTATTTTTGGTTTTGATATCCATGTTTGATTGGATAACCTTTGTGTGGCTTTGTTGGAAAGGAATATGCCTTGTTTTGGAACTATTTAGAACTATTTGAAAACATGAGGTTTCATCACTACCTTGTTATACATGAGGTTTGATATGGTGTAGCCTTCTATTCAAGTTATTGAACTAGGAAGAGGGATCAACCCTTGATTTGGTAAAACTAATTTCTTGGATAGTTTTTATTGCATTGCTATGGTATTGATTAACATGCTTTTTACGCCTTCACTTTTATGGGATTCCTATTGATTGATAAATATTTTTAACCCATGTTTGAAGCGTGTTGAAGGTAGATGGAGGTAATGGTGTCACCTATAGGGAAGAGCTAAGCGACAGGTTTATCATGCTTGGATTTCCTTCTCACATTTATAGGAGACAATTTATGTTATGATCTTAACAAATAGTTTGCGCGGGTCCAGGGGCATGTTCGAATGCTAATTTTGGATACTTGCATTTTAAATGTATTTTTTTCATTTGTGTGCAAATGTATGGATGCTTATAAGACCCATTTAGGCATCGTTTGTAATTATAATTAATATACAAACTTGTTGTATCCACACGTGATATTTTCACATGTTTGGGAATTTATTTTTAACTATCACATGTGGTTACAATTAGTGTGTGTACATTTATTACACTAACAAAATAGTTTTGGTTGTACCTAGTGATCTTTTGCAGTGATTGGTAGTTTCACTAATTTGGAATGTAATAGTTGTGCAGGTAGTTTGGTTTTATCCCCAATTTCACATTGGATATATATTTTATCTTCACTAGTAGTTTCAGGATTCATTGGACATTTTCTTCTTTGTATGATGTTTTGTAGTATATTATATAACTGATTTAATTCCGTGATATTTTGGAGTGATTTTCCAATTCATTGGGTCAAATGGACACATCTTTGAGAAAGCATTTTATTGTTTATTTTACACTTATCTAATTGGGTGATATTATGAATGAATACTTTGATTTGATAGTTTCACCGGGTCATTTTGATATCTTGTTGTATGGATTTGTTTTTTCTATTTCATATTGATCTATTTTGTTGAGATTATACATTTGCGAGTTATTAGCCATATCACAAGGATCTAGTTGGACACTTGTTGAGAATCGTTTTGTTGTCTATTTCATACTAATCCATTTCTGGTGATGGAATTTGATATTTTACAATGATATTATGTCATGATTGATAGTTCCATAGGGTTAGTGGACACTCGCCTATCATTGGAATCTATTTCATACTAGTCTACTTGACTTTATAGTACTTAGCAATTTTACAGGGTCAATGGAAACTCACCTATGTTTGGAATTTAGTCATCTATTTCACATTGATCCATTTCAATGTTATTTTTATAGAGTTGAAATTTTGGCATGGTTAGTAGACACCCACCTTTTTTTGGCATTTGGTTTTCATTTCATACTGTTCTAATTTTGGAATTTTTAGTATTGGTAGAATCATAGGGATTTAGTTGGACACTCGCCTATGTTTGACATTTTTTCTCTATTTCATACTAATCCATTTTTGTGATAAAAATTCAATATTATGTAATCTTAACCACTATATTATATTATGGTTTCTATATGTTAGTGTAATTCAGAGAACCTTTTAGCAGATTCAGTGGGTGACTTGACTTTTGGGGACCAAAAGGTTTTTATTGGGAGGTGTGATCTAAAGGACATTATGGGTGGTCATAAGATCCTTAATTATATTTAAACCATTAAAAGTATAGAAGATCACTATGATATATTTCCAATACTTGTTAGAACATGTGAATCGGACACTACATGCTCTTGATATCGTTGGTCAAAGTTCATGGTCAAACTAGGTCAATAGGGAAGCACAAGTCTACTAGAACTCTGGCTCGTGCACATAGTCTATTTGTGTATTTTAGAGTTGATCGAGGAAAATTGTAATCATGGACGTGTTTGGTATATTCTATGGTCTTTGATAGGAATGTAAAAATTTATTCGTGAAGTCCAATCTTATTTCGAAGGGGACCCAATTGTCATGGTATATTAGTGTGATTTTCATTTTTCCAATTGCACTATAGTTTTATGCCACATTATTATGTGTCTTCCGGTGTTGAAACACTGGTAGGATAGGAGCTCAATATTTTGGATATTTGTGAGGTCCATATTATCTCCACATATCTTCCATATTGGGCAAGTCACTTACTCTGCTAGCTCACCAACCGAGTTGTTCAAATAACCTTGCTAAACTCAGCAAGTTGTTCAACTAACCGAGCTCGTGAGAAGGGATATGCCGTAACAAAATCAACATTCACTCGCTAACGTGACCTAGTGACTAACCATATTAACTCGCCAATAGTCACAATGAGTTCGCGAGAGGGGGTTACACCCCACACTTATCAAAAGAATGGGTAAAGTGGCCACAATCACATTGTTATACAAATCGAAAAATAGGCTATTTAAATCCTTCAACAGTCTTCTCCCTACGAAATGTGGGATTTTACACCCACCCAAATTCTAAACAAAATTTTGGAGGAGGGATTTGAAATTGCAACCTCCAAAAAATAACATGGTGCCCAACCAACTCACCCATAATTCACAAGTGGTTAGTGAGGGGCAATATTCTATTTAAAGAGGTCGGTCAATGATTGTGTTAGAATCCATAATGAGAAGTTTGTGGAAAATGGAGAATTAATCCATCCTAAGGGAATTTTGGGACTCTAAGATGAAATGAAGAGTTATATAGAAATTAGAGATGCTTCACTTGGCATATTCATATTCCCAATTTGGTTTCTCTTCACGTCATTTTGAATCATTTTTCGATGCTTTTGATGTAGAACATGGGGAAATGGATCATGCAAGTGCAACAAGAAGGTGGAGGACATTGTTGATCAAGTTCAGAGTCCTTTGAAGGTATATTAAGCACATTTTTATAGGTGATAAGGTCCATTAACATTTGTAAGATTTCCATTATACTTGTAAATTTGATTTTTAATGGATCAGATTACATTTTAGCAATCCCAGAGGCATAACCCGATTAAGCGGGTGAACTTTGTTATTAATTTTGTGTTATGTGTTCAATTTTACATCTATTTATTCTGATTATTTTCATATTTAAAATATAAATTAATTGATATGGTCTAATTATAAAAAAATTTCAAATTTTTGAACATCCTATTTGATCAGTTTTGTGCAACTGAAAATGATTGGTTTGAAATCATATTTCAATTCAATTACGATCGCATTTGAAACATTTGGATTATATTTTTAATCAATTCATATTTCATTAATTTGGGAAAATGATTATTTGATAAAGATCCATTTTGGTAAAAAAATTAATACATTTATGGATCAAACTATGTCAATATTTTTGTATTTGAATGTTGAGCTATGTATAGGGAGAGGGTAACACAAAAGCTATTGAGAATTGTCAAAGAGATCATCGGTCTCGAGGTCAAACCTAACAAACCCTATTTCAACCATGTTTTGAAGCTTCCTAAAGTGTAATTCAATGAAAAATCCAATCTTAGGGAAGTGTTTTAGTTCCATAATGTATCCTTCATTAGTGTAGGGAGGGCTATGTGCCCTCATAACATGAGTCCAATGTGTCATATTAGGTTGATAATTAAAGAGATTTTTGTTGTGAATAGTAACCATTATAGTGAGTAGGGGAAAAGTGATACTAGTGTTATATTCATCAAGAGTGCTAGATATACATCATAACCAAGGTTGTCTAAAATCCAATGGTGTAGGTTGGGGATTGAGAGAGAACCAAACCCTATTGATGATATTGCGTAAGCAAAAAAGTGGTCATGAGCATAATATGACCTTGGAAAGTAGGAGTGAGAAGAGGTGTAATATCATATGGAATAAGCCCCAAATTATGGGATGCCTTATAGGTGAAAATTTTCTTGTTTGTCTTCGGATTGAATGGCATATGCTACCAATATTGACCATGAATGTATATTGTGATAGTGAAAGTGTTAAGGCATGGTTGTTGACTTGATGTCGGTATTATGATGGAATGTGACTACTCGAGAGATGATAATGCTTCATACAAAATAGTGATATGTATGTGTACCTTCAGTTTGTTGATTATATATATAAAGGCCTGGAATTGTTCTATATCATGTCCAAAAACATGATGATATTCACAAAAATGGATTCCTAATTGTTGAGAAAGCTTTTGAGTAGAGTGATGACATTTGTAAGGTGTTGGTGATAAATTTTTTTGGGTGGACAAACTTGTGGATTTGTTTCCAATGCTCTGGGATTTTAATTCCTAATTCCCTCTACTTAATTGATACAATTGCCATATATGCATACGCAAGTGAAAAAGATGGATTTTTCCTAGTGGCCTCACGGCCGGAGGATCCAACAAGGGCACTCCACTTGCCCTATAAAGTAAAGCTAGCAATTACTTGCTAGAGAGGACTTTGTTTGGAAGTGGGAAAGGGAGTGAGAATATGAGGTAGGGGAACTAATGTTGCAGGTAGAAAATCATATTCCTACACACACTAGTTAGAAACTTCATCACATGCACTAAATTAAGAGGAAACAACTTTGCAAGTAGCAATAAGACCAAATAGAATTTGATGAGCACAAAGTATCATGAAATCCCTTAGTCAAAGAAATCTAGAAACTCCTTCTTGTATTGATTTCTCAAACCAAAGTTGTACATAGTGGGGAAATGGAGGAAATTTGAGAATGAGGGGAATTCAGCTATCTCCTTTGTTCGTCAAAGCACTCTTGAGTTTAAAAAATCAATCACCAACCCTTTGAAATGGGAATGGATTTACAATTTATAGAATGAGATATGACTCTTCATCTACCACCCCAATGCCTTTTCATATTCCTCATTTTGACTTTACACTATTCATATTCCTATTCGAATATTAAGTCCCTTTTATAAAAATAAGGTGACTTAAATTTTACATCATGTCTCTAAAGTCACTTTAAGACATATCAAAAATTGCAAACCCTCAATGCAAAATTAGAACATAAAGGAGAGAGAATGTGGGGGGAAGAAGGAGGAGGAAAAGAAAGGATGTCGCCCGATGAAGTCTACATATCCTTGTTGATTGAAAACTCAAGTGCAGTGAGACTCTGAATCTTTGAACTCCTTGCACCCTGAGAAACTCCTTCAAATTAGCTCATAAATGCTTGCCTAGTTGAATGAATTATTCTAGCTTGATGACACCAAATCCCATCCTACGTATGATATACCCGTGACCTAAACTATGTAGTGAGTTTCAAAAATATGGTCCAGTTCCTAAGATGGACCACAAATTCCCTATGAACAATGCCCATGAATGATCCAAAATGATGGTGTTGACTGAATGATCATCCATTTATGCCCCATTTTCCAAAAGCGCCTCTTGAAGATGACTTACCATTAATAGTGAGTACCCACATGGGATACTTACTATTTATAGTAAGAGGTGATTCTTGATTCTTTTTACCATCTTCATGTGGTGAAATTCTTCATTCAATCATGTGCACACTAACTTTTCCTCGGTTGCTTCTTGGGTTGAATTACTATTTTTAATAAGCACCCATATAGGGAACTTACTATTTTTAGTAAGTGGTAATTTTTACTATTTTCTATCCTAAAAAATCATTTCGACTTCTGGTGACCTTCGAGACACATCTTGCTTTCGCCACTGGCCGATTTTGATGATGACTTTCCAAACATAACAAGTATGTGTAGGAAAACTTACTATTTTTAGAAAATGGATTTCCAAGTGCTCGGTTTGTGAGGGAACATATTTTTGGACTCATCTCATCATCGTGATCATATCCTATGAATTTCACATAATTTTGCCCACTAGAATGCCTGGAAATAAAAATTAAAATGTTCGGTTAGCGGTGACTTGAGCACGGAGCTACAATGGCAGCCATTAATGGAGCTCGAAATTTGCAAGTCTAGTTTTTGTATCCATTCACAATGAAAACAACTCCATTGTGATAGGTTTTTCATTTGGATTATGTGTGCAAGTTTTTAGCTTGTTTCCATTGCCAGATTGATGGGAAATCCAACAAATGTGAGTCGGTGCACGAAATGGGGATTTTGTTGGAACAAATGTTTTAGGGCACCATTTGACCTCCCATTTTTGCATCTTGATCATCTTGAAAAATGTGGAATTCTGCAAAAGATGGAACCTCAATCCGGCTTGTATTTTGTAAGATATGAAGATTTTTCGATTGGGTGACTTCATGGTTATCTGGCAAAAATCTTCATTTTCTCCTCGTTCTTCATTTCTTCAACACTTTTGATCAATCCTTCCCCTAATACCTATGTATTTTCATGTATTTGAGTGTTTATTTTTTTTGGTAGAGCTGGTTTGAGATTTGGCAATGGTGGAGTGGTGGTGAGAAGCAATGGTGGACAAGTTACAGAGCAATGGCAAGGTGAACTATGAAGAAGAAATGGGGGAAATAATGGCTAAGTGCCGGATTTAAATTATTCAAAAAAATGCACAGAAGGGGCTGGGTGAATTTTTATGTCCCTGATGTCCCTCACCTCAAAGGGACGTGAGGGACATCAATTTCCATGGTGATCAAGGCAATGACACATGGCGAAGATCCGACGGCAAGGAATGAAGGCTTGGCAAGCACCTAGGGGCTGTAAATTGAGTCTTACGAGAGGTCACATGCGTGACCACAAGTCTCCTTAGGGGATAGGAACATTTTTCCATGTTTTATGTCCTTGACATGTGAGGGACATCAAATTCCATGGCGCTTCAGGTCATGACACCTGGCAGAGATCTGACGATGAAGGTTTTAAGCTCCTGCAAGCACTTGGGGGCTGAATTGGCAATCTGGAGGTCATATGTGGGTTTATAGGGATTCAAGGGGGCTAGGAGAATTTTCCCAACCTTTATTTCCCTAACCTTGAGGGACATCTGAGGGACACAAAATCCCACCAAGCTCCTGGAGCTGAAAATTTGACTAACTCCGAACCTTGAGGATAACTTGCATGGACACAATATCTTGAGCTCCCGATGGAATTTTTGATGAAATTTTATATGATATTGACTGTAAATGTAATTATAAATCCATTTTTGGGGTATCAGGTATTTATTCATCCATTTTATCCCTGAAAAATAGGATTTTTGATCTGGTACTCCACCTATACATGAGAAAAATTGCTTACAAAACCATTGCGCCAAAGTTTTGTGAAAATAATAATTTCACCATATTGTAGATCTTGGAATTCACTTTCCAAATTTTTTCTCCTAAATCTACTCAGAGATCCCGAGAATATCCTTCCGAAGCTCGGTAGATTTTTTGTCTTGTGCAATCGCTTAGGCCATTAAAACCCTTATTTTGATCAAACTGATCCAAACTCCCCAAATCTTCCCTAAATATTCCAAATCACTTCCATGATGTTTATATGCATTAAATTCACGTCCATGTTGAATTTGGATCCTCCGTTCTTCTCCAAGGGGTTGCTCTATTCATGGGGAGGCCAGTGATAGCCCTTCCCAACACTACCCAGAGATAGCAATTTTCAAGAACTCCTAAAATCACCAAGGGGGATTGACGTGACTTTCATAATTCACCTAAGGGGATGTATTAACATCAATTTGGAGGTTAATGGACTGAATATGTAAACCTAGGGTTCCTTCAAATGGTAAAACATGAATATCTTTGTACATGGGTATCATTTTCATGCTTGAAAATTGTCAATTTCCCTATTGCACATTGGAATGAAAATAACTGGATCTAGTTTGGGGACATGACATGGACTAAGCACAGTGAAGATATGACATGGAGAATCCATAATATCAACTTTATACCATATAATCCATTGACCAGTGCCTTATCCATTGGGCCCTGCAGAGTCATGTACAACTTACAACAAGAGAGAGAGAGAGAGAGAAGAAGGAAACACAACACAAAAATGACAAAAAGGAAAAAACAACACACAACGGTAGGGAAAAACACACAAAACAGAAACACACCTAGCAATCACATATGGTACAAGGCGGGGGACAACCCACTTTCACCGAAGCAGTTTATATTTCTCAAAAGTTACCCCTGAAGAGGCAACACCAAATGATGATGTTCTGCAAAGCCGTTGATTAGTTCCAGAAAGTAGCCTCCTCTCCTCAACAGCTTATGAAATCCGCTTGCTTTTACATTTGCATGTACACTTTTTAGGAGTGAGCTTCTTGATGCTCATGCCTTCACTTAGAAATTTCATTGCCTTCATGTTCTTTGAAATTGATTTCATAGTGTTATTTGCCTTTTGTATTTATCCACATAGATGATTCTTCATTGAGCATCTCATCACTTGCCCCAAAGTTGATTTTCATTCAAATTTATTGAATATTATAAGTTACTTTCTTCCCTAGGGTCTATACTCACTAATATCTTCTCCATGAGAAACCTTAGATTCATCCTTTATCTCTACTCCACTGTGAGGTGTTTGAGTACTGACGGGAGGACCAGAAGTAACCTCATACTTGTCTTGTATGGCCATGGCACAAGTTAAGAGATCAAGAATCAGCTCGGGGTCTTCCACAACTTCCACTGCATCCAATATTTCTCACATGAGATATCTCCTTTGTCACTTCCTGCAGCTCATCTTTGTATGCCTTCGAAGGATCTTTATTTTGCATCTCAAGGAAACTATCCGGAGGGATTACTTTATCTTGGGAGTTTCGCATTTTATCACTCCTTTGTCTAGAGGAGCTTCAGCTTCAAAGGCCTCAAAACTCTTTGCTTCAATTTCTTCATCATGGAAAGATTCTTCCTCTTCGAATGGGAAAGAAAACACCTCGATTTCATCATTACATCCATCAACCATTGGCTCAGGAGGGGCATCATATTTTTCTGTTGCTTTATTTCAACATGGCCGATCTTCACACTAGTTAAGGATTTCAAATCATATTCATGCTTGTCTTGCAGATTCATGGCTTGCATCAGGAGTTCAAGACTGAGCTTAGGGTCATTTGTTTCTTCCGCAGCTCTTAGTAATTCTTTGCTGATGATGGTTCTTTCCCACTGTTTGAGGGCTCATTTGCAACTGGCTTGGTCTCTTCCTAGGTGACATGATTAAGGGAGTCCTCATATTCAAATGGGAATGAGAATATCTCTTCATCATGGATAAGCACATAAGCTGATTTTTCTATTTGAAAATCACCAAGAACCATTTCCTCTTCTTCATGGTTTGCATCGTCTGACAATTCGGATCTTCCCTCTTGTAACTCAAATCTTTTCAATACTTCTTCAAGTTCCATGCCTCTCTGAGAAGGCATGTTTGGCCCTATCAAGATGGGAATATCCTCTTCCTCCTCATTTTTCACAAAGTAATTCATCTACCTGCTATCTTGATACAAGATGTTGGTTTCTAGGCTTCCAGAATTTCACACCGTGTACCTCATCTTCTTCTCTAGAAGAAATTTATCCATGTCTCCCTTCACTGGTATCATTGCGAGAAGACCAATTCATTTGAATTTTACCCCCCAACTATTGAAAAATAACCCTACTTAACAACATTCCAAATGAATTTAGAATGTCTTCTACCAAAATCATCGTTGAAACTTTCTTGTCTGGAAATCTGACAAGAGCCACTTGTGCATCTTTGACCTTACCTACAAGTGGGACTTCTTTTGACTCCAAAGAGTAGCAAGAGCCACCAGGTGGATTCATGGTGAGTTTTAGATCCTTAGCAACCTTAAAAGTCATCACGTTGTCTGAGGCACCAAAATTTATTATCCAATTGTTTAGTATATATTCTCCAATAAGAAGGGAGATGTAGAAAGGATTGACCTTGTCAGTCTTAGATGCGCTTAAGGAAAGCATGTTCTATGAGGGAAGCATAGGTGGGTTTGGTAGTACTCCTTTAGAATTGGGTGTTACAACATTGGGTGTTAAACTACCACTCCTGATGTATCGAATGCATCTCTCAAATTGTTCAGGGTGAGTCCACAAATATTCGGTTTCAGTGATCTACACTTTGGATTTGTTCACATATTCTATGAAATAAAAAGGATTAGATGTGGGTGAGAGTGAAGAAGGGATTGCTTTTGCATTTAGGATGGGTTTAGAAGTAGGAGTATATTTTTGGGGAACATAGGGGATCTTGAAAGGTACACTAGGAGATTTCAAAGTACTATATTTTACAGGAGAAGATTTAGATTTAGAATTAGAAGAGGCATCGGAAGACTTACTTGGAATTTTTGGAGACTTCTTATTTGCTATAGGATTAGGCTTCAACAATACAAACTCCATGGAGGGTGGGATCAAATATCCTCGATTGATTATTTTGTTTTGTAGAGTCACCACAGGAGGATCTTCAGTCTTATTTTTCTTTGCAACAATGGAGGAAGAGCCCCTTTCTCGGAGACGAGAATGAGTGAATACCACACATGAGAAGCTAGGTGCATCTTCTTCGTCATCTTCATCACCTCTAGAATATTCACAGAATCTAATTTTTGTATCGTTCTCAAACTCATCAATTTCTAGGAAATCACCACCTTCCCTTTCTTGTTAAATCTCCTCTTCATTATCCTTACTCCTACAACTTGCATTGATAGGTGGGGTCTCCAAGGAAATTTTTCAGGGTGCTCCTACAATTTGATTTCTGTTGCTTCTTTGAGAAGAAAATCATTCAAAAATTTCACTCCTTAACGATGTTATTTCATTTTCCATTTTATACAAAAAAGGATCGGTTCTTTTATCTTAAGGACGTTGAGCTTTATGCTTTGAGGATTATTAATCTTTACGGAGAGAATGAGATCATCATCAAGTTCAATGGCCAATCTTTGTGCTTCTGTAATATCCCTCGGTTGAACTCTTCATAGGAAAAATCCTACCTCTGGTGATTGAGAACTAATAAAGAATATCTTGATGTTGTTTTCTGATGGTGAATCCTCCTTTGGTATCCTGCAGAGAAACCAATCGAAATGAGCCATGAATTCTCTCATAGTTTCATTTTCTCCTTTCTTTATTTGTGCCAATTGAACAAGGAGGTCTTGATAGTCCTCAATAAATCTGAATATTTCCTTGAACTTCCTTTTGATGTCATTCCAACAAGTGATGGATTGGGCAGGTAGGAGGTAGAACCATTCCACTGATTTTTCTTGGAGATACTCCACAAACAATCTTATAGCGACATCTTCATGTTGGACACCAAGAATCCCACATGATGTGGTGAAGGCCGATATGTGCTCTTTGGGAGTTGTGTGCCATCACCTTTGAACTTTGGAAATTTCTTGTGGGAACTTGTTGGTAGATCATGAAGAGGTGGTTCAAGAGTGAACGGGCCTATATTTCTTCCCCATGGAACAATGGGTTGAGGTCTTTCGCTTCTCCTTGCCATTGTTTCCACTTCATCTTTTACTTCAGAAAATTCTTCTTCAAATTCTAGCACTAGAAAAAAATGTAATAGGAATATGAAAAGACACTGTGGAATATGAAAGGTCACTTGTAAGAAATTGATAGTGTAGCCTTCAAAGCAATGGATTTTCATGAACTCCTTTTTGTTTTTTTAATATTTGATTTTTTGAATTTTGGACCTTACGGTCATATTTTGGGTGCAGATGCTACTAAATCTACCCCACGGTGGGCACCAAAAATGTTCATGGGAAATATTTTTGGGTGGAAAAACTTGTGAATTTCTTGCCAATGCTCTGGGAGTCTAAGTCCCTCTACTTAATCTATGCAGCTACCGTATATGCATGCGCGAGTGAAAAGGTGGATTTTTCATGGTGGCCTTGCGGCCAGGGATCCAATAGCGGCACTCCACTGACCATGTGGCAAAGCTAGAAATTACTTTATAGAGAGGAATTTTTCTGGAAGTGGGAAAGGGAGTGAGAATATGAGGTAGGGGAACTAATGCTGCAGGTAGAAAATCAAATTCCTTCACACACTAGTTAGAAACTTCATCACATGCACTAAATTAAGAGGAAACAACTCTGTAAGTAGTAATAAGACCAAATAGAATTTGATGATCACAAAGTATCATGAAATCCCTTATTCAAAGAAAGCTAAAAATCCTTCTTGTATTGATTGATCAAACCAAATTTGTACATAATGGGGAATGGAAGAATTTGGATATCTCCTTTTTCTCTCAATGCACTCTTGAGTTTACAAATTCAATCACCAACCCTTTGAAATTGGAATGGCTTTAAAATTTATAGAATGGGATATGACACTTCATCTACCCCCAATGCCTTTTCATATTCCTCATTTTGACTTTACACTATTCATATTCCTATTCAAATATTAAGTCCCTTTTATAAAAATAAGGTGACTTAAATTTTACATCATGTCTCTAAAGTCACTTTAAGACATATAAAAATTTGTAAACCCTCAACGTAAAATTAGAACATAGAGGAGAGAGAATGTTTGGCAGGGAATAAGGAGGAGGAAAAGAAAGGATGTCGCCCCTAATGAAGTCTACAGATCCTTGTTGATTGAAAACTCAAGTGTAGTGAGACTCTGAATCTTTAAACTCCTTGCACCCTGAGAAACTCCTTCAAATTAGCTCATGAATGCTTGCCAATTTGAATGAATTTATCCACTAATGACCACAAATTCCATCCTATGTATGATGTACCTGTGACCTGAACTATGTAGTGAGTATTAAAAAAGATTGTCCAGTTCCCTGAGATGGACCTCAAATTCCCTATGATCAATTCCCATGGATGATCCAAAATGATGGTATTGACCTAAATGATCATCCCTCTATGTCCCACTGTGCTAAAACTACCCCTTGAGTATGACTTACCATTAATAGTGAGTACCCACATGGGAGACTTACTATTTATAGTAAGAGGTGATTCTTGCTTCTTCTTGATCATAGTGATGTCGTGAAATTATTCATTCAATCTTGTACACACTAACTTTGCCTTAGCCGCTTCTAGGGTTGACTTACTATTTTTAGTAAGCACCCATATAGGAACTTACTATTGTTATTAAGTTTTCATTTGCACTATTTTTTGCTCTCAACAATCATGCTGACTTCCTGGTGACCTTCGGTACACACTACTTTCACCATAACTGCTTTTGATGATGACTTTCCAAACATAACAAGTATGTATAGGAAAACTTACTATTTTTAGAAAATGGATTTCCAAGTGCTCGGTTTGTGATGAAACATGTTTTTTTGGACTCATCTTGTCATTTCGATCACATCCTTTGAATTTCACAAAACTTTTCCCACTAGAATGTCTGGAAATAAAATTTAAAATTTTCACCTGGTAGTGGCTTGAGCACGAGAGCTGCCATGATGGCCATTAATGGAGCTTGAAATTTACAGGTCTGGTTTTTGTCTCCATTCGTGACAAAAACAACTCCATTGTGATAGGTTTTTCATTTGGATTCTATGTGCAAGTTTTTAGCTTGTTTCCATTTCCGGATTGATGGGAAATCTGACAAATGTGAGCCAGTGCACGAAATGGGGATTTTATTGGAACAAATGTTTCAGGCACCATTCAACCTCTCATTTGTTACATCTTGATCATCTTGAAAAATGTGGAAGTCTACAAAATATGAAACCTCAATCCACTTGTATCTTGTAAGATATGAATATTTTTCGATTGGGTGACTTCATGGTTATCTGGCAAAAAATATTCATTTTCTCCTCGTTCTTTGTTTCTTCAACACTTTTGATCAATCCTTCCCCTAAGACCTATGTATTTTCATGGATTTGAGTGTTTATTTATTGTGGTATATCTTGTTTTATCTTTTGAAATGGTGGAGTGGTGGTGAGAAGCAATGGTGGACAAGTTACAAAGCAATGGCAGGGTGAACTATGAAGAAGAAATGGGGGAAATAACAACTAAGTGCCAAATTAAATTATTCAAAAAAATGCATGAAGGGTCTAGGTGAATTTTTATGTCCCTGATGTCCCTCACCTCAAAGGTACATGAGGGACATCAATTTCCACGGTGATCAAGGTGATGACACATGGCGGAGATCCGACGACAGGGAATGAAGGATTGACAAGCACCTGGGGGCTGGAAATTTGGTCTTGAAGAGGTCACATGAGTGACCAGGAGTCTCCTTAGGGTCTAGGAACATTTTTCCATGTTTTATGTCCCTTACATGTGAGGGACATAAGGGACATCAAATTTCATGGTGCTCAGGTGATGACACGTGGCGGAGATCCGACGGTGAAGGTTTTAAGCTCTTGCAAGCACCTGGGGGTTGAATTGGCGATCCTAGAGGTCATATGTGGGTTTTGAGGGCTTAAAGTGTGTTTGGATAATTTTCCCAACCTTTATTTCCCTAACCTTTAGGGACGTCGAGAGACATAAAATCCCGCCAAGATCCTAGAGCTAAAAATTTGACTAACTCCCAAACCTTGAGGACAACTTGCAACGACAATATCTTGAGCTCCCGATGGAATGTTTTGATGAAATTTTATATGATATTGACTTTAAATGAACTTATAAATCCCAATTTTGGGGTTTCATGTTTTATTCATCCATTTGATCCCTGAAAATCATATTTTTGATCTTGTACTCCACCTATACATGAGAAAAACTACTTGCAAAACCATTGCGCCAAAGTTTTGTGAAAATAATAATTTCACCATATTTTATATCTTGTAATTACCTTTCTGAAGATTTTATTTTCTCCTAACTCTACCCGGAGCTCCCAGAATCACCTTCCGAAGCTCAAGTAGCTTTTTTTGGCTTTGCACCGCCAGGCTCAGTAAACCCTAATTTTGATCAAACTACTCCAAACTCCCCAAATATTCCCTGAATCTTCCAAAATTACTTCCATGATGTTTCTAGGCATTAAATTCACCTCCATGTTGAATTTGGATCCTCTGTTCTTCTCTAAGGGGTTGCTTGATCTGGGAAGGCCGGTGGATGGCCCTTCCCAACATTGCCCAGAGATAACATTTTTCGAGAACTCCTAAAATGACCTAGGGGATTTAATTGACTTTCCTAATTCACCTAGGGGATGAATTAACATTAATTGGGAGGTTATTGGACTGACTGGGTAGACTCGGGGTGCCTCGGAATGGTAAAACATGAAAATTTTGCTACAGGGGTATCGTTGTCATGCTTGGAAATTGTCAATTTCCTGTTGCACATTTGCATGACAACATAAGGAAAGGTAAGGAAACCTTAATTGAGTAATATATATAAGATTTCATGTGGTGTATTAAGGTGGATAGGGATTGTGATAGAATTAACAAGTGGTAAGGTATCAAATGTGTTTATTGCATGTTGTAGTGGACCAAAGGTAGTATTATCATATATATTTTGATCATTAGTAGAAATAACATCATATATAACGGTCTTAATCCAATAATTTCTACATATAATAGAGACAAAGAGAGAATTAAAAATAGAATCATCCACATCAATTACATTAAAATTGTGTTTGTGTGAGTTCTCATATGTAAGTTCAATGGGATGATTATCACTATCAATAGAATAATAAGTTACATTAGGTTTTGAATGGTATCATCTAAAAGGTTAAGGGTAATAGTCAGTTTTAGAATATCAATAGAAGATGAAGGAAACACCGATTGAATGCATCTGCAAGTGAATCAAAAATAAAGGTGTAGAGGAATAAAATATGTTTGGTTTCACCTACAACATTTCGTGTAATATCTTCATAGGAATTAGTTAGAATTTAGGAGTGACATAAAAAAATTTTGGGTTTGACATATTGATTTTGAAATACTAGAAAGGATCGGGATCATAAACTATAATATGTTCAACACCTTTTTTGTAGAAATTCGACACAATTATGAAAACTAGAAGGGATAGCCTACATATCATGAATCTAAGGATGGCCCATGAGTAGATTGTAATGGAGAATATTATCCATGATATGAAAAGTAGTAGGTAACAACTTGGGTCCAACAAGGATATCCAAAGTGATAGTGCGTAATGTAAATCAGGTAATTTTGTCAAATTATCACACATTAGTAGTAGTGTTATTAATTGTAGTAGGATAAATAGCCATTTATGTGAGTAGTGACAGAGGAAATATGTTAAGGTCATAACCATTATTGAGAAAAACCTACTTGATGAAGAAACCCTTAATTCATGAATTGATGAAAATGGGTGGTAATGTATTTGTATAAAGATAGGGTAATATCATTGGAGCTGAAATTAATAGTATTATCGAGTGTCTTAAAGGTATCCGTGAGAGAAGAAAAAGTAAGCGGTTGAGTATTGTTAACCAACATAAAATAGTGTATAATATATTGTAAGATGTCCTTGTAAATTGGTTTTTTTAAGTAGCTCTAAGAGAGATATCTTAGTAGGGGTGTCACTAAGTTGTTCCAATAGATAATAACCCTTAGACGGTGCAATAGCCTTGGCCATAGAATATTTATGTAGGGGAGGAAAGGGTGGATTTCTATTAGGTGGTTCTTTATTAATTCTTGTGGTAACAACATTAATTGTGGGAACTAATGGGGTAGAGTGGAAACATGGTGGAGACTTAGTATTGAAAATATTAGCCCCGGATTATATATCTAAATAGGTGGGAGTCGTATTAGCTATGTGAAAAGTGAGATCATCATAAGATGCATTGGCCATATGTGAAGCACATACATGGACCTAGTTAGAGTGATAGTAGCTTGTCTTTAGCATAAGGGTTTGGATCCTTAGGATTAAGGTGAATATCATATAAAATTGGAGGAAATGACATGATGAGGTAAAGTAAAAAAATAAATACATAACCAAAAGCGAAGAGGAAGAGAATAAACAAGCCCTAGGGAAATTAGGGATAATACAAAGATTAAGTCATAAGTCGAGTTCACAATTTTTTTAAACTCTTATTAGATTATAATAGTATAATGAATTAATTACACTAGAAAGATGTAAAGGGGAGCTATAAGATGTTATTTTGATTAATTAACTTCCAACATTAATTATGCAATATCAGAACAACACATTAATTCTTCAATTTTTAATTATGTCAAAACAACACAATACTTATTACAACTAGTGTATACAATATGATATGAGCTCCGGCCAAACATGTCTCTCTACAAAGAGTGAAAAGGGAAAGAACTCGGCTATTGATGAGATCCTACTATCCATTGGCCAAACCTCTCATGAAACCATTTCCCACTCGGTCTAAAGGCTCGGGTTATGAAGCATGAAGAAAGGATTAAGAACCTAAGGAAAGATGTGGCTCATTTACTCAAAGAAGACCCTAAGGGAAAGAAATATTTGGATAGTAATCCCATGTTTGAGGAAAAATAGAATAAATTTCTAAGAAGCATACTACTCTAGAAGAGTCTATTGGGCATATTGTTAACAAGCAAATTGATCACTTATCCATGCACAAGGCCTTTTTGGATTTCATTAAAATTCAAGTTAAACAAGTTTGTAATCTCAACAATATTCCTTCTAGGATATGGAAGGGAGGTAAAGAGAAGAAACATGATATCTCCACCATCAATATGGATTACCCCTCCCAAATCACTATCATTAATATTTTTAATGTTATGGAGGAGGTAAAAAGTGTTTCAACAAGTACTCAAGTGACAGTATTTTTGGTTTCTACTTTGTGCCCTATTTTGCTTGTTTCTAGTGGTTGTGAGGCTGCAATAATGATGTTATTTTGCTTCATACTGGAAGGATGTCCCCTAATTTTGTTCTTATCTTCCTATTCTGGATTCTAGGCATTTTTTCTTTGGGGTGTGGTCCCCACTTTTAAAAAACCACTGATGTAACTATGTTTATCTGGTTTTGAACCTTATTTTGTATTCCCAAAACCATTTACCAATAAAAAAATGATATGAGCTCAAAAACACAAGAGGATGAGTGCACTTAGCTAATAAAAGATAGATCTAGGAATTTGTGGATGTGTTGAGTGTTGGAACTGGGAGATCTAAATGAGAGTGCTTCATTTATATATATATATATATATATATATATATATATATATATATATATATATATATATATATATATATATATATAGCTTAAAAAATGACTTATTGTAGGACCATACAGATCTTCTAGTACTTCCCATATGGTTTTTCACCTACTATATGATTTTGGACCTGCTCGAATCTAGCTGTAACTTCCTAAGATTATCACCGCTTGAAAATGTTTGTCATTTTCAAATCCTAGTTGTTGTTCATGTTGTGAATCCCTTTTAATATTCTACGTTAGATCTCAAACCCTATCGGTGGGTGGGAGACCTTGTAAAACAAAAATTAGTTATGTTAAAGTGCAATCCTTGACTGATTAATGTTGGCACTACTTTGAAGAGGCCTCAAACCACACGTTGTTCTTCACCTAGCATGTGATATCTAAATGAATGAAAATATATTTTAAAATTGTAAACTCTTTGGAAATGTTTGAATTGAGTTTGGCTCTTGCTAATACTTTAAGTGGGGATGTTTAAGTGATTTTTAATGGGGAATTTAGCTCCTTAACCTATTATAATGCTTTAGGCATGCGGTGATTGTTTTCCTACGATTGCCCATGAGATTTGGCAATATTTAGGAGTCTTAGTTGTATTGTTTTCTAGATTTTATAAGAGAAATTAATAAGAGTGTTAGATTGTGCTAGGTTAACAAATGAGGTGAGTTTAACTTACTTATATATGGTTCTAAAGGTAAATTATCATGGAAAGGATGACCTAGAGGGAGTAAATGACCAAGCAAAGAATATGAAATTGAGATATCAGGTGGAGGATATATTAGTACAAAACCAGGACAAGTTGGATAGGACCAAACAAGTGGATGTTTCTAAATAAGGATGAAAAAATGAAAACTAAAGGTTGTGTCCCGTCACATGGAGTTTTTAATAGATTTTATCCATTTAACTCTTATAATTTTATGACATATCAGTGTGTATAAACAAAAAAATTAGACAAGAGGCCTCATGACATACTAAATGGGGATAGAAAGAGTGTGTTTGTCTTAACAAGAATGCCTTTGTCAAAACCAACAGTGTCAAAGGGTAAATTTCCAAATTTTAGTGTCTAAAGTAGTGGAAGGATTGATGTATGAAGAGGTAGATTTGAGCTTATAATGGTTAGGACAAATAGAAGTGAAGAGTGAGTGAAACTTATTTTTTTCTTATTTTATAGGGTTAAAATTCAATTGTTGGAGGTTATCATCAGTAAGCTCAACATTTTTGGTATCATTATCTAAGGAAACATCATTGTTGTCTTAAGGAGGCAAATCTATATTGGGTTGAAGCAGTGGTTGTAACTAATTAGAATTTTTGGCTTTGTGACTAGATTCACCTTCAACATAGGTGGGTAACTACTCCATAGGTATAGTTTATTATGGGGGTGATTATGGGGACTTATGAAGAAGAAGTATCAACTTTGAAATAGTTTAAAGAATTGGGGTCAACAACCACAATGTACTCACATCCATCATGTATAAATTTGATACATTGTTGAACTATGGATGGGACCACATAAATAACATGGATCTAAAGACAACCTAAAAGAAGATTGTAATGTAGATTTATTTCCATTATGGGGAAGGTTGTGGGAAACATTTTAGGGCCCACCAACATATCAAGAGTAAAATTTCCTAATGTAGAACAAGTAATGTTATTGAACCCCTATAAATTAGTAAATGTTTTTTCAACCAAGTGCATTGAAATATCCATTTTCTTAAGTAGAGAACTAGGGAAAATATTGGGACCAGAGCCATCATCATTTAATACACACTTGATAAGGAAACTCCTAATTTATGTTGTAATCAAAAGAGGTGTGTAGGGGTCCTTGCTTACAGTGGGTAGGATATATATTGGGCTAAAATTTATAGCCTTATCTATTTCTTTCAATGTTTCCATGATAGAAGCAAAAGTAGAAGGCTATATAGTGGAAGTAAAAGTGACCAATTGCAATGTTTCATTTAATATGTCCTTGTAGATAGGTGATTTTTAGTAACTCAAGTATAGATATCTTAGCAAGAGCATTATTACATTGTTATAAGATGTCAAATACCTTAGGGAGCATACTAGGCCTACTGTAGGTGTTAATGGTGGGTTCCCTAACATGTTGTTTAGTATGACGGTGGTGACAACATTTACATCAGCATCCATAGTGGAAGAAGTGAATTCGGGTGAAGTTTTTCTCTTATGAGGAATATACTCATTTTTACATCAATATATGTAAATTCCTCTTCATACATGAAACAAGTAGACTATTCGATCCAATTAACTTCCAACATCAACTATATATGACGAGAATAATGCATTTTAACTTGAAATGAACTAAATGATTGACAAATTATGAGTAACTAGTTCAAAACATGAGAGAAGAGATATACTTAGCTTTTTAAGATGATTATGGAATGATTTGGATATGTAAAGTAGTGGAGCAAAGAAATATTAAGCTCGTATTTTGCACAAAAGATTATGGAACCGAAGAACATGCGGTGTATGATTGTACATAATATATATAAACTATCCAAGAAATGTATAGTCCAAGATAAGGACTAAATGGTTTCAAACCTGGGGCATAGTTGGGCTCTAAAACATATTATGTACTTCTCCTAGCTAGAAATGGTTTGGTTGTGTGTTTCTCCCCTCACAAAACCTTGAGATGACTTGTGATGACCGAAACTAGGTAGAAACCCTAGCAACCTAAAATACCCTTCATCATAGTGTTAACAAACTAAAGAAGACAAAATTTGTTTATGTTTGAGGCTATACCACCTGTGCGGTCAAAATTCCTTCTATTGAACTAACCTCAATGGTGCACTACATATCCTCGATGCATTTAATCTAGCCTCATTTTTCCTCCTTAGTGCTTGTGCAAGTGTGTATATCTAGCCAACCCCCTAGTGGTTCCCTCATATATCTTGAAACCAATATAGTGGGATAACTACATAGTATAGATTGTACCTAACACAATAGTGGTGATATATGGTGCTCCTCACTTATGTGACACAACCCTTGTGTTGATTGAAACCATTGTGCAATGTTTGGAGTTACTTTTCCCTTGCTTAAGACATGGCTCTATGATCTTTACATGCTTATATATGGATGAAACTATACTCTTTGGCCTAGTTGAGTGCTTTAGACTTGTAGTAGGGAGCCCTGTAGATGATGTGCAACTGATTTTAGGAGATTTAAGAGCCCTTTGTGTGATTTTGGATTGATGTTTGCAATAGGAGCTTGTAAGAATGTTAGGTGAGTTATAATGTGATAATGACTTGCTTATATAGTATTTTGTATGTGAGATAGTATGATAAGACCGACCCTATGAAGGTGAAATGACATAAAGAATGATTTAGCATTGAAATCAAAGTCGATGATTGAGAATCCATATAGGTTTTCCAATACCGGACCCCACATCCTAACCCCTTCATATAGTTTTGGACAGAAAGAGAAATATCTAAGTTGAAATTAGTGGCTTGAATATCAAATGTTTTATGTTGCTTTGGTTGAATAATATTTCCAGAATTGTCAATAGAGCATGGTGTAAAGATAAGTAAGTTGTAGAATGTCACAGAGAGATGATGAGATTGGATTTTGAATGTGACCATTTATCTTAGGAAGGATACAAGGTCAAACTTGACATTGCTTAAGGATAAGTTACCATATTGTAGTGTTATACCATGCCAATATTGAGTCCTTTTTGCACTTGTCAAAATCCAAAATTGTTAGGAAAGCATAAGCGGGTCTTGGTATCCCAAGGAAAAATGGGAAACCTAGTACAATTCGATCGATAGATATGCTTTCAAGAGAAGTTACCCATAAACATGATGATGAGATCAACAATGATATGAGCATTTTGAGGAATCTTTGCAAGGGTGTTTTTACTATCATAGGAAAATTTATTCTCTTACCAAATTCATTAAATGGAAGGAAATGGTGAACGAGAAAGGAATTCAAATTAGCTAGGGGATCCTTTATGGGAGTAGAAATTGAAGGAGCCATAAATAGAATCAAGGCTTTATGGAAGGCTTGAGGTTCCAAATTAGGTGTTTGGTTAGCATTCAGAGAGCTCCATTGTCCAAAGAGGAAGTCTATCTCTATAGAACCCTAGAGTATTCTACAAGTTAAGCTAGTATAGGTCCTAAGAATGAAATTCTTAGGGAATTTTTGTAGTATTTTCATAAGACTAGTGCAAAGTGGGTCACATGAATGTGCTTGAGTTTATAATATTTTCCTCATGCTAATATAATAAGTTGTATTTTTTCTTACAAGTTTTTTTGGGATCTTTCCTTGGTGAAATGTAACTCTAAGAATTGAGGGTTGCATGGTCTAGGGAATCCCTTAATTAGAATCCATAACCATAACTACATTAGTTGACCTCAAAAAGTCCCGATATGGAAAAATGTCTTTTATAACATAGGGGGCAATTTTAGACATTGAAATTTCCCCTCTGCCTAAAATCTTGAGAAATGATCATGAAAGGAGGAAGGTGTCTACAAAAGTGTGTTAAGTGTCATAGGAAAATTGGAAATGATTTAAAGATTCTATAAAGGGGAGACATATCTAATAAAGATAATATGGAGAAAATTAAAAGGGAAAAAAGAGGCATATGTGCACTAGTAGTCCTAGTGTCCTAAGAGGTGTCAAAAATGATGTTTTTAATGCTTCATACCGAAACTAGGGTACTACACCCACCACTTCATACTTTGATCAAGCTAGAATCTAGATAATCCCCAATCTCCAAAGCATCCTTATCCCACACCCCACAATTGTACTAAATTTTGTTCCACTTTAGGTAGCATAACATTGGTAATATTCTATTGACAAAAATAGTGATAAACGTGAAAACCATTAAAATGTAATGTTTATCGAGATACAAATAGTCCACAAATAAAATTGCCAAAATTCCATAAACCTAAGTAAAACCAACCAAAAATAAAACAAAAAAACTTCATCTAAATCTACGTTCAACCTAAAAAATTCATCAAAATGCCATGGCCATAAGACCTATCTAAACTAATCCACTTTCTAGATATTACTCCTCTAGCTCATAAGTCTTGCTCCTTCAAAACCAGAATGAATCCCTTCAATATAGAATTTTAACTCTTAAATAGGGTAGCTCAAATCTACTATTCAATGGGAAGGTGACATGTGTCCCTTCCCATGGGCTTTTTCTTATGCTCCAAAACCCAAATCCTATCATAAGCATATTTTAGAAACGTGTTAAGCATGGTTAAATCTTACCCTTAAACACATCTAAACATGTCCAAGGGTTTCCCACCCCCAAATCACATGTAATGAATAGATAACTTTCACTCCATACTTTCCAAAGTTAGGCTTATTATTTTGAGTCAAAACTACTATATTATGAAAGAAAAGAGGGCCCTTATCCATGTGCATGTGTCCTGTCACACATGAAAGTATCACTACCATTCACATGACACTAAAATCAAGGTATTTTAATCATTCACGATATTTTGACTTCCTAGCCAACTCAAACCAAGTTTGATAAGGTGCAACAAAGGGATTAATTTCTTCTATATTCCAACGAAGAAATTGGGGTGGAGCTAGGTACCATATGTGAAGTATTTTGTGATGGTAAACATGGTTTATTCCCATATCTCTTTTATTTTATGTTCTTATTGACTATACTTGACACACTGCTTACTCAATGCAATAGATCCAAACCATGTGTATATAATGTAAAACATGCATGATAACTATATCAAAATATATGTATAATATCAAGGAAATTCCATCCGTTTGTCTCAACATCCATCTCTAATGACAACCAATGTCTACACATATAAATCATCAAGAACATAAAATATCATGTAATAAAATGAGTAATATTATACTAGTAACAAACAACATTTAGTTAACCATAATGCCTAAATAACAAATAATTCATTTTTGAACCTCAAACACCACAATATATCCAAACTCCATATAACATCAAAATACATGCACAACATAATCAGTCACATGGACCTTGATGCGAATGGGAATGTGGGGGCAAGTTAATGATTTGTCCCACCCCCACAATGTAACACTCTAGAGATACTTACTCACAGTCACACACTTAGATTCAAAGCTAAAGATTCACATTCAATGAATTCATGACAATATACTAATATTGACACATAAAAAACACTACTCTTTATTGAATTATACAACAATAAAGATGATACAACATTGTAGAATGTAGTCCCTTATTAAACTTGAAAAATTCCAATATATTCTAGATTGCACACCCATTCCCAACAAGTTGTCACTAAAATTTATAATCTTTTTTCTTGCTTTCTCTCCCTTTTCTTACCAAAGTAACTCCCACTCCAAGAATCCGATGAATCCAAAATTGCACCAATACGGAAAAAACAAGCAATAAAATATAGAAAAGATTGTTGAGCAAGAAAGAATCAATTATATTCTCCATTATCCCATAAGTGGCACATACGAGTTTTTAACTAAAACCATAACTCAAAGGTCAAGTTTTCATGTACAATCTGAAACAACTAATAAAAACAAAAATTCAAGAAAGCAAATTAAAAATTAACATAAAGTTAACCAAACGTGCTATTTTGTAACAATACTGTTACACCAAAATCTCGAGACGTTAGTGAAATCCACACACGAGGATCATATCATCTCATTACGCTTCATAACCCAAACTCTTGGTTGGAAAACCTCCTTGTCACTGCTTCACTCTACTTTGTGAACCCCCTCATGGAACCAAACTCTAGACTCGGGCTGCCAAACCTCCTTGTCACCCACTCTACATCTCAAACTCGAGTGGTTTCTCCGATACCAAATGTAAAGAACCATTACACCAAAAACTTGAGGCATTAGTGAAATCCGCACACTATGATCATATCATATTTTTAGCAAGCTGTTTTTGTAACTTTTGTATGTAAGCTCGAATAAGCCTACTAATTGTCGTATCTTCTACATGTCTAAATAAAACTCAAGGGTGACTTGCAACTCAATTTCACACTGGATAAAAATATATTAAATCTAAAAAAACTTCAAATATCACAAACATATTAAAATACAATTTTTGGCCCTTAGATTCTTGATTTTGGCCTTGAATAAATGGTTGACAACACCCCAATTGGTTATGTTGGATCGCCACAACATAAAATTCTTTGAGATCTTCATTTTAAATAGGGAGGTTTAATCGGCTTCCCAAATCACAAGTTAAAAGTCAAGGGTGACTTAACTCAATTTCATACCTCGATAAAAATATAGTAAATCTAAAATATCACAAACATATTAAAATACAATTTTTGGCCCTTATATTGTTGATTTTGGCCCCAAAAATGGACGAAAACACCCCAATCGGTTATGGCGGATTTCCACAACATAAAATTCTTTGAGATCTTCATTTTAAATAAGGAGATTCGAGTGGCTTCCCAATCACAAGTTATGGCTGCTGCAAGATAGACTCTTGTATCGAGAATATGACTCTTTATGAAAATTTTGAACCTTCTCCAATGTCTCTTCAAACTCCCATAAACTTTAGAAATGCTCAAGAAATAATTCCAAATGAGCCATTACTTTATTTTTGAATTCCTTATGGGTAAAACACCACTTCTAACAAAGTGACGATTGCAAAACCATGACTTCTTCAAACCGACGGTTGTGAAACCACCCCAATGGTTTTGAAATCACCACTTTAGCAAGATGTGTGAATTTACAACCACGCAAATCCTTGGAACTTACGGGGGTCATAAATTTGGCACACAACATTAACATCAAGTTGTTTTAATTTGAAATTGTACAAATTTTCAAGGAGAATACAATATGCAATAAAATTACAATTTTGATGTGTTTAGCATGCCCTTTTTTCATTTGCACATAAATTGGTCAATTCTAGGCCTTTAGTGGATGCAACCACTTCTCAAATTTTACCGACAATTGAAATAATCAACTGATCCACTTGGAACCATGTCAATTGGCGTAGTCATGATAAGAGTCTTGAATTAACATGAGTCTTAGCCTACATATACAATAGAAACAAAAGGAATATTAAACAAATCCACTTCCTTCTATTGATTTCAAGCCTTGAAAGACATAAAAATTTTACAAATAAAATGATTTAGATCTTCAATTCTCAATAACTTTTGTTGGAAATACACTTACAAATGAGCTCAAAACAAATCTTTTACTGATTTATGTAGTTTTTTTGGGACCCCCGACTCTTGGCAACATTCACGTGCATCCAAAAGTATGCAACCCCTTTTTTAATTCATATATTAATATTTTACATATATTCTCCCTAAAAGCATTGTTATATGTAACCAATCAAGGCCAACAAGTAAAACTAATTCTAATTGGAATTTCTAACTCTAAAAATAGAGAATTCAATGACATTGGTTATCACATCCCATAAAGGTTGGCGATTCACAATAGTTTACTAAATTAAGGAGAACCCCTTAGATTGATAATTGTACATCGAGACAAAACAAACTAGAAGACTATTAAATAATTCCTTTTTTTTAGTAATATAGGATAACACACTTCCGTGGATGCTCTCTGCATCAAACACCCAATGTTTGAAAAATTGAGGTCCTACTCAAATAGATGGGCTAAGTGGTGAAACCACTCTTTTGGTCATGAAGAGTAATGGTCGTGGTGTTCCCTTCCAACACACTAAGTATATCAACTGATTTTCACTCTTCTCTCTCTTTTTCTTGTTCCTTGCTAATTTCTCCCGTTCTTCATTTCTCCTTTTGTGGGATTTGACCCACCATAGTCGAAATCCTCCACCAAATGGTTTTCTTTAACCTTTTACTTTTCTTTAAGGGCTTAAACAGACCTACATTTTTCCACCTCCACCAAAAGCCTTCATGGCTTTCGTAACTTGTCATTTTCAAATATTTTGCACTAATTGCTGCAACCTCTTTTCTTCTCATCCCTAAATATATGAACTCTTTTATCAGCTCATTTTCTTCCTCTGCATTATTCAAGAGCTTCAATGACTCTACTTCTTTGCATCTTCCTCTTAAGAACTCTTGAAGTAACACTATATCTTCGATGCTTCTCTTGCATGCTTAAAGAACTCAACTAGGTCTACTTATAACTTCTTGGAAGACTATATTCGTTAAACATTCTTCTATTTCTACATCATTTTGCTCTTCATCACTCACCCATCTCTTCTCACTCATGAGATTCAAAATAATCTTTTCCACAATCTATTGCATCACAATTCATGAGTTCAATTGGCTCATCTCCATTTCTTTTCATTATTTCTCCAAGTAACCCACTCTTAGCACTTTCAAGCACTTTGTCATGTGATCCCAAAACACACACTGACCCCCTGGGTCTTGTTTTAACAAGTGTTAATAAAAATGGGATTTTAACATTTTCTCTATAATCGTGATTCAAATTATAGCTCCGCTATGCAATTTGAATAAAAATGATTAAAATAGGTGTTTGATTAATCCATTTAAAATCTCATTGAATGCAGAAACAGAGTGTATGATTCGATGTCTTCAACCGATCGTAAAACTCCATAATGAGAATGGATTCTTTCTCAGTTTAAATAAATCAGAAAAACTAAATAAAATATGATTCCAACTGATACTAAACTGAACCGAAAGATGCAAATGTGATATCGAAACTTACATTGAAAATCGATCCACAAATAATCGATTTATAACCAAATTACGTTTCCCGTAATTACTAAATGATTATAAACTGCAAATAAAACAGAGAACAAGAGGACAACGAGATGTTTATGGGGTTCGGCCAATGTGCCTATGTCCCTGGGTCGATTTACAACCGTTCCATTATAAAAATAGTTGCAAAAATACAATTCAAATGTATTACAACCAATGGAAATAATAAACCTGTCAAGAAGACCTTCAGAATGCCAAAACTCCTTTCATCATGGCCTTTATTCAGCCCAAAATGGAGTAGTTGTTATCCTCTTTGACATCTTTGTACCACAGTCACCTACCCATTCAATTTTCTCTCTAATGGAGGCTAAAACTCTCTTTAAAAGACTAATACATCATTTCTATGGTATTACAAAGGCTTGTCTGATCTATGCAAGATTATATCAATCTTGAGAAAGGCATAAAACGCTTCAGAACAGAATAAAATAGCATTCTGCCTTGTTTCCTTTGCACAGTCTTTGCCCTGTTTTCTACAAAATCCTGCGAGCTCAAGTAATAGCCAACCGGGCTGCTTTAGCGAGTCGGTTAGAAGCACTTTGTTGGCATCAATAAGGTCAAGGGGTTGAGTCACCCCTACCTCCTTTTGCGCTGAACACTTTGTGCTTTAAGTGGGTAAAAATCCCACATGTGTCGGAATAAGGGTTGAATTTCGGTTTAAATTGGGACCGTCTTGCATTTGATTGTGTGGTTTTAGCCACGTGTTGGCCTTTTCCTGTCCACCCAACTATTTCACACTCGGTTTGGGCCAATTTGATTGTGCGTTGTGTATGTTTTTTGTTGTGCGTTGAATGGTCAACTGTGAGGGCCGAGTATATTATCATTGCCCGTATGGAGGGCCTGTCATGTACAAAGGAGGCATCGAGTTGTTTGTTCGAACCAAGCGCCCAATACGTTGGGGTGTTAACTTCACCGTGGCATATATATCTCACTGCCAATAGACATAGTCGAGCAGTCGAGCTGTGTAGTTTGTTGAAACAGCCCGAGTATATATAGTCATTCGGTTGAACGATCCTCCGAGCTATGTGGAAATATTGCCGAGAAAAGATAATAATGAACTCGGTCAATCCAAAACATGGTTACTTGCAAAATAACATGGTGAATAATTACAAAGGTAATATAAATTCGACCATGTCAATATGTGACATTGTAAAAATGTATTAAATATGGCAATATAATGTGACCCTATCATAATAGGCCACTTTGTTCAAATCTTGATAGGCATATCGGTGATCTTGAACTTGTGGTGGCTTGAGGACCCACCATGTTGGCATTGGTATAATAGTCCTCACGGCGGTCGGGCTCCCTTCCATTACAAAATTTGAGCCTCTTGTTCCAACGAACAACCTTTTACGCTTGACGAAGACCGATGAATAAAAACCAACGTTCAATTTTTCCAACGTCCCTTTTTGCCATGTATCACAGTGTTATTGGTCCACATATCGACTTGTTGACCAGTGTTGACCTTTCCATTGACCGAACTTTGACCGGACATAACTGGAGCTCCCAATGTCCACTTCTTGCATTATCATAGTTGATGGAAAGCCCTCAAAGAGCTCTACACAATGGTACATGTTTAGGGAAAAGTAGGGAATATTTCAGACATCAATTTTTCCTCCAGATCATCATGTGCCTTTTCTTCACATCCTTTTCCTCTTATGGCTACAATCCTCCTCTGTTACTCTATTTTCTTCCACATGTAAGCATGTGTCTTCTCTGCACATGAGGATTGTCCATAACCCCTTTTTATACATTGCGATTTCATATGGCTTGAATCTTTCTTTGTTGCTTCTAATATCTCCAAGTTACTCTCTTTCTTTTTCTCTTCTTTGCACGATCTTCTTCCTCTAGCTCTTGATGAGATTTTCTATTAACTCTATTTGCACCCCCTTCTTGCTCTATATGCTCTTTTCATGCGCGCTTCAAAGAACAATGTTGTTTTTTATTCTTTGTTGCATGAGTTCAAATAGCTCATCTCTTCCTTCACTTCTCATTAACCCTTTAAATGACCCATATTCCTCAATCTTATGCAATTTTAAAAGTTCTTTCTGCTCCTTCATTTTTGCACATGCACAACACAAAAAAACGCTTAAAATAAAAACCATGACGCGAGATAGCCCCTTCAAGTGTTGTCCACAATTGCACTTCCTCCACCATTATTTATGCTCCCTTTTTCCTTCATTTTCTCTTCTCTAATGTCTTCAAAGAGACATTTTTATCCTTTGGTGCAATTACAAACACCTCTCATCATCTCATCCTTTAAAATTAGGATTTTGTCTCTCTTCACATCTTCTACTATGCCTCTAAAGAAGTGTTCTTCATCTGTATTGTTTTTGCAGACTCTACTCACCACTTCATCTTCCAAAATGAGGATTTCCTTGCTTCTATGCTCCTTCTCTATTGTATCTTCCATGAGAGATGTTTCTCCTCCTTAATGAGAATGTTATCTCTTCCACCTCCTCTCACATAGAGAACTTAAGAATGCATCTAAAATCTCCTCCTCTATTGATCTAAAAGCTAGATCTTCTCCTTCTTCTATCATCTCTTTGGCTCCATCTAGAGCTCCTTAAAGTGCTCTAGCTTGCACTTTATCATGCCCACTATTTTACCACAAAAAATGTAACAAAAAAATGGTAATTTTTTTAAAATGCAACACTAAAGACACTAGCCCAACTCACAGACACAAATAACACTAACACTTTCCTTTGTAATAAATCAATGTACCCAAGGTTTACCATCATACTTTTGTATGCATCACATGTTATTAGTTCAAGAGTAATATCCTTGCGGAAACATAGTTACATCCATCATGGATCTCAATACCACACAATAGAGGAGGTTCATTTTTCTCTAGGGTTTGATCATGTATTACATTCCATAATTTGTTCATGTTACCCCTTTCAAATCAGAAATTCAAATTTGATTCACAACACAAGGTTGGGTCAAGTGCACGCGCCATTTGACGTGACCGGAATGCACATTGTACCTACACTAAGTAGGAAAAATTCCACCAATGCCATGAAGAAACCAAAACAATCCTTCGTAAGAGATCCTTCACACAAGCCTAACACATGTGCAAAGGTTGAAGAGAGGATCACTTATATACCACAAGGATTCATATAGGAAGTCCTCTCGGGGTAAGACCAAACTTGGTTTATGTTACCTTTCTCACATAAAATTCTAAGTCATTCCACAATGTAGTTAACGAAGAAAAACTCATCTAATAACATATGCATGTTTCTCAATTGTTCGAGGTGTGTGACAACACGGTTCACATAAATTTTAAAGGAGATTTATTCCACAAGCTATTGATAAGGAGGCTTAACTCCCTACTTAGGAGTATGAAAGTACTATCCCTTAATCCTTGAGGTGTCATCGTCACCCAAAATTCATTACAACCTTACAAAATTTACCTTGTTTGATCCCTCTCGAAGCGTGGTATAATAATTCCCTTAGGATGGTACACATCTCAGGTATCTACGACCATTTACCACTACGGTCACAATTAGACCCATTAGTTAGATTCCTCAATTGATAAAGTTCTGCTAGCCCCTATGCATTTCATACATTCATTGAGATAAAGTGAAGGCTAATAAGCGCAACCTCAAAGAAGAGGGAGATGAGGTATTCCAACCATAACTATGCACCTATTTCACGAATAACATTTTATTCTTCTAATCCATTGGTAAATAACATGGGTTAATGATAACCAAGGTTCATGAGCACATTCATTCCACGAACGAGGTGAATTTATCAACCACAATCACTCATATGAGCATAGTCTAATACAAGTAAAAATGACTACAAGAAGGAAAGATTGAGTTCTTTACAATCATTCACATAGGTCTCAAGATTTATATATTTTTTATTATATTTCCTTTTGTTAACACACTGTGTTGTCCCACTTATAAAAATCATCAAACCATCCACCATCATTTACAATTTACGAGTTTCCTCATTTTTGTGTTAGCTTATCAAGAGTAATTTCCTTTACTTTTATTTGTATTACATTCATGTTTGCATTTTATTCACTAGATAACATTCGGGTGCTTATGTTCTAAGAGACCATACATTTTCGAGGTTCTTCTCTTTAACTTGTATTCTTTCTACCTTTACATTGTGTAGTCAAGTCACCCATTAACATTGTTTAAAAGACAAATGCAAAGTGATGAAGCTTTAGTTTCCCACTTAGATCTTTAGGAGCTCCAAAGGGCATAGTCCCACACAAGAAGTTTGTTTCATTAATATTTGACCACCCAGTATTAGAAGACATTACAAGAGAGAAGAAAATCCACCTACATCAATGTAAGGTTTATTGGCACCATTCCAAGCGGTACAAAATATACATCGAGGTTTCATCCACTAAAATCCTATTAAGAGGTTTAGAGACTAATTCATCTTGATTCAAAAGGAACATGACCCTCCATGGGTAAAGCAGTGAGGGCATAAATGGTATTCTAACCTCATGAAGGTTTCACACCTAATGGATGTCCTTTATTAATTATTTGAAGAGACAAAAGGCCCTTAGGATTAACTCTTCACCCATTGTTTCTTGTGGTGAAATTTATATGAATATTCACTTTTTCTCACAACACCTATAACCCGCCACTATCTTTCTCTAGAGTTGAGGTAACGCCCGCTAAAACAACCCACTTGAGACCCATGAACAACCTAGGTTTAGTTAGAAAATTATGGAATAATTTTTTTAAAGTGTTAACGACCAAAGTCTCAAGGACAATTAAATTCAACTGATAACTTTTCCCATTATAATAATTACTAATTCCACATTATAAAGCAACAAGTGTAATAAGTCCACACCTAGCTCAAATCTCCTTAGGGATTAATTTAATCACTAATTACATTGACATTTTAGCTAAATATTCCTTGATTAAAATTTTAGGGTTAAGGGACCAAAACAATTAAATACCCAAGGTATTTAATTCCACAAGATCTAAGACAAGAGCAAGGTTTAATTACAGTGGGGAAAAGAATACATATTTAAAATCATCAGAGTAAATTCTTACTTACCCACTCCCGAACTCGGTTAAAGATTCAATTTGATTTCTCCCATGATTAATGCAATTAAAACTTCCTGAAAACATTCCCATTAGGTAGGGAATTTCCTCACCTTTCCGGTGATATAAAGAAGTCCTCCTAACTCCTCATATTTCTCAAGTTATGGACCGATGAAACTTGGGGTGAAAATTTTCCCAAGAGCGGGCTGCGGGCTGGGAGGAAAAGTTTCCCCAACTCGGGCCTATGGACTTCGAGAGAGAAAATTTTCCCGGAGGAGAAAAGTAGACCGGTGGAGTGGGGAAGAAAAATTTTCCTAGACACGGGCCGGCGGAGCAGGGAAGACATTTAGCGCTTTTGCCCTTTTGGGACAAAAGGCGCAATTTGCCTCCGCGCTCCGCGAGTCCATAAGGGAACACATGTCGGCATTTCCAAATTCTGGTGGAAAGTCAAGTTTGGTGGAGAATTTTAAGGATTTTATCCTTTTTTTTTTGTCGACGCCCAACGAAGGCACGTGTCGATCAATGATTGGTTGCGGGGCAGCGGGGCGCGGAGGCAAAATTGTCAAATTAACTTTTTGGACTTAGATCATTTTTAGACAAAATGAAGGCTTGCGGATTAGCGGAGTGGCGGGAAACTTCATGACTTTGCATGTTTTGGGAAAAAATAAAAAAAAGGAAAGTTTTAGCCCGCGGGTGCCTCAAGAATATTTTATTCATTTAAAATTTGACAGTTAGATTATTTTGAGCCGAAATGAGGTAAAAACTTCAGAAGGCCATAACTTTTGATTAGGAACTCGGTTTTGGCAAATGAGGACTTTTTGGAAATATCTTAACATCCTCTTTTCACAACAACCTTAGGAATTTGATTTTGATAAAGTTTAAAGGGTCAATTTTGAGAAAACATCTTTCTGTCACTTAGAAAGTGATCTGGTATTTTTAACTTATCAATTTTGTTCAAATTTGTCGTTAATTCTTTTTCCACTTGCCAAATAGGCATGGAGGATTTTACTTGGAAGATTTTAGAATAGATTTCAAGGGTTAAATTGTTTGATTGAAGATCAATTGAATTTCCCCAATTTAACAGCAAAAGCATTGAGAAATTGTTTGAGCCCGATTTTGAAAGGTTCTATGAAAATTTCTTAAGTATTATAGTTTGTGTGGGATTGTTTTGATCTTTCTTAGCTTGTATTAATGTTTCAAATGTCTTTCCTAGTCTGCATGAGGTCGTTCTGTACATTTTCTGATAATTATTTGCCAGTTTGAAAATGTCTAACAGAGATCTAATTCGAAAGGATCTATTTTCCATTTTCTTCTTCCAAGTATTAGGATACGTTCCAATTCCAATCTAATACATTTAGTTGATTCAAATCAAACTATTCAAAACCAAAATGCAATTCTGATTTCTAATTTTACACATTTCAAAAGACAGAGCTCTGTGTTTTCCTCACACGCATTTCTTCCTTTCAAATAGAGATTTCAAATACATTTAAATGATCAGATTCAATACCACAATGCAATTTGAGAAAGGTAATACAATCATTTATTGGTTCCCAAAAGACAACTTACAACTTCTTTCTTTCATTCTTCAAATTCATCATACAGAATACAATTATTTCTTTCAAAAGAATAGAAACGGAGTATATCTCTTTCACATTTCAATCTTACAACTTTCGTATTCAATACAACATATTTCCATTACAAAACATATACAAGTTCATCCACTTCAAGTGGGAAGGTTACAATAAGATTTATCTCAACAAGGGACTGTCAACTGTTTTATTTCATTTTCCTTTGCTCCAGAACAACAACATGTAGATTTATCATTCTTCCAATTCTGATCACAACAAGAGCAGGGGAAAGGCAACGCTCTCCACCCAACCAAGACATCCAATGACAAGGAGAAGCCATCCTTCTTCATTGGCCCCCAAGCCCCAACCACAAAGCAATGGAAGATGTGATTCAACTCATGGCAACAACAGGCTTCCACAAACACACATGCAAATTTCACATTCAAAACACAGTCAAAACAAAACTATAGTTTGCCACCACTAGAACAAAACAACAAACAACACTCAAGCTTCATCATGCAAGCCAAAGGAGCAAGAAACTATGGGGGATGTTGCTTATGCCTCCCAAAGGGAAAATGGGTATCACCACCTGAGAACAAACCACCAAAATATATATCATTTCAAATCCCTGACATGCCCTTATGCCTCCCCAAGTACCCCTTATTCCTCACATTTCCTTATGCCTCCCCAACCTCTTATGGCACCCCATAATGAGTAAAGAAATGCAAGCTATTTCTTTGTAAGGTGGAACCCAAATCCCAACTCCCTCCACACTTATACCTCCCTAAAACACTTATGCCTCCCACAAAATGCCCCATAGTCTTCTCCTACACCATCCTTAGGCCATCTACCCAACCAACCAACAAATAAAACAACACATTCAAACATTCAACCATTCACATATGCATACAAATTAAATGAGAGTATTTCCAAGAGCTAAGCTCTTACCTCTCCATGATGGAGTTTTTTCCAAGTTCAAAACAACAAGCTCTCCAATGTTACACAAACCAAGAGATCAACAATCAACAAGTATGCAACAATCTCCAAATTTCTCCCAATTTGCAAGAGCTCCAAAAACCCAAAGCAAGTCGCCAAAAATAAAGTGATAAAAGTGAAGCAAAAAAAAAACCCAAAAACAAGCCAAGAAATTTGAATATATAGAAGAGGATGAGGTGGATCCATGTGAGATGTCACATCACACATCCTCAACTCCAACTCATAAGTCAACTTCAATCTCCAAGGCACAATAAATAAGTAGGTGAATAAATGACAGTTTTACTTACACACTCAAATCAAACCCACACCTCATAAGGACTGAAATTGAAAGCATGTAAGAAAGTGCAATTAAAGCATACAACTTGACTTATAAAAATGCATAATGAAGGCTAGATTTAAACCCTCCAACCATAGGTAAGGTTGGCATGTAAATTTAAGAGGTATGGGACAAGTTTAACTTGTCCCATAAGCTTCCAAAATCAGCCTCCAAGGACAAATTCGAATTTCAAAAGGAGGTGGAGTGTTTCATACTCCAAAATTAATTTACACATCACTTACACATTTCTTACAACACTTTAATTTTAGGCCAACTCTAATAATTACTTTCTTATGTCCCAATTTGATTAATTAATTTTAACAACATGTTTACTCACATTAATTTACCACAATTAATAAATAATGAAAGGGGTAAACACATCACTTAATAAACACATACAAACATCAATAAAAAAAAGAACTAAATAAATAAATACACATAACCATTGGTCATGTTTAAAGGTGATCCCCCATTGGAATCCCTAACAATCACACACACACACAAACAATACAAGTTGTCATGGTGACCTTGTTGAATTCATCTAGAATTCAATGTGGTTGGTCTCGATCCCCGATGTTTGTTGTAATATTTTTAACCTGCACAATATAAATACCCCTTGACCTCGTCGCCATATCGTAGAACATCAAATGAATATAATATAATTTCAAAATCATCATATATATATATATATATATATATATATATATATATATATATATATATGAATCACAACAACATCTAGAAAATCAACAATATCACTTATAATTTCATCGGTAACTATATAATCATCAATTTTAAATTCAATTTTCTCGGTCTACTCAATATATCTAAATATCACATGTCTTAACAACATCCATATATATATGTGTGTGTGTGTGTCCAAAAGCATGTCAACATCTATACAAAATGTTTCTAATGATCATCATGTATCATATATGAATCGAGTCAACAATAATCTATGATCGACATCTAACACCATACTAAATCAAAACTATAATAATGTCCATAATATAGTCGGTAGTATCATGATTAATATCAAAGTGTCGAAGGGAAGTGGGCACTACGGTTGATATTGGTTTATTTCGTGAAGGTTGGGATTTGTTCATGGCCATGGTGGGTAGGGAATGTTTTTTTAAAGTGGAAATTAAGATAACCATGCACACTTACAATTCAAATGGAGTTATAGCACCCTTCAATGGAATAACCACTTTCCCTATTACAAATTTTCCCTCTCGTGTACTGTGAGATGTCTAAATAACCTAGGACGCAATGATTTTACCTTGGGAAGAGGAAGGGTTGACCATAGCTATTTTATCAAGGAAGCATGATTTGAGTGCATTATAAGACAACCATGACCAACTATATATCGAAAGTCATTTCAACATCTATCAATTAAATATTAACCTTCCTATGTACAATTACTATTAAAAAACGTGCGAGATGATAAGTGCACTAACTACGTTATGTTGGAATCACATGATTTCTTATTCAAGGTGGGAAATGGTGTAAAAAGGTTTCAATGTACCGTCACAAGTCATACTATCAATGAACAACTTTTTCTTTACATGTTTATAACATAAATACTTAAGTTTTATCTCACTACCATACCAATATATAAAATTATGAGAATTCACCAAAGCTAACTAAATACGTTATTCTGCAATACAGTTGAATTTAAGGTTACAAGTAAAATTTCACCATCACTTTATTCAACACACGTACGCAATGAAATGGGCTCTTCTTTTTTTAATAATACAACATGTACTAGTGCTAAAAAGAAGACTATTCTAATTCCATCTTGATCACACATTTTCAATAATAAACATTAAACTTAGATTTCCAACATCCATTTTAATCTGTTTACACTACCTATAACCGGCCAAGTTAGTGTAAATGAGGTAAGCGACAAATGATAATCTCTGGCATGGTTTCCCCTACGACTAACATTTTTCACATAGATAAAAAAATCATCCACAAGAATTTACAACACTAGTACAAAACAAAAGAGAGTAAAAAAAAACACCATATTACCCACAAGCTAGTTTGACCAAACAAGAAACATAAATGAGTTCTATAGGGTCATGTAATAGTGTTGATAGACTTTCCAATAGTTATTCGGCTAAGAGAAGGTTTATGACAATTTTCTAATATTGCAGCAAGTTTATAGGAATGTCCAATTTAGCCCAAATGACCTTGAAACTAGGTTAGAAAAACTATTTTTTCGAACTCAAACACACCATGAGTAAAGTTTCATCTATTATGTTATTTATAGGGAGGTCCAAGAAGTTGACGGAACTTAGATTTGGCGACTAGTGTTCAAATGGAGGCCACTTGTTTGGAGCTACTTGTGATCATTTCAATTCAACTTGTCACCGAATGACCGAGGGCCTACAAAACCCCCTTACAACACAAGCTTCCAAGGTGATTTTATCAAAACTAAAGTTTGACTATGATTTTCCTCCGAAATACTAGAGGTATGAGGTGACGAAACTTCATTTCTCGATGCGGTGCCAAAACCATGAGCTAAAACCAAATGGAATTCTTAACTCGTGGCAGTTCTCCAACACTACGATATTGACCAATGGGCTCCTAGACACGTGCGCCAAAATTTGTCAAACAACTATCTACAATCATTATAGGGGTTGATGTGGCATTCCACGTCACCAGTTAACATATTTAAGGCATCTTTTCCGCCACAAAATTTGGAGGGGTGTTTTGCATGTCTAAGAAAAATTGTGTTTTATTAAATTTTGTAAGAGTACAAGCATAAAAATATCATGAAGTCTCAAGTTTAAATTTTGTCGTTTGGGAGGTTTTCGTTATCATAACCCATCGTCTACATTTAAATAATTATAGGGAGTGATTCCAAGCAAGACTAACACTCAAGGTAATTCCTTCAACTGTGTAACCGTAAGGTAAATTTAATGTTTTTGAGCTACAACACATTTCCATATTTTATACCAAAGTTATATTTCTTTATTTATTTATTTTTTGTATTAATTTCCAACCAAAGAGAAAATGAAAAAAACTATCAAAGTGTGTTAGCGGTAGAGAGAAAACCATGCTTGTGATAACGAAGAAGCCGGGGGGTAGAAAAGGCGCTCCAAACAGCTCTACACACATTCGAGGGACCACGTTTCGATGTGGCATATTGACAAAAAGTTTTTGTGCCTTCAACGGGATCCCACATTTTCATCGAACCAATTATTTGTTTTCGATCGTTGTTTGATGGTTGCACATGAGTTGTTTCAAAATCTTTTGTTTGACATAGGCTCGAAGGATGTTAGCAAAGGTTGTGGAATTACATGCCTTGAGGCCTTTCCAAAGGACCTATTTTGTGCATATTTTGAAATCATTGTTGTTCCTCCCGAGAACACATTGTTTTTTTGTTTTAAGGTATTTTGTCAAACAATTCAAGTCCACTAACTAAGCTTCCACATTTTTCTTATTCACAAACATAGGAAACCCATGCAAAGTTGCATAAATTATCTTGGAAGGAGAAAACAACATGTTATTTTAGAAGCGTACGGCAACCCACATGCCCACACTGTATAGATGATTAACAAGAAACACAAATTGCAACTTCTTAGTTATTCGACCCAAAGAAAGAAGTGTTGTGAATAATATTGAGTCCATATACACATGCTCTCTCTAAGAACCCAACAAACACATCTACACAACCGCACAACCTGTTGGTATGTACTCAAGCACCAAGAAAATACCTCCACACAACCGCCCGAGGTAAAAATGGCACGTTGTTGATAAAATTAGAGTCTCATCAAAGTAGTTGGGGCAGCCAATAATATTGCTCACACCACATAAAAGGGAGGGATAATTAGTGTTTTTTTAATATTATTTTTCCCGATTAAAAAAAAACACCCACACCTTTGCCACACATTGAAGTATTTGCAACCCATCCTCCATAGGGGAGAGACACCAATAGTGGTGCACCCTAAGTTAGGGGCCTACAAAATAAATTCTATAAAATGTGGGACCCCGAGCACATAGTTCAATATTTTTTTAATTACATATATTTTTTTGAGTGTTGAATTGGAGGGAAAATATATATATTTAAAATAGTAAATTTTAGTTACACTACATTTTGATTGAGACCCATATTTGATCATAGGTGATAATGGTTGAACATTTAAAATTTTAAAAAGGCAAATCTTACATGTCATGATGTGATTCGGTGTTGTCATGTCAAAAATGACTAATCACCAACTTTTATGACAACTATTGGGTGTTGTGTATTCAAGACACTATATCCACAATTAGACCTTGCTCAACTATTGGTGTCTCTCCCTTAAACCTGCATGATTTCTTGCTAATAAAAAAAAAATGAAGCTTATAAGGCGGACACTGTTCGAGGGGACAACATTTTTTTTGCCTCCATTTTGCCTTAAAACGCTACTAGAGCATTACCACTACAACAAATGACAAAAACCCTCTTCATCACACCCACGATTGGCGTCCATTTCTAGACCTCCTATTTTAGCGTAGACATGGCAAATCTTTGAGAAAGGTAGTGGAATCTAGTTTTGTACCTGTCAGTAGTGTTTGAAGGAGAGTTTCCATGGCCTCTACAACCAAGATATTCACACCATGAAAATTGCGAGTTAACAAGTACATTAACTCCCCTCTCCATTTGTACGCCCTTTCTTCTCTAAAACGAAGAAGGAAAATCAAAGAGAAATGAAGAGGGAACCTAATGTCCTCTCACCTAATTCGCCCTCTAGGGCCTTCAGCCTAGTTAATTAATAATATTTTTCTTAAAAATTATATATAATTATTATCCTTCACACACCTTGCATGCTGCACAAGCACATACAGAATATATATTTGTTTTATTTCATTCATTTTATATTTCCTTTCGTAAATTTAATCAATATCGATTCTTTTTTTTGCCCGAGTTCTAGATTGACTTGAATAAAGTTGTCTTCAAGTTCGCCAGAGAAAGGTTTGAAACCATGTATTTTAAATACCAAATTAAAATATGTACCTAACCTTATTAACAATTTTATTTTAGTTTTCCACGCTCTAGAACGAATACGTTCGTGGTTCAAAGAGCTCCAGGTCCAAGACACGAGGAGCAAGTGACCCCTGAGAAGGCAACTGGGTCCTGGAGGAAATAGCCTTTCAACTAAAATTTGACAGCAAAACTCACCACAATGATTTTCTCCCCATTTTTTTCTTTTTTTTTGCGCAAATATGTTTGAAAAGAACCCGTTAATGAATCGATAACCTTACAAAGCTCGTCCACTAGGTACAGTGGGGCGAGGCACTACACACTTCTTGTTCCACCTCTGGAATTACTTCTTTCTTCCTTCATGGCTGACTGCAGAATCAGACCTTCCCTCTCATGGGCTGATAAGATACTCAGCACCTCTCTATCTTCTCCATACTGAGTGTTTTTACTGAACACCCTTTCAGCTATCACTTCATTCATCTTCATGTGGTCTTCTCCCAAATTCTCAATTTTGTCTGCAGCCTCTGTCAAATGGTTGCCTTCTACGTCACATATCTTCTCCCCATCATTATCCTTTCTTAAGAGCCATCCTTCATCTTCATTCAAGAGGTAAACTTCCTCTTCTTCATCTTCTAAATCTTGATTCTCTTTTTCCATTCACTCCAAAATGAGTTGCATCTTCTCCAATATCTTCTTGAGCTCCACTATCTCTTTCATGAGTGGATCACAACCACTCTTCTGCTTCTTTTCTTTCTCCCCCTTGTGACAACTTCTAAGTGCCACTTCTCTTCTCTTTGTATTGCCTTTCATGGTAGTCTTCTTCTTCCTTACAGCAAGCTCTTTTTGTATAACTTGCATTTCTCCATGACAGTATACTGCTGCAATCACTCTATCATTCACTTTTTCATTCTTTTGGGCTCTCTCAAGGCCTCGTTTGCTCTTTTTGTTCTTAAAAACAGTTCCTTGTTGCCTTAGCGATAACTTCATCTCTTCCTTCTTTCACTAAGCAAGCTCCTCTTTCATAACTTGCATTCAACTTCTCATACTTCTTTTTCAGTCTGAATGCCCTCAAACTTCTTCACACACTTTCTTTCTTGCAAACTTGTTTTCACAGTTTGCCTACACTCAGGTTTCTCTTTCACAACCGATCTTGGACTCAAAAACAGTCTTCTCGCTCCTCATTATTCCTTGCTTCAATAGCAAGGCTCCTTTTGCGTAGCCTGCAACAAACTCATTATACAGTTTTTTTTTCACTATCTTGCCACTTTTTTTCTCTTATCATACTGCTGCAACAAGCTTCTCACAAGCTCCTCATACGCCTTCCCACACACTCACTTCAACACAACTCAATGTCTCTCAACACTAGCACTCAATGCAATTTACATGTCTCTCTCTTGCAATTCTCAGATTGCAATCCCTCCTCTTATTCTCATAAATTCTCAAATTGAAGACTCACAACAATGAACAACACTTACTCTGTGTTTCACAATTCCTCACCTACGGATTTCTTTGTCACAACCTGATTTGGGCTCTCACAAGGGCTTCTTTACACTCCCCTCAAGACTTGTAGGGCTCCTTCAACCTACAACAAACATACATGAGCTTCAAGGAGTTCTCTCACAACTTACTCTCCCTTTCAACTTGCACTTACATATTTCTTCGCCTTACTGTGAGCTGGCTGCCTCTCTTCCAAATCATCTCACTTGTACTTTTCAATAAGCTTCAACTGAGCTTTGTCTCTTTTCAAACTTCTCCCAAAGAGCTTTTTCTAGCTCTGATACCAATTGGTGCAGTCAGGGATAAGAGTCTTGAATTAATAAGAGCCTTAACCCGCAAATACACAAAATCTTGAACAAAACCACTTCCTTCTATTGATTTCAAGTCTTGAAAGACATAAAGCTTCTACAAATGCAATGATTCAGAGCTTCAATGCTCAATAACAACTTGTGCAGGTAATGCACTTACAAAGAAGCTCAAAACAGAGCTGTTACAGACTTTTGTGGTGTTTTTGGGACCCCCCAACTCTTGACAGCGTTCCTGTGCATCCAAAAGTATGCAAACCCTTCTTTTTATTCAAAGATCAATATTCTCCCTCCTTTATTCTCCCTAAAAGCGTTGCTATATGCAGCCAATAAAGGCCAGCAAGTAAAACTAATTCTAATTTGACTTTCTAACTCTAAAAATAGAGAGTTCAATGACACATGTTAGCCCATGCCACAAAGGCTGAGCAGTTACAACAGTTCACCAAATTAAGGAGAAAAAAATTCCTGAAAAGCCCTCAGCTTGACAGCTATGCATCAAGACAACAAATTAAATAATTCCTCTTTTTTTTTAGTGATACGGGATAACACAATTCCGTGGATGTGCCTGCATCATCAATGCCTCAGATTTATGTTCTCTAATTTACTCTCTTCCCTTGAAGTGTTGTAATGCTGGTGCTTCCCAAGTATCAACTTCAACAGTGCCAAAATGGTAAACACACAACCTAGTCTACATGAATACACCCTTACTTGTTTTTGGGTGATGCAAGATTGCCGATACACCTTGAATGTTCCTGCATTGGAGTACATGAAATATCAATGTCAGCATATAGAAGTAACATAGTAAGCACATGATGCGCCAATATCTGAATCAATAAGCAAAACTGTAACAACAGAATGTGTCCATGTCTGGAACTAACTGTAAGGCAATCATGGCATCACAAGCCACATAGAAATAGCAACAATGTATAATCATAGTCACGAGAGAGGTCCATTGGAGAAAGAAATAGGTATAAAAATTGGGCTTCACAGGATACTAAATGATGTAAACCATCTTTGGCAAAATTATGATCTTCCTTTTGGAGAATCCTAGATTCTCATTGTGACATGTTTTGTTTTATGGAAAGGTTAAAAGTCTATATATTAATGATGTCCCAGTATTACGAAAACGCCATAAGCTCGGAAGAAACTTCATTCTTACAGAAAAAGAATGCTGTAGAAAGAGCATTACAGCATTACAAAGAACAGACTTCCCAGATACATGGGAAATAGAGAACACATCGAAGTCATTGCAAAAGCCAGTGGCAATACAAGATAATGAAGGAACATTACAAGGTTTAAATTCCCTGGAGCAAACTGAAGTCAGCAGATTTTGCTTTGCTGATCCAAACATCAGCAGTTTTCATTGTGGCAAGTAAAGAACAATAAATACATCACAATTAAGTCCTTTTGTTGGTACACTGGAATTTGTAGAAGGAAATGGTACCTAAAAAAGCATCAAGTTTGAAGGATGCAATTTGATTGGAACACTGCTTAATAATTGGGAAGAATGGCAACAATGTTTCACTTGTAAAATGGGTAACATCAATGGAATAGAATATGAAAACAAATATTCGATGCCATGCCTTTTTGGAAGAACATTTTTTTTATTTTAAAGGTGAAATATTTTTACACTTACAAGAAAGGTAAAATAGCCATTTAAGGGTTTTAAAGGCTTCCAATTTGATCCCTGATCACAAATAGGTGGATTTTTCTTCCACCAAGTTGCCTGTTTATATTGCAAACCCCATCCCTGATAAAGCTTCCTTGTTTTTTTAATTTTAAAGGTAAAATATTTTTCACTTTCATGACAGCTAATATAGCCTTTGAAGGGTTTTCGAGACTTCCAATTTGATCTCTGATCACAAGTACGTAGATTTTTCTTCCACCAAGTTGCCTGTTTATATGTCAAACTACATACTTGATAAAGCTTACACAGCATGTTTTTGAGCATGTAGTAGGTTTTTGCATGCCTAAAGGCTCTTCACAATCTTAGGGATATTGTGAACCAACATGCTGCCTTCATATCCAACTGAGAAAGAAATAACGCCACATGAAGAAACCACCTATGAATGATGGCAATTCTGACAGATTCAAATTTTAAGCACTCAGAGGTATTCTCTGTAGCTTTAAAGACTTTCTAATGAATACTGTAAAGATGGATTGCCTAGGTTATAGGTGCTACCCTTGGAAAACTCCCAAGACTTTAAATCCGGCTTCATTTCATCACCTTTCAACAGCATAAGTAAATGTTCTTCCTTGATCAAACACTAATAACCTTCTCCCCAAAGCTCGTAAGCAAAAAATAATGGCTTGATTAAGCACGATTCTTCGAGCAAAATCAATTCAACTGCTGGTTGCATAAAAATCTGTTACACTTTGGTTCAGCTTGATCAAACCAGCAATAGTAACAATCACTGCCAACAGGTATAGCACCAAGACTGGGAAAAGTTAAAAGCTTGTTTCCACTATAAACTCGAAGTTGTTAATGTCAGTTGTTGTCACCAATAGTCCCACAAGAGCAGCGTCCATTTTTAAAATGATGGAAGCGGTTTGAATCCCTCATAATAATTTCTCGATCCATAATTTTGGAGATGAATTTTGTAGCTTTATGGCAATCACCACATACTCGGAGATTCTTGGCAACCCGTAAAGTTGTCCCAGGGCTAGTGTAGATAAGCCCAAAGGCTATGGCCAATCTCTCACTATGACCGCAGAGGAAGAATTCCTTATCTTCGTTCTCTAAATCATGAAGCACAAAACCAGTATCGGGTACATACCCTGCATCCTCCATCTTTGTAGCCAAGCTTTCCAACATAGCATAGATTTTCTCTGCTTGAGGATGTGATTTATCACCAACAAGGAATGTATGAACCCTGTTCTTGATCTCAATCCAGGTGCACCCTGGCCTCTGTGTCAAATTTCTGCTTTTCAACAGTGTTCTCACATTTGCTGCATCATCCCACCTGCCATCATTAGCATAGATATTTGACAAGAGTACATAAAAACCAGGATTTTCTGGTTCCAACTCAAAAATTTGTTTTGCTGAATATTCTCCTAGCTCTATATTGCAATGTATTCTGCAAGCACCAAGCAAAGATCCCCAAACAGTAACACTAGGTTGTAATGGCATACCCTCAATAAATTCACGTGCCTTATTCAACTGACCAGCACGACCAAGAAGATCAACCATGCATGCATAGTTTTCCATGGTTGGTATGATGCCATAAACTTGCTGCATTGATTCAAAATATTGCCATCCTTCATTTACTAGACCTGCACGGCTGCATGCAGAAAGGATAGCAACGAAGGTGATGTAATCTGGTTTCATGTCTGCCTGTTGCATTTGCTTAAATAATGTAAGGGCTTCCTGCCCGAGTCCATGCATGCCGTAGCCTGCAATCATTGTAGTCCATGATATCTGATTTTTCTGAGATAACTTATTAAATAATTGGTGTGCCAACTCTACATTCCCACATTTTGCATACATGTCTATGAGGGCATTCGCCACAAAATTGACTGATTCAAACCCATTTCGGATTATATAATCATGAATCTCCTTGCCTTTGTGCAGAGTGGCTAAATGACCACATGCTGGGAGAATACTTGCAATGGTAACAGTGCTAGGCTGTACACCTGTCACAAGCATTAGCCAGAAAAGATTCAAAGCCTCAGAAGCATGTTCATTATGGGTGTATCCTGCAATCATTGCATTCCATGATACTACATTTTTCAGAGTCATTCTATCAAAAATGTTGCGTGCCAGCTCTATTTTTTTGCATTTAACATACATGTCTATAAGGGCACTCCCTACAAATATGTCAGACTGAAGGCCACATTTGATAATATAGTTGTGGATTTCTTTTCCATGTTGCAGAGCAGTTAAGCAAGAACATGATGGAAGAACGGTGGCTATGGTGACACTGTTGGGTTTCATACCTGCCTTATTCATTTGACTAAAAAGTTTCAAGGCCTCGTTAGGAAATCCATTCTGGACATATCCAGCAATCAGATCAGTCCAAGAGACGACATTTCTCTCTGACATTCTATGAAATAAATGGCTTGCAACCGCTAAACACCCACATCTAGCATACATGTCAATGAGAGCACCCCTAACATAAACATCCAATTCAAAACCAGTTTTGACTACATAAGAATGGACATCCTTACCCTTTTCGAGGGATTTAAAATGTGCACAAGCTGATAGAACACTAGTCAGAGTGTTTGATATGGGTTCTACATTTGAATTTTGCATTTGACAAAAGAATTCCAATGCCTTGTCCCAATACCCATTTTGTGCATACCCTGAAATCATTGAGCTCCAAGTGATGCAGTTTGGCTTTATGCCAGAAATTTGCATCTGATTGAAAATATGTGAGGCCTCCTCATAATCTCCATTTTGAAGATAACCCGCAATCATGGCATTCCATGACACCACTCCTCTTTGAGACATTTTGTCAAACACTTGTCGTGCGTTATCTACACATTGACATTTTTCATACATTGCAAGTAGGGAGTTTGCCACAAAGCCATCTGATTCAAGTCCAATTCTAATGACATAGTCATGGATTTCCATCCCTTCTTACAAATCAGCGAGGTGAGCGCAAGCCTTGATAACCAAAGGAATCGTAAATTTGTGTGGTTCTATTCCCAGCCTCTGCATACGGTGGTAGATTTCAATGGCGCCCTGCCAGAGTTCGCACATGACGCACCCTTTGATCATGGCATTCCATGATTCCACATTTGGTTGCGACATTTTTTCAAACACTTGGTGTGCTTCCTCATAACTGCCGCAGTTGAAGTACATTTTCAACAGTTTAGTTTCCATACAAATATCTTGGACGATACCAGTAATGAGCATGTGGGCATGAAGTTTCTTACCTTGTGTGAGTGATTCGATGCTGTTACAAGCCTTCAACAGGGTGCCTGCAATATCTCTGGAACTGGTAAATCGCACGTTATTAACATGAATTGCCGGCACTGTTTGGAACATTGGCTCTTTGTGAGTGGCAAAAGAAACTAGTGGCGTAACAATAATACCATGCGTGATTCTAACAAATGATTTGATCATCTTTACAACAGTGATAGTTCTGATGCTCTGGTACAATAATAATTTCTCAGCTTTGAATGCATCGGCTACTACCGTACAGAGAATAAAGCAATTTCTGAACCTGTTATATGATGGTTTATTATGAATCCCAAAACAATTGGCTCATTAGTCACATTGATTGATGACTTTAACTTCCAGGAAAATGTACCACAATTTAAAAGCCTTTCACGGATCATCTTCTGTTTTGAATATTTCTCAAGAAAACTGCTAAAACCTTTTTCATCTGAAATAGGCATGAACCGTTCCTTAACAATAGTTGAATATGTGGTGCTGGTTGCTCCTCCTTCGTATGCTGAGGAGGACTGCCTTCCTAATTTGGGCCTCCCCACCTGATAGAATGCACCGCCTTACATTGCATACTCCATCTTTAAGTTCCGTAAAGACATACGACATGCCCCTAATTCGCACCATACCTTATATGACGTGGCTGAAATTTTCCGGGCACCGGAAATACAATTCACTTTGTTCCCGTGCAGTGAACAAATTTGAAAGTCTCCTTATATTGAAAGAATTAGGTTCAGCTCGACCGTTTTGTAAGTGACAAATTAAACAATATACATATCGCCTTTCAATCGAAAAACATAAAATCTTAACTACCTTTCAATTAATCACTTTTCAATATATATTTGATTATTTTATATAAAATAAATATGAAAAAAGTTGAAATTATTAAATATTGACGAATCAACTAAAAATATTGATAGGTAGTTAAACTAGCAATCGTACATAGAATGTATGATAGAAGCGTTGAAGAGAATGGGACAAAGATTTGAAAATTGAGGAAGTGAAAAGGAGGGAGAGAATGAGGGGCGATGAAAAAGGGGTTTGGGGAGGGAAGGACATAACAACCATTAATATGCAAAAGCTTATGTAGTCTGCAACTATAGTTGTAATAATATTATGAAAAACTGGTTACGTGACTATTAATAACCATACCATAGGCATACACTCTTGTTTGAATTCAAAAGAGTAAACATAATATTATGAAAAACTTGTTATGTGACTATTAATAACCATACCATAGGCATACACTCTTGTCTGAATTCAAAAGAGTAACATAATTTCTATGGTTACCACACAAGTATTGCTTGAGAGAATACAACTTCAAATCAAATGTGAATTTCACATATCAAGTTTGTGGGAAAGCTTAGATATTATGTATATATTGGTAGGCAAAAAAGATAGCCATGAAATTACTAAACAAAATTCTGAAAGAAAAGATGGAAGTCTAGCACATGTTGTCATTCATAATATAAAAAACACGAAGTTAGATGGTCCTTGATCAAAATGATGTTCAAATGCATGTTTTGAAAATATTTTTGAAGGGCACATAATTTTTTTAATTGGTAGCCTCCAAACAAAGAGCTATGATGTTCATCATATTTAAGGCACCATGAACATTCACCACAGACACTCTTCTAGAAGACAAGGTTTCTCTTTATACCCGACAACAGCAAATAACGTAGATCATGTGCATCCAAACCTTGATTTTCACTCTCCTTCGCCATATACTTAATGATATGGCAAAAAAAATCTAACCATGTTGAGCAACTTCAGTCAATCTTCACTGATGAATATATTTTACGCACAAACCAAAAGCATGCATAGAAGTTGATTGTGAAAGGGGCGATAACCGGATCGTACCAAACCAAGAACACAGATGCTTAATCAAACACCACGATCGATAAGATGAAAGCAATTCGCGAATAACTTTACATAAAACCTTTGCAAACAAATGAGAAACAATATCATATATTATTATGGAACTCAATGCGATACATTGAGAATGGGCCTTGCTTAAATAGGAAAGGAATAACAATCTAAGAACCGGTCAAGGTCGTAGATCAAGCCATAAATCAAGGAAATAACTAGTTATCAAAGAACCAGTAGCGACCATAGATTTAGGAGAGAACTAGACATCAAGGATCTAATCAATACCATAGATCAAGGAAAGAACTATACCTAATGACTAGATAATATCTCCTAATATCTAAATAAGAGAAAAGAAATATCCACACACATAAGTGGGTGAGGATAAATCTGATAAAGGTAATAAAATACCTAGGTGAACATGAACTAAGGTAAATACCTACTCTAACACCCCCCCTCAAGTGAAGCTAGGGGCCAAAATAGATGTGGCATGTCCACAGTATGAGTCCCGACAACTAGGCCTAATGAGGTACTCATGTACAATAAGCTGGGAAAAAAGGGACACATGAGGTACCCAAAACCGATAATAACAAAGTAAAGAGAGTAAAGACCCGCTCGAGGCATCTCGAAGCTCGGCTCAAAAAAATCGTACCATGTTGAAGAATTTTGGTGTGTATTGTGAGTGCAGAATCCCTTTGCTCGATCAAAAACTCAAAAACAACTAACACTTTGGGCTCCACGGAATAGCTCCATCTGAGGAGGCGTCAGCGGAGTGATGTCAAAAGTGCAAAAAAATACCAAACATAATTCGATCAATTGCTGCAAATAGGTGTGCTGATCAAGAACAAAAACCAAAGCAACAAGGCGAGGACACAAAATCCAGTGTCACGATCCAAGAAAAGCCAAGACAACAAGGAAAGGACACAAAACACGAAGAAAGCAGGATCAACACCACACCTTCCCATATTGTTGAATGGGTGGAGTGGCTTCTACAAATCTGTATGAGTTGTCAAAACAACTACTCGAACAACGACAAAATAACACTTGACTCCACGAGAATAGCTCCCCCTGAGAGAGACTATCGACATGCTAAAAGTGTCGAAAATATAATCTACAAAATCTCTCAAACAAGAGAGATACACTACACCTCTTTAAAGAAAAATGCTCAAAACAAGAAGCATCACAATGCGGAAGGTATATAAAGTGGACAAGAGGCCGAATGGTGGAGGAGTCACGCTGTAGAGTCCTCTCAAAGAATGTCTATGTCGCCTCCATGAGTGATCGGATATCCACCCCAAATCAACACGGATGGATGAAGAAGATGCTTGCATATGACTTGGTGCAAAATGCCTGATGGGTGCATGCGAAAAGAACATCGAGAATGTGTGTCGGGTTGATCATGTCTAACAACTGAAATCTCAGGTTTCTCAAGCTTGAGAGATGTAGAACTCATGTGTTGCTCAGGATCCTCAGAAAGAGTCGAGTGAACAAAAAAGAGAGCTCTGTCAATGTGTGATCCCAATGAAGTATACGCTCGAAAACCAATGTCATGATGAGAATTCCACTTAACATGTGGAATAGCGAAACAATACCACTGTGAATGTGCATCAATGACTCCACTAGTGAGACCCATATAACGGAGTATGCGAGAACAGAATCACGATAGTATGCTTCTCAAAAAATCCATGCAGCTGAGCAGAAATAGGATACACAACATGTGGTATTGTAATAGACACAAATGTGAAAGAGCATGCAATAACAAGCTTCATAGGTGTATGAGCATAAAGAGCAAGAATAGACTCAAAGGCGGTGAGATCAATGTCGGTGGGTTCGAGAGCAATAGCTGCAAGTGGACTAGGAGCATGGTTGTGGCTATCCATAATATGATGGTGATGTTGTAGGCTAGCAAGTTTGTTCTGTAGGGAGTGTATTATTGTATCCTTATCGTGAATGAGTGATTGTAGAAGAGAATTTCACTTCTTGAGCGATCTATTTTCTTCCACAAATTTTACAATATCATCTTGAAGTCCACATACTTTAGAGAAAAACATATCATTCTCAGAATCCATGATAGTTACTATTTGCAACTCCCAAAATTTGGGACGTCGGGCTCAGCCAAAATTACATCCATAATTGATTACAACACTCCTCCATATTTGAAACTTTATAATTATAGTGCAAGTCATAAAATAAATAACTCGATTGAAAGAGCACGAAAAAACAAGCACTTTCATAAAAAGCGGCACTCAAATCCGAGTTATCGATCAAAAGTTACAAGTTTTTAATATTTTGCTCTGTTATTTATTTTAGGTGCCACTAAAACAAAACAAAATACCTTAGCTCATGTTCTCGAGATCAAGCCATGAATCAAGGAAATACATTGAGAATGAGCCTTGCTTAAATAGGTAAGGAATAACAATCTAAGAACCAGTCAAGGTCGTAGATCAAGCCATGAATCAATGAAATAACTAGTCATCAAAGAACTAGTCAAGACCATAGATTTAGGAGAGAACTAGACATCAAGGATCTAGTCAATACCATAGATCAAGGAAAGAACTAGTCAATACCATAGATCAAGGAAAGAACTATACCTAACAACTAGATAATATCTCCTAATATCTAAATAAAATAAAAGAAATATCCACACACATAAGTGGGTGAGGATAAATACAATAAAGGCAAATAAAGTACCTAGGTGAACATGAGCTAAGGTAAATACCTACTCTAACTCCGTATAACAAATAACGTAGATCACGTGCATCCAAACCTTGATTTTCACTCTCCTTCATCGTATACTTAATGATATGGAGAAGAAAATCAAACCATGTTGAGCAACTTCAGTCAATCTTCACTGATGAATATATTTTACACACAAACCAGAAGCATGCATAGAAGCTGGTTGTACCATTCAATACAAAGAAAGCATATGATATGATCGTCATGTAGCCAAAGTAGATAATTCCTTAAACAAGCTTAGTAATCTCCAGTTTGGTGAAGAAGTAGAATATCGCATATAAAAACAAATAGAATACCACCCCAAAACCTCTTAGTTGAAGCTAAAATAAAATCAAGTTGCCAAACATTTCATGTGTTTGTGTTATGAGTTTTTTTTGTTAAAAACTAGAAAGTCATACAATGGAAAGAAAAATTTGAACATACTTCCCGAAAGGCGTGACTTCGAAACCAACAATACGTGCAATATCAGTCTCCATGTCCTTGTGAAACTTTACATCATATGTCAAATGGTTGTGGATAAAGTATTTCTCTTCTGTACTCTGCACAAACCATCAATTAGAATAAGAACTAGTTCTCAAAAGCTCGGATGAAAAGATCGGTGAATGTAGTCATTTTTGCACCCACAAAGAATAAGGAAACCTCATGCACGTTGGCCTATCACCCAGCAGGCATTGGGCACTCACCCGAGGCACGCGAGAGGGAGCCAAGTCTCTCTTTTATGTGAGTTTAGTGGAAGGCATACTTCATGATCTTGAATTAGTGATTTAAAAGAAATGAAAAAGTTATAGAGCTCGGAGACGGCTTCTATACTCCTTGGTCATAACAAAAGCAAAGTGCGTAACAAAATTAATAGAACTAGGAAGTTGTAAAACCACAATTAGAATTAGCATTCAAGTAAGGTTCATGATTATATAAGATTAAAAGCATAGTAAAAACATGTAGGTAATAAAGAGAATGGATCTTAATACAATTGTCATGGTAAGCTTTCATTCATATCATTACTTATAAAATATTACGAAGGGAGACCGTAGTCATGTCCATATCGGATCCATACATGAATGCTCACAAAAAAAAATTTCATTCCCAATCCAAAGTATTACCTTATTTCTATAATCATCTACCCATTTTCATTCCCATAGTTCTCGTAGTAATTTTACTGAGCTCGCTATCTCACTTGTGTCTCTATTCTTTGCGAGGGCACACATATAAATAGGCATCGGGCTCGACAAACTCCTTTGCAAGCTCAGATCTGGCCCCAAGTGTCAAGGTGTGGGTCGCCCCAGCGCATGCCTCTCCATGTCATGATTAGCTTTTTGGATCTTCCTATCACAAGGTATATTCCTTCCAGGACACCCTATTGCCAGCGTTGGAACCTTATCCAAACGGAACACGTTCTTCATGTGTCCTGCCCAAAAGGCCGAAAATGGCTAAGTCCGAATTGTTCTTCACAGGCACACGTCCTTGGTTTTTCAAGAACCCTTTGTGAATTTTGCCTTACATGCCTTCACTTGCGTGCTTCCTGCGCCGTACATGCCTACGTGCCTTTAAGATTTGGAAGCTATAATAGGGTCCCAACATTACCCCACACTTCACTTGTTCTGCGCCTCGGGAACCTTTTCAAAGAATGCAAGTACAAAAATGCAAGGCCTTGCCTTGGAAAAGAATGGAGGGAAAGAATAAAGAATGGGGGAGAGAAAGAATAGAAGGAAAACTACCTAAAGAAGAAGAAGGGGAAAATTTTGCCGTAGGTCGGCCTCCAGTGTATTCCAAGTGCTGACTTCATCCTGCGCTCTTGTGCAGAGGTCACCAACCAATGTGCTCACCTCGTCGAAGGTTAACCCTTCCCCCTTTGTATTAATGGTCTCCACCACAGTCTCCAGTTCCTTGGTGTGATCCTCCAGGGCATCCATCTTCCTCGTGATGACCTTATAGAGCTCTTTTAGCCGGGTTTGATTGAGACTCGCCGGTTCTCAATAGCTTTAGACTTCTTTTCCACTTCAGCTATGATCTTTTCTCGCTCGGCTCTATTACCCTTATTCTTTTCCTTGAAGTCCTTCAGCTCGGCCTCGTCACTGGCAAGCAACATGCTTTTCACTTTGTCTTGATCCGCGCATAATGGTCGTAAGCGACCCCCGCGGTTTGTGCAGCTACTTTTACGTCAGCGAGCACCTTGTTGTATTCAGCCACGAGCGTGATGACCTTCAACTTGTCTTCCTTCTCCAAGCACGTAGCTACCTCCTCTACCGAATCCAAGGCCAAAGGCTGCCTTTCCATGGTGAGGATCGAGTCAAGTCCTCTAAACATTCTAGGGAGGATCCATACTTTTGCGCGGGAGGGTTAAGGTTTGGGTGCTTCATGATAATCACTTGGGAGATGAGCTCCACCTTCTTGGAAAATTCGTATACCCTGGCCTTTTCCTCCTGAAGCTCCCTCTGTAGTTGAGCATTGATTAGTTTCTCAAGGCTGAGGTCCTTTGTTAGCTTAACTACTTCTTCCTTCCTCTTTTCCAATAGGTCCTCTAAGACTTTAACCCTATCATTCCTGTAGAAGAGCCTAGCCTCAATTTCCATGGAGACTTTGTTGAGCACGTTACACACTTTCTCATCGATAGTTGTTGCGTGTTTATAATGGGGTTGTCCCCCTTTCCCTCGGATAACACTAGTACCACTCCTTGGTTAACCTCGAACTTGGGCTCATCGAGGTGGGAGTCAAACGCCCATGATAGCATCTTCCTTGTGCGTGGGTATCCACCCTTAGGATCAAAGGACTCCATGGCGGTGAGCTCCTTGGTGGGCACGGTACTCTGGAAATGTGTGCATAAAACTTTGTTGGGGTCATCAATATATCCCATCGTTATTCTTCCCGTTCGCGCGTTTACTTCCCGTGCGCACACCCTTGAGAATAGTTATTGAAAGAGTTGGGCCTTTTGTGCTACCCACACTCTTCTCCCTCTGCTCTTCTTTGAATTTGCCGAGTCACGAGCTCCACGTTGTGCTCCAACTCCTCTTCGACCAAGGTGTTAATTATCTTCTCTGCCTCCCTTGTCGCTTTCTCATTCACCTCCTTATGAGTGAGCTTGGGCATATCTGGCCCCTTAGTACTTGCCCCTTCGCTCCTTTCCTCACTCGTGCGCCTTCCTCTCCATGGGTGCCCTTCCTCCTTACAAAGATGAAAGCATCATTTGTATCTTTTGCTCCTTCTTCCCCTAAATCGTGGACATCAATCGGCTCCTGATCCACCTCAACTCTCCCTCTTCATCATCATCCTTCTCACCTATATAGGTGTTCGGGTTGTCTGTATCTTCAGACTCTTGTTCTTCCATCCCCTTTTCTTCTTCTTCTGTTGAAAATTTTGGGTCGGGGATGCGGTCTTCTCTTCATCTGAGGGCTCCTCAGGGGATGGTGGCTTCATAAGTTCTGGGGTCTTCTCCCTGACCACTATTCTTCTCTTCTTCATAGGTACTCGGCCCCATGATATCTACATTCTGTTTCCCCACCATTGTTTGTTCTCGGCCGTGCGGTATCTACATTCTATTTCCCCATAGCCCTTTGTTCCTCTGTCTCTTCTCTCTCCTTTACGCTTTGGCTTTGCACTGAGCTTTTTCCGCCAATAGGGTCGTTCGGGATGGATATTTCATTTTCCACGTACGTGCCCTTTTCAAATTTTGGCCTTATGTGCAGGTAGATCCTAGCGAAGTGCTCCCAACAATAGGTAAGGTCAAAGGCCTTACAATATGTACATCCTATGACACATATCTTTCAACGTACGTGCACTTCTCTGGGTAGAACAACTTCTTTCTCATCTCCATGTGCTCTCTGTCAAGGGTGGACAACTCCAGGTTTAATTTCTTGATTCCTTGTATCTGTTTACCCCTGCTTGGAAAAATTGGGCAGTGAATGAGAATGGGAGTTTGCACCATGGAATCTAACTACCATCCACCAAAATGAACCTACCAATGCGAAGTGTTGGTAGACCGCGAACTTTGCTTCTCCTTCGGTTGCCATGGGGAGTTGTTCAGGAATCCGCCATTCAGCCCCGAATGCATTCCTAAGGCACGTATACCATTTTTCTAAGCGCGCCTTGTGTACCCCTATCATTGATTCACATGTGTATTTCTGAAACCTCTCCACGGGTGAAGGGTCTTTAGCAGGGTACTCCCACACGAATTTATCAGATGCATCCGGCACCCTGATTTCTGAGAACACAATTGTCAACAGAATGTTCCCAAAAAGGATTTTTCCTCTGTTCTCCACGTTGCTTATGATTTTGTCTACTATGTATTGGGAGATGTTGTATACGGTGCCTTCCACGACCTTCTTGCAGACATTCAGCCAGGGCTTGCTCACCTGGGTCCACCTTTCTTGTCCATTCAGCTTGGAGACAAGGTGCGCGGCCATCTTCATCACCGGATCATTGATATCCGAGATGTCGTAGTACCTTGATCCCTTCTTCAATTCCTGGGATGCTATGGTTTCTTTAATTGCCTCCTCATCCTGGAGGTCATCTATGAGCGCATCCCCTACACAGTTTAGGCCTATGAAGTGTGAAATTAACTAGGGAGTTATGCGCATTTTGTGCCCTACTGAAGCAAAAGAAGTATTCGTGCACACGCGTCATCAACCATTAGTACAAGCGCTTGGGCTTCCTGAAATATGGCAACTTGTAAAGTTGGAGAAGCCCTGCCTTCTCCATTTTCACCTTGACCACGTCGTTGTAGATTGGTAACCCATCAGGTGTTCATTTATTTGTGGGGTGCACCAGCTCTAGCACCATTTCCTTTGTGATTATGCTTGACCAGGTGATTGTAGTCGATCACGGTCATCTATCTTATGTGGGACTCCCACTCTTGCCCTAGCAAAACCCCATCTGGGTACTACATCTCCGAATACCATTCTTCGTTTGTATCCAAGGGTATTTCCTCTTGTTTCTTCTTCCCTTTTGCCTTACCCTTTCCCTTCTTCGATTGTTCTACAGGTTTACCAACTAGTTTCGTGGCCGTCATTTTACCCCTTGCTTTCATTCCTAGGTTATCATGCGAGTTGTTTGGACATTTTCTCATACGCCCGTGCCCTAAAACACAAACCCTAATCTCCTTTGATCATGGTGCTTCTTCACAACGTTCCTCACACCTGTGAATCACTTCTGCTCTAGTTTGTAGATCTAACGGACCAATTGCGCTTAAGTTTGGGATTTTCCTTTGCACGAGTCAGTTCTCGAAACCCTAGCTCTAAAAGAAAATCGCTCTTCTTGTTTTTACAAAGTGAAAAAATGAAATGCCCACTCTTGTATTTATAGTTTTTCCCACTTTTATGCATTTAAGGCTAGGCTACCTACCACCATACGACAATGTTTAATGTAGTGTTTTCAAATAAAACCCGACTTCAGTGCTTCTCCTTATGCACCCAATCCTTGCGTGAAAACTTTTCCACCCGTGCCCAATTCTTGCACGAAATTTTTTTTCACCCCGTCCATTCTTTCCGTGAAAAGTTTTTCACACACGCCCAATCCTTGCATGAAAATGTTTCCAACCTTCTGGCACGTAAACAATCCATCTTGACAAAAGACTCTTGCACGCGTGTTACCAATGCCAAAGGCACCTCTTCCATCCTTATGATTCTTGCTTTCACCTACCTTGTGTTTTTACACTTTTTCTCCTTTGTATGTGGATTTCTAATGTAACCTTATTTTTCCACCAATCTACCTTCTTTTCTCCTAATGTGTCTTTTCAACGAGGACAATTCAATCGATCTACCAACCCAATCCTCTGTGAGAATAAATCCAAGTTTCTCTTCATCATCTCACCCCACACTAAAACAATGCACGGTCCTATGCACATTCATAAGTCAAAAAGTAAAAAGGTTATTGACACCTAAGGCACAAAACAAAACAACAACGCGAAAGGGAAAAACAAGAAAGGAAAAGCATAAAAGGAAACTCTAAACTAACTAGAAAAACTATCTTATTTACAAACACCAAGAAGCATTATTTATAATAGGGCTTGACCTACTCCCATTGAAGTGTCTAGGTAATTTTGTTCCATCCAACGCTTAAGCGCGCGCGCTTTGAATCAAGGATGTATGAAATTACATAAGGACCCAACCAATGCACCTTGACTTTCCAGGATGGCATAGAAATTTTGAATCATATAGTAATACCATATGGTCAACCTAAAAGCTATTTATTCTTAATAGGGTAGTCATGCCATGCCTTTTGTTTTTCCTTCTCGAGTTGTTTGGCTCCATCTTTCTAGTGAGCGTCTTTCATCCAAATTCATCAATTCATATATTCTTTCTTCAACGCTTGCTCATTGTCCAACCCTCCTACGTGCGCTATATGCGAGAGATGGTAGCATGAATTCCCTTGGAAAACTGCTTCGCACAAACACCAGTTGAAATGGTGTGGCCTTGTTCAATCCTTTTATATGTTGTTCTGTATGCCCAAAGAACTGCTGACACCTTGTCATCCCAATCTTGCCTACCCATGTCACATATCTTAGTCAATGTGTGACTAAGGATTTTGTTGAATGCCTCTGCAGTCCCATTTTCCTGAGGGTGATAAGGGGTAGTCTTGTGATGGGCTACCATGAATTCTGCCAATAGAATCCTGACGGTTTCATTTAAGAAGTGAGTGCCCCTATCACTTGTTAAACTTAATGGGCACCCATACCTGCTTGATAATGTTTTCCCATAAAAATCTAGCAGTGTGGCTGCAGTGCAATCCTTAGTGGGCGCGGCCTCTGCCCACCTTGTCAGATAATCAGTACAGGTAATGATATACCGTGAGTTAGTCCTTCGTAACTAGTGAGATTGGTTTGAAAAAATCTATTGCCCATTTCTCAAAAGGTTCCACACTGGCGATGGGGCGTAAGGGCATCTCATCCCTTCTCCCAGGTTTGCCAAGGTGTTGGCAGTGGTCACAGGCCTTACAAAACTCAATGCAATCCTGGTGAATCATCTCCCACCATAGTCGATGACTAGGATCTTATGCGTGGTTGCATTCCCTGCATAGTGTCCTCTAGCAATCCCACCATGGGATTCTTCTATTATGGCCACACATTCATGTTCTAATACACACCGGTGCAAAACCTCATCGCGGCCCATTTTATACAAATCCCCATTGATCAACATGAAGGGCGCGGTGCATATGGCTAACCTTTTCCTTTCCAGAGCATTCATCCCTTTGGGCACCACACCTTCCTTGAGAAAAACAACAATGTCTTCTAATTCCGAGGGTGCGCGCGCAACCTAAATAGTTGTGCATCAACATGGTTTCCTCGATACTTTGTGCGTCCTCTCCCGAATCAATCCTTGATAAATGATCCAGCCCACAATTGTTCTTTCCCGGTTTTACCACCACTTTGAATTCAAATTCCTAAAATAAAAGTACCCAACGACATATGTGCCCTTGCAACACTGCTTTGTTTACTAGACACTTCAAGGCCATATGGTCAGTGTAGAATATGAAGGGAGTCACAGTAGATATTGTCTAAATTTGTGGAGCACATAGATCATTGACAATGCCTCGTGCTTGGTCGTTGTATAATTTGTTATGTTGGTGTCAAATTTCTACTTGCAAAACACAAGGGATGATAAAAATCCCCCTCTCCTGGTTGAGCAAGAACAACTCGCATTTTGTCTTAGAGGCATCCACATGGACATGGAAAGGTTTATCCCATGATGGGAATCATAGAATAGGTGCGGTGATAGGCCTTTATTTTAGAGTGTCAAATGCCCTCTGTTGCACCTCTCCCCACTGAAAGGCACTCTTATGTCTAAGCAATATTTCTAAAGGCGTGGCGATCTTAGCATATCCCTTAATGAACTTTCTGTAGTACCCACCGTGTCCAAGAAATCTGCGCATGGCGCTTTGGCTGGTGGGTTCCCTAATCCCACAATAACTGTAACTTTCACGGGATCCACCAGTAATCCCTCTTTACATATGATATGCCCCAACAACGTTCCAAAAGGAGTTGCAAAGACACATTTCTTGATGTTGAGGGAAATCCTCAATTGCCGACATCTTTCAAACATCAATCTCAAGTTATCACAATGGTCCCTTACCAATCCATACATTATCCAATCATCCAAATATACTTGAAGGAACTTGTGGATGAATTCCTTAAATGCTTGTACCACTATGCACGAAAATACAGTGGGCGCATTCCTCAATCCAAAGGGCATGATCGTGTATGCAAAGCTTCCCCACTCGGTGGCGAAAGTTGTCTTTTCTTGGTCTTCCTTGGCAATCCTTACTTGGTGATATCCCGAGAATCCATCGTAAAGGAATAGACCTCACGCCTTGATAACTCCTTCCAAAATCTCTTGATGTGAAGGGGGTGGGAAAAGGATCTATGATGCAAACAACGTTCAATTCCCTGTAATCCACGCATATCCTAATCCACCCATCCTTCTTTATGATAATCACCATTGGACTTTTCCATTCTAATTCCTCCACAACCTCAATGATACCGGATGTTATCATTTTGTCTAGCTCTTCTTTAACCCTTACACGCATGTTAGGATTCATCTGTAAGGCATCTTCTGACCAGGGAATGCACCATCTTTCAACTTTATCCTCATCTCCCCCAATGAATGGTGGATGCCTTTCAACTCATGGTATCCACGTGGGAATAAATCCTCAAATTCACACAAGAGATTGATGATCTTTGATACTTCCTTATCCGACTAGTAGTCCCCAATGATAGCTTCCTTGGGCTCCTTCTCCAAGCCAATGTTAACTTTCTTGGTTTTGAGTGGTTCATGATACACGCGCACATGCATCCGCATTGTCAACTACCTCGTGTGTCCCAACCGAATGGTCGAAATTCAAGTTCTCCATCTCCTCTCCATCAACAACGTATACCATCTTTCCTTTCTCCTTTTCAGCATACATGCACACTCGAATTGTAGGTCTTCTGGTTCCTCCTCTTTGAACCGCACTTCCAAGCTAGGTCCACCAAGTAAGTTTACTAATCTATCTTCCGCCATGGTGCAATCCCCTAGGGTGAGGAATTTGATAGTCTCTAATGCGTCTCATCAAGCTGGTTGCATGGTACTTGATACTCGAATGTGCGAACTAGGTCAGCGGCCGCTAATTCTTGCCAATTTCCCATTTGGCGGTGAGTTTCAGAATGGATGTACCAAGCGCGTGCGTAATATTGTAGTGTTGAATACAGCTTGTGCACCCAAAGGGAGGGTGGTAAAGCTTCTGCACCTTCTCCCAAAATCCTCTCACATGCCTGGATGTGGGAAGAGGTGGGTCCATTGCCATTGTAATCCTTGATAGCGGTGGGTATGTTGCTCTTCGAGAATCGGACAATGAGCATGATTCTAACTTCGCGCCATTCCAACAAGTTTTCACTATGCGCGGCCCACCACCTCACTGCTGTGCCTATCAAAACATAACCTAGCATACCTCATCACTTGTCCTCCCTCCATTGAGCTTCTATTTCTCTTAAAAAGACCTCAAGGTATGCATCCCCAGAATACTTGGATATTGAATTTCCTCCCAGGTGCCAAACTATACGCGTCGTTGTTACCTTGGTCACTGATCCTTTCAGATGTCACCCAATCATTTCATAAGTCCCATGTGCCCAATTATCACATGCTATACTAGTAGTATCACTAACAGATTGAGCATCATCAAATTTGGATGAATCCATACGTAGGGTGGATGGTCTTTGATCTCTTATAGAGCGCATATATATTCATCAGGACTTCCTCTCCAAGGGGTTCAGTATAGGGTGTGGAATTCCCATCACAAGTGGTATAATCACCCTCTCTTCCTTGTTTTCAAAGCTTATGTACCCCTTGTTAAACCGGAGATCTGCATTATTCTTATAGCACCATGGGCGCCCAAGTAAAGCTAGGAAATTATCTGCCTCGGCAAGCGCCAAGACTTCAAAATCCCCAGTGAACCTAGTCCCTTGAATGGTAATGGCTGCATCCTTCAAGACACCTATGGGCATTGCCTTTGTCTTATTTGCCATATATAACACATTTGAAGATGGTTGTAATGCAGGTCTTCCCATTTGATGTTAGGCATCCAGAGTGAGAACATTAACCTCGCCTTATGTTAATGAGGATGTTTCTAAGAAGCCATCCATCCACTACTGCGTTTAAGGTGATCTCTTTGTCATAATCAAGGTTGTGAGGTGGGAGGTTTGCATGCAGGATCTACCTTTCATGTTCTTCCCCAGCACATGACACATTTTCTCTCAACCATGCTCCTAGCAGTGGAATAATATTCTCCTACCTCAAGCAACTTACACACCTCCTTAACCTCGTCTAAGTCATCCTTTGGTGCTTCTACTAGTCTCCTTTGCTCATCTTTTCTAGTTTTCTCTTTTAAGCACTGTATCTCCCCTTGTAAACTCTGAATTACATCCATGGTTTCCTGGTAGACTTATTTGGTGATCCGAGGTTTGGATACTTCTCATGTACTACTTCTTCCCTCGAAACCAAAGGTATCGCCTAGGTGCTTCCTTTATGTGCGCGTGAGACTCTACTGCCCTTTTTGTTACCATAACAGGCTCTAGTTCTGATTCACGTATTACTTGCGGGAGCCATTGCACGTCAGCCTTCTTAATACTCACCATGGCAGCACCCTTATCCTTCCAGTATTGTTGACTCATATGTTCATATAACTCTGGGCACTCTTCGTACTTATGTTTTTTTCCACACTAGGAGCATTGTAGAAGATCTAGACATTCACACTTATAATGGTCTGTGGCTCCACAATTAAAGCATGTTCCATGCGGGAACTCACTTCTTCCCCTGCGGTTACCATGACCACGAAATCCTTTGTGAAACCCTCTTCCATGCGCACCTCCATCTCCACGCTCTTCATACCGATGTTCATCTCCTTTGGAACTGCTAGCAATGCCATTCTAGTGCACACCAAGATCAATTGCCTCATGAATCTGGTCAATCAATCTACAATCCTTGGTGTCATGTGTGGTTGAGGTACATATCTTACAATAACAAGATACATTTTTGTGGATCACGAGGTTATAGCAAGGAGCACCTACTTGCATCATGGTCCTCGTGACATATTTCACATTTACCACTATGGCGTGTACCACCTTTCGAGTACATATCCCGCCATTATCCTTTGTGTGACCTTCTACATTACAATCCGTGCACCATATCCCACCGTGGGTCTCTGTAACTGTGTTGGTAGATAATTTCTCCAACTGCTTAGCCATGGCAGCGATCTGAGCCTCCAAAAATGGGCTAATACTAGTGTCAACACTACCAACTGCCTTAGCGCGCAACGCAGCTTCCAATTCTTCACGCGGGTCTGTGAATGTTTTGTGAGACAAATCCCTCCTAAAGGGTGTGATCAACCCTCTGACAAACCATTGAGCATGTTGTGAAGGGTAGATATCATAAGATATTTTAGACAATAGAGTTTTAAAGCATACATCATATTCTCGCACGCTCTCTACCATTCCCTGCTAGATTTCCTTGAGAGAGTGATGCTCTTCTGCTTCAAACTTAGGTATGTGGAATTCTACCAAGAACGTATTTTCTCGATACAGTATAATCCACAACTGTGACGATGAGGGTCATACTTTCTATACCAACTATCTGCAAACTTCCTTGTAAGGTCATCACAAATTGATTGGTCTTTCGGTCCAGGTCGTGATCCCCTTTGTGCGCCATAGCCGCTCGAACTTATGCACATGCTCTGTGGCATCTTCTATCCCAATGTAATGTCCCGGTAAGTGCGGGGACATCTCGAAAAATACTTGAGGAGGTGGTGAGGCCCTTGTCCTCCCGATCCAGTCCCTTGGTTTCCCAGGTGTTTCCTCCTCCACTGAGACCCACTAGATCTGAGCAACCAGCTCCACCACTTCCACCTCCGAGATCCTCCTGTGTTAGGTATAGGGCTGTGTTTGTCGTGCCGAAAGCTCCCGTCATTCCACTAAAGCGTGCGTGTCGACAGTTTGTGAACTAGTGCCACTTCGAGTTATATTTACTCCACCACTTCCTAACGTGCTTCCAAAACCAGTTGTATATGTGCCTTGTCCAAATATTCCACCAAATATTGGAATAGTGTGTGAAGCCATAGAAGTCCTAAACAAGAAGTTGTACCCTGCGGGTGCCGATCGATTACTTCTACTAATATCAAATGGATCAACTGTACTTTTCCCTCGTTCAAACAAACCAAGCACCAAGGTTTGGTCACTAAGTGGGGTCAGATGCACGTGCCAACGACTCTTCTTTCTCTATGCGATGGACTCATCAGAAGCCGCAAGGTTTTCTCTCCCGCGCTTACCAAGATGGGGTATCATAGATTGTTCGGGTTCCACATCCTCTGTGTGAACCTCAACTCCTTTCCACCATGTTTGGCTCCATAACCCACTTGTAATCCCACGCTGTCTATCTATCCCCCTTTCATGTGCTTCGTTATACTTGAGCCGTCTCTCCTCCCTTTCCTTTTTGTCGTTATATCAACCATCTTTCCCCAACTTGGCTTCCTTGCCAAGCGCTTAGAGTGGTTTAGCTGGCCATAGGAAATGCCTCTAAACCCATGGTTACCATCAAGATCTTGATTGCTAGGGGATAGCGCATAGAAATGATCCTCACGGGCTCTGTGAAAATTCAAACTCAAGAACCTCCATACAAGAATATGTGGAAATTGCATATTCCAGAGTGTAGCTAGTCAATACTCCCTTCCACCAATGATCTATAACATGGGTCCACATTAGATTAACATCTTGCAAGTTCTAATATGTTTCTTGGGTCCAAGGGTGTGACTGATAATACCACCCCGACATAGATGCATATGCCGAGAGCCACTCAAATAAATCTACTGGGAAACAAAGAAGAAGGTTTCATACAACTCATGATAAAGAGTGTCTTCTACCCATCTTCACGTATCAAACTCAGGTCCGATCTTGAATCTCCGAGCAAACGTGTCCTCTGTGCTTTTAAACCAATCTTCAACACCTTCAAGTGTTAAACGCTCGCCATCACTCTTTCTTTGCATAGATCATGATGTATGCCATGTTCCACTATAACTTAGAAAAGAGGTCCTAGCAATGGAACCAAGATGTAGTCATTTTTGCACCCACCAAGAACAAGGAAACCTCATGCACACCGGCCTATCACCCAAAAGGCATTGGGCGCTCACTCAAGGCGTGCGAGAGGGATCCGAGTCTCTCTTTTATGTGAGTTCAGTGGAAGGCATACTTCATGATCTTGACTTAGTGATTTAAAAGAAATGAAGAAGTTATAGAGCTTAGAACGACTTCTATACCCCTTCAGTCATAACAAAAGCAAAGCGCGCAACAAATTAATAGAACTAGGAAGTTGTAAAACCACAATTAGACTTAACATTCAAGTAAGGTTCATGATTATATAAGATCAAAAGCATAGTAGAAACATGCAGGTAATACAGAGAAAGGATCTTAATACAATTGTCATGGTAACCTTTCATGTTCATTCATATCATTACTTATAAAATATTATAGAAGGGAGACCGTAGTCATGTGCCATATCTGGATCCATACATGAATGCTCACAAAACAAAATTTTCATTCCCCAATCCTGTATTACATTTTTCCTATAATCATCTACCCATTTTCATTCCATAGTTATATCACAATAATTCTTCGAGATCCATGCTACCTCACTTGTGTCTCTATTCTTTACCAAGGGCGCGTGTATAAATAGGCATCTGGGCTCTAAAAACTCCTCTGCAACCTCAAATCTGGCCCCAAGTGTCAAGGTGTGGGTCACCCTAGGCACATGCCTCTCCATGTCATGATTAGCTTTTTAGATCTTCCTATCGCAAGGTATATTCCTTCTAGGACACCTTGTTGCTAGGCTAGAACCTTATCCAAACGGAACACATTCTTCATGTGTCCTACCCAAAAGGCCGAAAATGGCTAAGTCCCAAATTGGTCTTCGTGGGCGTGCGTCCTTGGTTTTCCAAGAACCCTTTTGAATTCTGCCTTACACGCCTTCACTTGCGCACTTCCTCCGGTCATGTGCACCTACGTGCCTTTAAGATTTGGAAGCTATAATAGTGTGCCAACAATGAAAAATATTTATTCAATTATGGTTCGATCGCTCTTAAACCCAATGAAAAATAATCCCGAAATTGATGCAAAAAGATGCCAAAAATGTGATGATCGATCCTAGGAGAAGAGATGCTAGAGATGGAAGCATATGCATTTATGCATCGCCTATGAACATGGATGGAATGGGTGCCTCTACCTCCTTTGCTACAAAAACAAAGCACATTGTATGCATCCACCACCATGAGCCGCTGAGAAACCCTAGGAGGTGAATATATGAGTTGAGACAAAACACAACATGTAATGAAATTACTAGTATAATTCAAATTATAAGCAACTATAGAACACCAAATAACACAATATTTTAGAATAATGATCTCAATATGCAATTAGAATAGCTTTGCCACTTCGAGGGGGCAACCTCCAAACTATATAATAAGACTCAAATGCTCAAATGATAATGAACTACTACCTAAAATCCCCTATATTTACTATTCATATGCTATGGCCATCACCAAGGCTGACCTATTAAGCATGAGAAAGTATAAATGATATAATAAAATGATATGGTAAGCCACAAGTCGGTTACTCATATCCTAATACAAGCAATAGGTTAAGGGTATAACACAACATGAATGTTGCTTAGCATGTTGCGGGAGTGAAAGTTAAAACCGCATTCTCGTGCATGAAAATCACATTTTGTATGCAATGATGACTAACAAAAAAAAGTTTAAACACCCGTCAAATTTAAGCCAGTGGCGTGAATGATCGTGAGCTCTTTACCATAGGGGAACACATTTCAACATAATTAAATAATCAAGATTCAAAAAAGTAATTACATGTTCAACTTGCATCACTCAAAGGAAGAGGTCTATGAGATTTCATTCTTTTCCATTCCTCATATACCTCATTCCAATCTACTATATCCAACTTTTGAGGTGTAGAAAGAGATAAAAACATTAATGTGTCTAATGTATCCAAGCAAAGTCTAGACCTCTCAATAGTTTGAATGTGATTTAACTTAGAAAATCCTCTTTCACACGTTGATGTACTTGTTGGAAGTGTGAGAACTATTTTCCATAGTTTCATTAAATTAGGGAATGAATCTTTCCACATTTCATCTTCACCACATTAATCTCATGCCTTGAACATAGTCTTCTTCAGATGTGCTTTATGTAGATTCACAACAAAACTTATATTTTACTTCTCATATATTTTTCAGTCTTAACTTTTTTTCAGGGCTATAAATAAAACGTCCTTTGGCATTTAGTGCCAAATTGTTGGTATAAAAATATAATATTCCAAAAAGAAACAAACTCTTTGTTATTCATGAATAAAATTTGTTAGACAATTTAGAGCGATCAAAGAATTTGTAATTTTCTAAAGCCTATTAAGGATGTAATAATAATAATAAGATATTTATTACATACAAAAAAATTGTAAAACATATGAATTTTTTAGACCTCAAAAAACTAAAAGTTGTTTAATATTACATACCTTAATCTATCTCAAATACAAGAGTAATTTAGAGCATGGAGGAGTCCTTAAATAATCCAACTATCCATTGATTACACAATACTGAAGTTGTTAACTTAGAGGCATAACAATTAACATTATTATCTTAACAATAATCGAATACAAAATTAAGAGAAACAACTAATATTTAAGAACCCAAATTTCAAAATAAAATAAGGGCATTGAGAATAAAATCCCCAAATTGATTTAGTGGCTAGAAAAAGCTAAAAAACTAATATTGCTATTATGAAAATAGAAACACTCAACTAATTGCTTATTTAGTGGTGATTCATCTTCTCCCTAGATTTTGTGCATGATTTGTGTAAAGTGAAAGCATATTTTTAACACAGAAAATAGAAAGTAAGTATGAGTTATGCATTACTACAATTATTCATTTAATAATTAATTTATTAAAATGAATCCAATATTTATAAAAATTAACATAACATTTAATATTTGTATGACAAGTGATTTTTAGTTGGCCCTTCTAATGAAAAATTAACATAAGTGACCTCATTTCAATATTGACGTGTAATTTTAAATTTCTTTTGAAGTGTAAATTTTTAAGCACCCTTCTATGACAAGTTGAAATACATTTTAAGGGCATTGACAACTTCAAATTTGATCCCTACTCTCATGTCATCCAACCTGTGTATGGGAGATGTGATCGATTGTCTAAATGAATAATAAATTTTCTGAGACCATCACCATTTGAAAATTGTCCGTCCTCCCACCTTTGTTTGTTGAAAATATCTTGTATCATGTTTAATTGAATATAATATAAGATCTTTTTCATCAAAAAAATTGTCTGTCCTCCTAACTTTTTATTAATGATATTTGGTGCGCTAATAAAATAATAAAAACTAGTCCTTGTAAAACCAGTTGCATGGTTCTAGCAGCTCGTATATTGAAGCTTTGTTATCTAAGTGCGCTGGTTTTTACAAAAAAAACCGCTTCTTCTGAGTTAGTCTATGTTCATTGCCGTGAAAGGTGTTGGAGTTGGGCAAGTTGGCCATTTCCATGAAAGGTGCTCTAGAGATTTCAGCTAGCCAAGTTTTTTGTTTATTCTGTTTGTAATTAAATTATTACCATTTTCTACCAAATAGTTAATTAGCAAGTCTTGAAACAACATATTGGGTTTTTCTTCAAGTGTTGAAAAACAATGTGTGTTTTTCAATGCGTTGAAAAACACACTGTTTTTCAACACTTGTAGAAAAATAGAAAAAAAAACAGACCCAAATACATAGTGAAATCATTTTGTATTGACTAATTGCCACTAAAGTCAGGTCTATAAATCATTGATAAGAGGTAACTGATAGAAATTTCAGCTTTTGTATGCCTAATGTGTTTCCCATAGAATAAAAACCTTTCTCTATAACATTTTGAAGGTTCACAAGGATTAACTCAATCAAAGTCTTGCAATAATGCCTCGATGACTTGCAATAAGGATTAACTAAATTTTGTGTGTTGGACAGCCAAGGCCAAAAACATTAAGCCCCATATCACTCAGCCCTCAAAATGGATGGTTTCCTTGAATTTTGAGCTTTCCCAATCCTCCTCGCACAACCATGCCTACATAAATTGTTGCAAGCCTAATATCAGTAGCCTTGTTTCCTTCTACGCATTGAGAGAGTTCCCCACTAGCCCAACTTGGCAGCTTCTCACATTCTCCTTTCTTTGTGGCACCCTCGTACTACATCAACATCCATAGGTTTTAACTGCCCATTTATTTGTCCATCAAATTCATTATCACAAGACTCTTCAAAAGTATCCTCACTGCTAGGAATTGAGCTAGGTTGATCGATGGATTACTCAATGACTTGTTTCTAGAGGGTATTTCTCCAAGTTTCTTGGCATTTTGTTTAGTTCTCTTAATTTCATTCCTCTCTTAGTTTTGTTGTATGGAAAAACATTTGGGTCTGTTTTGTTTTCTTCGCTCTGCAATTATCTCTGCGGAAATTATATTTTAGTTTTTCATGTCATTCTTTCTTAGTTTTCTTTTTAATTTGAAACACTATTTTTCTTCTATGGTGTGCTTCTTGTTAACACATTGTAATAAGTTGTAGTGGCAATAATATTGTAAAATTTGACTCGTATTTTGTATCTCTTTGAATTTTCCAATTGCAAAAGTTAAATTTGCATATTTTTAATTGAAAAGATCATTTCCATAGATAAAATTATTTGAATAAAGAAAGATAATGGGATAATATATTTTGCATGCCTTTTGTTGTACATGATTTCATAGTTTCTCGATTAATTATAGTTTGAAGCACAAGTTTTTCTTTGCGTGGTGTTTTTTATTAAAATATTATTTTTCAAAAACTTATCTTTGCGCAAGAATAACATTGTAACATTTGCCTTAAAAAATTAGGTTTTAAATTTTGTTGCCAAATCATATATGTGAAGTTAAGAAACATTGTAAAGTTGTAATTGTTTGCAAATCGCAAAAAAATTGCTCATTTTTCCCACTCTTATTTCTTTTTTTTGGTATATGGGGGCATGTGCCTTTGTCAAAGCCAGGAATCATTGCGTGTTGAAGGGGCTTACCTCTTATGATGCCACATCGATACACCTCTAGTTGGGTGGTAGACTATGCTGCGCATAGGTTGTTAAAGTTGCTTGCCTAAGAGAAATTGCTCTTATGTCATGTTGTCTTGCATATTTTTTCGATTGGCACAAACATGCATTCTAAAATGGTTTGTTCTTTTACATATGTTTTCCATCTTAGTTTATGGTTATTTTTGTTCTTGTTTTGCCTCATAACATACTAACGTACATTGTTTTTTTTTTTGCGTGGTTGGTTTTCTATTTAGTTGCTTTATTGGTTGCTGAAAATGAAAACAAAAATTTTCACTCCTATTGAACCAGTTGGAATAACGATGACAACGCCACATTTTCATATGGAAAATGGATTTAGAAGGTGCCGTTTGTTGTTAATGTGTTGCATTGCAAGGACAATAGACCTCCAAAAGTAGAAATTACAACAATGTTGAAGGATTGACTTGGTTTGTCGGATAAATCGATGATTTACCTCTCGAAATTCCACACCATTAGCCCCCATGCTAGAGGATTTGATTGCTTGGCTTATGAATCCATGGAAGATGAAAAAAATATGAGCCTCCCCACAAATTAAAGAAAATGGGCATTTTCGATCGAAAACTTGAAATCTGCAAAGGAACCAAAAAAATGTGCCAAGAAGATCCCACAAGGAAGAAATTCAAAATTTGTCATTAAATATAAGAATGGATAGGTTTTTCTTCTCCATATTTTCCCTTATGTATATTGTATATATAATTTTTCATGCCCCTCCTGTTACCACCTTTGGATTGTAATTGCATGGGGTCGAGTCAACCCTTGGTTTGAGTGAGTTTGTTGTTCTAGTGTCGTGCTTATGATATGAATAATTCATAAAATGAAACAATTAAATGGAACGTAAGAAAAATAGTACTACCTTCCTAAAATTAGAATATTAGACGTTGATGAAGGATAAAAGTAATTATATGGAGATCTATCTTTGTATCTCATCGCTCCTTTAAGGTCAAGAGTACAATCATCTATATTTAAGAAAGCACTAAAATACAAGCCTCCGAGATGCTTTATTTTGGTAGGAGTCAAGCCTCCGTGCAACATGGGTTAATACCACCTCCATGGATGAAGAGCCTCCCATTCATTGTGTTATCATTTATGTCCTGGTAGAGGGCTTGATGGGCATTCGTAACCTCTTCCGCAATCATAAAATAATGGTGGACATTAAATTAAGCAATTGTGACGACAAAATAATTAGGGAAATTTGGAAGTTGTCCTTTCGAGGATGAACCTTTGGAAACCTTGAAGTGCCTTTGTGCCTTTGCCTCGTGTGGTGATGTTGTTATTCTTATGATCCTTTCAACTCAAGAGCAATTGCGAATCTTGAAGTTCAAAGCACATATATGTATATTTGGTTTTAACGTTAAAGTTGATCTAAGCAATTGTAATATGGGTAACGATAAAAGTAATCTAATTTGCATAATTTTCAAATGAGGACTTTTGCATGATAGGTGAGTGCTTTAACGGGAGCGGGTGAGGTTTTGGTTAAAGTGAATTTTAAAAATAATAAAACAATCATGGCAATAAGTTATTTTAAATGTTTGAGAAAATTGAATGATTTAAATCATTTGAAATTTAAAATGTTAACAACAAAGAAAAAAATGAAAATAATTAAATTATCAAATATTCTTAAATCCCTCAAATTTTTTTTGGAGCATGTGCCAACCTTATACCAAGAAAGAATTAATATTTTTTTGGTTGATGTGAGATTTCATCTGTGGGAGAATTTTTTTGTCTATGGGTAGATGAATGAAGAATGATTTTGGTGAGAGGAGGCATTTGGAAAATTCTTTGGTTTGTTTTGGAATTTCTGGTATGAGAGCAATATTGCTTTTTTACAAGTATGGAAAAGGTTATCGTTTTGGTTTTAAGGCCCCGCTTATATCCTCTCTACATGTGTCATGTTGGAGATTTGGAGCAAGGTATTGGAGTCCATCAAGTAGGCTACCTCTGGTTGTGTTATCTCATTTTAGTGACTCTCACTAAAATTAAGATAACCATAGAAATTTTTTGGAAAAAATCTCCTAAAATGCCCTTTTGAAGAGATTTTTGGGTTTAAAAAACATGAAAACATGTTTTTTACATGCTATGTGCAAATTGTTTCTTGAAACCCAAAACTAGCTAGTATTTCAGTTTTGAGAACTCACAAGCATCGGAACATGACTTTTAAAATGCATGTTACATGTCAATTGACTTCCAAAACCTGAAACCCAATATGTCCCTTTGTGTTGGGTTTTGGAACCTGGAACACCCAAACATCTCATGTTTCATGTCATTTGTTTCCCGAAACTCAAAACTTGAATTGATAGCCAATCCTTTGTATTAGGTTTTCAGGCACTCCAAGCATGATGACATGGCATTAACTTTGAGTTGTCGGGTAGTTGGCACACATGTCATGTGAAGTGTAATAAATGCAGGGGTTTTTATAAATAGTTGGATTTACACGTCATTTTTTTATCTATTGTGCTTTTGGTTGCATGGATTTTTTCATACATGCTCTCTCAACCTTCGAACCTGATTTGATTTCATGCTCGATTGTGTGATTCATTTTCAATTATTTTTCAAATTTGCTGAAGGTATTTTCTCTGCCCTCTGCTTGTGAGTTTTGTTGAAAATGTTTTTGTGATGTTCTTTACATCTCTTCTCCTTCCTTTCCTGTTTTTCTTCTAGGTTTAGGGTTTTAGGTTTTCTTCTTCTTTTTGGGCTATATTCCAATAGAAATTATTGATTAAGAGTTCACCCTTAGGGTGTTTTCCTATTTTATACCTTGGAATATACATTTTTGTGTTTTAAAGAAAAGGAGAAGAATACGAGTCCTAATCTGTTGAAATGGCAGAAAAGAGCGCATGTATTGACATCTCAAAAACCCAATCCCTTATTTCGAGTTTTGCGGGGTGTTTTAAAATCTTCAAGTTCCACATTGTTTTAGGAATTGCTTGAGTTCGGACATCCAACATCATCGACATCCGATTTCCGGTGTGTTGGGTTTTGCAAAGTGTCGAACATATACTAATTTACGACACATTCTCTCCCAGTGTGTCAGGTTTTGCGAAGTTTCCGAAAAGACATAAGTTTCGACTCTCTCTCTCTCTCTCCAAAGTGTGTCGAGTTTCATCGTGTGCTTTACAAGTCCTAAAATCGAATAGTGTGGCAGATCTATGGGGTTGCTCGGCCAAGCTTCCAAGTTTGATTTTTCGGATAATATTTGTCTAGGCATTCTTTCTTCAGATTTCTCAAGTCGGATCTGGATCATCCAAAGACAAGTCGACAGGTCAGGGAAGATGAAATACAAGCATCAGAAGATGGAATACCCCTCCTATATAGATTGCAATTATGACATCCGAGATATAAAACTCGGTAATATTGACATGGAGGATTTTTGGAACAGAACCAAGGATTCTTCTCAGAGTCCCTGGATGAAGGCAATAACTAACAACGGCCTCCCTCTTGCAATAGGATTCCCAATGTCTACTCAATGCCCTGAGTTCATTTTGGCCTGTGCTTCCCATTATGACTCAAACTCTTGCTTAGTGAAAAATCAAGTAGGAGAAGTCATAGTTAAGATGGACGAGGGTTATTTTGATGACCTCTTAAGATTACCTAGCTTTTAGGAATATGTTGACATAGATCTTAAGTCAGCACAGAAAGCTTGGGACAAGGATCAAGACAACTGCATGAGGCATGTGAATAGGAAATTCTTGATCAAGGCCAAGCCGGCCATCTCAAGGTTCCCAAGTTTTCCCGGAGTGATTTCATCCTTGAGATCAACGACATCGTCACCTTGCTAAGTTGAGTATTTGGACTCCCTGAGTCAAGGGAATTCCAAGGATGGATGTATAAATTCATGGTTATTATGAAGAATAATGAACAAGGGATTGATTGGAGCAGTCTCATAAGTGATGAGATCGATTCCCAGATGAAGACAATCTTGACTACGGGTAAATTCTATATGTCATCCTATGTCACCTATGCAGTAGCTGGCATGAGAAATTATCTAGGATTGCATGCAAAAGGAGATAGGGCTACATAACACATATATCAAGTAGCTCCCTTAGCTGATAATGAAAGGTTCAAGATCAATTCAGAAGGGTGAACGATGCTTTCTTTTATGAAAATATCTGCAGGATGAACCCTGATCTAAGGAAAAGAAGAGTCTCTGATGAAGAATGGGCTGAAGTATCAAAATGGGGTTGTATCTTCTTGCAGTTCAAGAAGTTCACATACCTTCGGGTGTTCGTGTATCCAGTGATCCTTTCAGTTGCCCATATTTCTAGGTGATAAGATGATCCTAATGGAGTTAGTAAGACCGTTGTTGGATTTCCACAAATTCCAACAAAGAAAACACAAGGCTCTTTGTATCCTTCCCCATTTCCATTGAAAGGTACACATGCTCAACGGTGGTCAAAGCTAAGAACGTGGTACACAAGCTTCAAGACAAGTTAAAGAAGCACATGAAGCACAGAGATGGATTTGATTTCTGAGGAGTCCTTAAGTCATACGGGACTTTATATCTACATGTTCCTAACATAGAAGATATTTGGGTTGATCTTACGGATGAAGTTGTCATCCGAATAAAAGATAACAGCAGGTTGAAAATTGAAGAAATCAAGATGTTGTATTTATTTGACATCCTAAAAGGCAATAAAGACAATGAGAGTGTCCTTGATGCCTCGTATAACGGGTTAAATGAAGATCAATATGTATTCGACCATTGATTGGTCCATTCCGAGAAAGCTTCTATCACGGGATGAGCTACTCAAATTCTTTCTGTACTTAAGGTGTGGCTCATTTCTTGGGAATGAGTTATAAAGAAGGGAGTTTTGCAAAGCTAGATGCTTTTGGAAGAGGGACCTTCAAAAGGGAAAAAGTAAAAGGATAAGATCCCTTTAAAAAGGCCAATGAAGGTTAAGTTTGTAAGAAAGGGAGAAGATCAATTAAATACACTAGTGGCCACTCTCCCAAAAATAGTTGAGGCTCTTGATTCACCTCCACAACCGAACAAGGAGTCTTCCTTCAAGAGAAGAAATCATTCACCTTCCATTCCCCTTTGGTAGACAATACATCGAGGTAAGTCTTCCTCTCGCTTCTCAATCTTTAATTCAGAATCCTTTCCTCCTCCCATTAAACCATCCTTGCCTCCTCCCATTCAACCTTCCTTACGTAAAATTTCTTTGCAAGTTCCTCACCACGGCTAGTATCTTCTCACGGCCTCTCACCTCTTCCCACCTTTGGACCCCGATTAACCATGGACATGCCTCCTCCTGCTGCACCTTTATTCCCTGAATCCACTACCACGGGCACTACACTTACGGTGGTTACCACTCCACAAGCTAATCCTCCCCCACTTGAAGATGTGCCCATAACACCTGCAATGGAAGCAACTTCTTCCAATACACCTCAATGGTTGGTAGATCAGACTTCATGAAAGAGGAAGGTGGTTGTTCCATTACTAGCCTTTAATTTCAATTCCCTCAAGGTCACTCCCACTAAGTCAGCCAAGAAACCCAAAATAGTCTCAAGGATTTCAGTGGATGCCTCAGGGCATAAATTTACAGAGATTGCTACTCCGCAGCTAATAAAACTAAGGATGACATAATGGTCACAAATTATCAAATCACAAGGGTGGATCTAGGGAAAGTACAACGAGAGGAGCACAACAGTATGCATAAGATGCCATGAATGTGTTGTTGTGCAGAAGGCGAGGGAAACTAAGACAAAAAGAGATGAACTAAAAGAGAAAGTACAATAGCTAACATAAGTGCTACTCAAGCTCTCGAAGCCTCTTGAGACAACACCATCATCCTCTACTCCTATCGGGTTCGATTTCTCATCGGTACCCATGATCTAGAAGATTAATGAAAAGGGGAGAATGGTCGATGAATGGACCCAAAGGCTACTCCTACAAGGAAAATAAGTCATTGAAGATACTATGGAAGTCTACTAATCCTTAGAGGATATAAAGAAAGATGGAGAGAAAATGGATGATGAGTTTTTAGTAGAAATCGGGAACCTAGAGTTGACTTTCAAAGCTCTCCAAATCGTTGAAACAAATTCCATCCTGCATCTTGGTCGAAGAGGGCATCATTCCACATGGGGATAAACATTTTCAGCTGACTAAAGCCATCAGATTCAGAATAAAGATTCTCAATGAAGCTTGCAGCAAATTGAGAGAATCAAGAGATCAATTGGTCGATGGTAAGAATGACTTAGAAGAAGAGCTGGTCAAGATCTGTGCTAAAGTGTTGAGTGAAAACTACTTATGGATTCGGCATGGAAATCATTGTGACAGGTTTGTAAAAATTGAAAATTCTATGGAGACCTTGAGGAAACTCAATAAGAGATTGAAAAAGCTTCCTAGAAATGCTAGTGATACTTAGGAAACATGCGAAGTTACGAGGATCATTCCATCGCACTTGACGAGAATGAGATGCGAGGGTATAATTTGAAAATTCCAAGAATTTTGGGACAAGAAGGATTTGTTGGAGGAAGATAAAGATGATGATACAGAATAAGCACAATGCAACATGTCATTTCAATCTTGAAATCGACATGTCTTTTTCATTTCTGTTTCGTCACATAGGAAGAAAATTTTGACTTAGTCTCTGCATGAGATTCAATCAAAATAGGACTCTCTTTTAAAAGACTATTTTATAGGATTTATCCTATTTTCTCATAACGCATTTTATTATAAATAAGGGATGCTTATGCAGTCAAAGGGTTGAGATTTTGGAATATTGAGAACTACCGTGAAGAAGAAAAACTTTGTGTTTTCTTTTAATCATTCGAGGAATAGAAATCGATGCTATTTTTGTAAACTTTGTGTTGTGAGATTTAGCTCTCTTAAGATATTTTTCTTATGTTCAAGATCTTAAGCTATTCTTTGTTTAAGCATTCTCAATCATTTTAATTATTTCAAACATTACATTACATTTGTTATCTAGAACTCGTATGATTATTTCGTGATCTGTGTTTACTCGAAAGAAAATATGTTTCCATCATTTCCTTTCCATTGTGTATTCTTATCAATCCATTTTACTTTGAAAATAACAATATCTCCATCTACTATGGATATGGATTCTAGGGATTCTATCCTAACCCCAATGGTTAGATTAGTGTAAATACTATACATATTATTTCTGCTGTGTTTTAGATTAGTAATAAACAGGCAACCTCACCTATTTTTGAGGAGGGATTTAATCCCATGCACTATGGATAAACATCATATTTTGGTATGAAAAAATATCCAACCAATAGTTTTTGGCGACTCCGCTTGGGAAATACGGATTGATAAGACTAAGCTTATCCTTTTCGTGTTTGGCGACTCTATATTTGCCTTATTTTCAAGAAGATTTATTTTTCCAGTTCAAGCTGGCCAAGAAGATCTTCACTCAGTTAGGCCGAGCCAAGGGTGAAACTGATCCATTCTTTGATCTGCTTGAAAAACATAATTTCAGGCTTTCACCCAACAATGTTGCATCTAGCTGGGTAAGAAGTTCTTTACCCATCTGAAGGAATTGGATTCCTCAAGAACCAGAAGTTTCGTAACTTTTCAAGCATTATTCTTGCCAGATATTCAGATTCTGTTCACACTTCATTTAGGAGAATGACAACACAACTTGTGCCTTGGGGCGCAGCTATTGGTCCTCTTTCCCTTACTCCACCATTGCATGACCTACCTCATGGATCACGGAAGAATATTCCTAAGTTCAACGGTGATGGGAAACAACATCCTGATGAACACATTACCTCATTCTTTGTTGCATGCGGTGTTCTTGGGGTTGCCCATGAAGATGTCTCTATTCGACTCTTTGTTGAAACATTGCATGGCGTAGTAGTAGAATGGTTCTATCATCTCCCAAATGCATGCATTACCAATTGGGCTACCATGAGATTTGTATTTGAAGCAAGGTTCAAACCAAGCTGAAGATTCTCATGCCTTGTTAGCACAACTTACCCACATGAAGAAGGAGTCTTAAGAACCCATGCGGGACTTCATAACCAAATTCCAGATCATCTTGTTCCTACTCTTGAGAATCAAAAATGTTTCTTCATCAACGCTCAACCTATGGATGTGAGCGTCTTGTTAAGAAGATCTGTTATCCCTGATTTGGCCACTGCTCAAGCTACGGCCACCTAAATAGAAGATGATCTTATTCTGGCCGGAAAGATCAGAAAATAATCATCCAAGCCTAAAAATTAGAGTTCTTCTCAAAGTACTACTGATCCAGTGATTTAGAAGATGGATAACGACTTAATCGATTTGAAAAAGCAAATGTCTCAATAGGTGAGCAACGTTCCGTATCAGGATATTCCTAGAAAAAATTTCAATAATACTAATGGCGCTCCCACAAGAGATAGATCGCAGTTGGCCATTACTCAACCAAGACTGGATATTGAAGATCCTCCTGCTAATGCTACAGTAGAGATAGTCGAAGAAGAGGAAGAACCAAAAGAACAATATTCTCACGAAGCTTTTGAAGCTTTGGGATACGTTGATGATGTAGCCTAGAATTGTTAGTTAACACCTAGTTGCGCTGGTACATCACTCCACCTAGAGTGAGCGCTCACCCGAAGCGCGTAAAGTCCGGGTCCGTCTTAATAGTTGCAATAGCAGAATGGTGGTATGATAAAACATTAAACATATATTTTAGGAACTAATCCATCCATTCACCATTTATATTCAACTGATTTATATGCGCTGAAGGTAAATCATCATGAAAGTAATAACATGCATTGATAAACAAAAACATCACACACTTTGTTCGGCCAATTTCCTTTATCTATTCATTGAACCAATAATACAGTAGCTTCATACAATACCAGGCATGCGCACATGGATCTGTTACAATTATCCAGTCACATGTACTCATGTTTTTCCACTCCTCCAAACGTATGGTTCCATTCGTATCTCTATGTATGTCTCTCTATTCTTTAAGTAGTTCATTACATATATATATATATATATATATATATATATATATATATATATATATATATATATATATATATAGGGTGGGGAACTAACCCTTCACCACTTAACTCTACCAGAAATAGGTCACATGCTAATAACAACCACACACCTTTTTACAATTATAGCCATACATGCAAGTATGCTATCTATAGATTGTTGATAGTTAACTGAAGTGATGGATCTATTCTTAACTTATGCCCATGCAAGAGTGAGTTGACATGTCCTTCCAAAATCTCCACAAAGAGTGGCGCGCAAATCTCGGCATCGCTTTGTGTACTCCACACGCCAATCTCTAAGAATAGACCTGATCTCCAAAATCGGCTAAGTCCTTGAGAGTCTTACTCTACACCTCTGCACGTGACACCTTCCTATAACTTCACACTTTTTCTCCTGTGCCATTCTTCCGCATGGACTCTAATTGCAAGTTCAACTAAGTGTTTTCTCTGATCAACATTACCCCACACTAATCTCATTGTCGCCCCGATAATGGCGATGCTCAAAACTTATACATAGAATGGATAAATAAAGAATAAAGAATTTTGAATAAGAATCGTGAATAAGAATTTTGAAGAAGATATACACAGCTAACAAAACTATTTAGGCCTCTGGCCCCTCCGTCTCATCCTGAAGCAACAACTCTGGATATTCTTCTTTGATATCTGCTTCTAGGTTCTCCCATGTTGTTAGCGCTACTCTGTTGTTTTAGGCACATCAACAATGATGACTGCAGCTCTTCCATGGAGAGTTTCCTTGCTCATTTTGTATTACAAGCATTATGCTTGAAATAGAGGTTTGCACCCCTTCCAGTACATCCATCTTCTAAGCAATGAGCTTTCCTAGCTCCTCCAACCTCTCCTTATGTGGTGCCTGCACCGCAGCTAGTGCCTCGCGCTTCTATTTTACCAGGACTAGGCATTCAGCGCGGCCTAGGGAAGCATCCTTCATCACTTTGTGGACCTCATTTTCTTCCTCCAAGGTTTTCACCGCGATCAGCGCATCTGGGGCTATGCATATTGTTAGCGCATGATCGGCCTTCTTCAGTTTGTCATGGGTGGCTTGCAGTAGACCTTCATAAGTAGCAATTTTCCTAGCTACTGCAGCCTGCACCTTTTCTGTCTTTTCCCGAGTCCTTGGGCTGTGAGGATACATGCACCTTTTCATCCTCCAACACTAATGTTATCATGGTTTTCACATAGTGCATCGCAGAAGGAAATTCTTTTGGTACCCAAGATTCTAGATTTGGGCGTACCTTTAGAACATCATCGCCAATTTCCTCTGCCATACTAACAAAAGTGTCATACTTTCTTTTGATTAAGTCCTTTTCCTGGACTAGGCACACTATCTCCACATCCTTGGATTTTAATCTCTCTGTCAGTGCCTTGATGGTAGCAGATTTATCTATGTTTCTTCTTGCTACTTGAAGGATACTTTCACTAGAGCATTACTCACCTGCTCATCTGACATCATTGTTGGTTTGATTGTCATATGGCACGTTTCAGGTGCCTTCTTCAACCACCTTGACACGCATGATTCTTCACCGACATCAAAGTTGGGATCGTCCATGTGTGTGTGCAGAGACCATGAGAGCTGCTTCCTAGTGCATAGAGTCACCTTGTCCTCGTCCATGAGTGCCCATCCAAATAAATCCTTCTACTCAATGGTACTCTAGAACCGAGCACGAATGATCAAATTTGGGTCTTCTGCATACCCCATGGCATGTGCCTTGGTGTCCTCCCCTATTCAACAGGATCGGGGTCCTCTTGGAATGGCTGCATCAAGGTTGGGAATACCAGATGTATCCCCACCCTTGTCTTGTGTAGCCTCTGATTGAACCCATTCTTCTCCTTCCATCTTCTCCTCCTCATGTTGAGGCTCTTCTTCAGTTGGAGATGAAGGCACCTTCTCCTCAGATTCCTCTGTTTCCTTGCTCAGCCTGAGTTTTCTCCATTTCTTCTCCTCTAGCTCCTTCACCTACGGGGTTCCTCCTTACACCCTTGTGTGCTTAAACACCTTCTTAAATATTTATGTGCCCTACTCCTCCCTCATAGCTCCTTCCCCCTAGGGAGTTGTCGTGCACTCCCCCTCCGCATGATATTTGCTTCCTTCTCCGCACTGGGCCACCACTATCTTCGAGTTCTTCATCCTCTTCCTCATCATCTTTCCTAGCAGCACGAGAGGGCCTAGGTGCCAGAATGTTTTCCATAGTATGCTTTCCCTTTGGTGGCCCTAGAAGCGCGAATTCATTCTCCACGTACTTGTTATTCTCCATTTTAGGCTTCAGTTGGAGGTATATTAGCGCGGCCCCGATATCTGCAATGGCCACTGTCTCTGGCTTAATGCTTAAGATTTTCGAGATGTTATTCTCATTGTATGCATTCCTCCCTAGATATCCATAAGTCTTTCTCAGGGTGTGATACTCACAGTCCACCTTGTCTACATTAAATACCAACCTCCGTGTGTTGGTGAACCGATGAACTGCAGCTTGGAAGTACTGTGCGGGAAATGCATATGGCAGTTTGCACCAGGGGCTCCACAACCCATCTATCATTGGGAAGTGCACAATATAAAAATGTTGGTAGACTGTAAATTGTACCTGCTTCCCAGGACCAAGGGTAAATCCTTGGGTATTCACCATTCTTCCCCAAATTCGCGTGGAGCCTATCATACCACATCTCAATGCGCTCCTTAACTTCCTCCGTCATCGACCCTTTACAAAGATATTTGTTAAATCACTCAGTTAGAGACTTATGATTCATGGGGTATTCCCATATGTTCTCTTTTGGGACATCTGGTACCCGATCTCCATGAAGACTAAACTCAGTAAGATGCATCCAAAACTTATCTTACTTCCTTCACGCGCTTCCTGACTACCTACTCTGCAATAAATCCGGTGATGTTATAAGTGGTTCCCTCTGACATGTGCTTGGCCACATGCAACCACATAGAATTCACTCATGACCAACATTATTGGTCATTCAACTTGGTGGTTAGATGTGTTTTTGCCGTCATCTTGATGACAATTTTTAGCTTATCAATGTCCATTCCGCGCGGTCCTTTCGATAGCCAAAGTGCCTTCTGTGTCTCCAAAATGGCACTTTTGTCAGCTAAGTCAACCTTAATGTATTTTCCTGTTTCCGTAATCTAGTAATTGTGGCAATGAGGATGGGTATCGAGTCTTACCCGCCGTCCTGTGAAGTAGAAGAAGTACTCATGGACTTGGCTCATCAGCCATCTGTACAAGGGTACATACTTTCCAAAGTATGGGAGCTCATAAAGTTGGTAAACACCATTTCCCTTGAGTAGCTTTTCCCCATCATCATCATATATCGGCATGCTATCCTCAGTGTGCCTATTCATTCGAGAGGTGAGCAGGTCGTCTAACTTCTTCTGGTTCTCACTGGTTCGAGTGATTATATTCACTTATCTTACTTTGTCTTATGTGGGTATTCCATTCTTGCCCCACAATAACTTCTTCTAGGGTACTATATTTTGGAGAAATTGCTCTCCGGGGCCATCTCCTCCTCTTCTTCCACCACCACCTTCTTCTTTTCTTTTATCGGTGCTACTTTCTTCTTTGGTGCCATTCTCTTACAGGGTTTTGTTTTGTAGGTCAGCTGCTGTGTGTTTTGAGTGATTTGCTTCAAACCCTAACCCGATTCCTCCGTGCCCTAATTTGTAATTATGAACTTGCGCACCCTAACTCTGTTGTATTACTCTACTTTGTCAAACCCTTCTTCTAGGGGATCTAAGCCCTTCTAATACACAAATCTCTTCTCCGCACCTAGTTCGCTTACTTCGCACCTTGAATCAATTAGCTTTATGCTCTTCACGTATAGGCTCTCTATCGAATTCTTGTAGTTGCAAGGGTAAAAATGAAATCACATCCCATCCTTATATAGATTTCTACTTTTTGCTACATTAATTGCTCCTCCACCTACCAAATTCTCCTCATTTATGACCCATTTTTATCATTTCGCGTGGTATATTTTTGTGCCAAAGCTATAACCTTCTAGCGCGCCCCTTTACCCTTTGTCATAGACTTCTCTTCACATGCACCTTTGCACCCGAGTACCTCATCACTACATGATCTCCTGGTAATTACCATGGCCGCCACTTACCTCACGTTATACTTTCCCTTATCCATATTCATCCTTTCTTATCTTGAGAAGCAATCTTTTGTCAGTTACCCTTAGCAACCTTCTTTCAACACCCACAACATGATATCTTCACAGCATATCCTTGAGAGTCACCAACAATCCACCCCACATGAAAAGGATGTGCAGTCCTTTGCGCATCAACATGCTTCATATTGTAGTTAGTTTCATGTGCGCAAGCATGCTTATTACACAAACAAGAGCTAAAATTGACAAAACATAGCGACAATGAAATAAATACATTAAGGAAATGCATAAAGGGAAACCTAATGTATCTGACAATACTACCTTATTACAAACACCAAGAAGACTTATTTATAGCAGGGCTTCAGCCTACTCCCGTTAAAGTAACCGAGAAACCACGTGCCATCAATTGTTTCCAACTGGTAAGCACCTGACTCAAGTATATGAGTGATAACATATGGCCCCAACCAATGCACCTTGAGCTTTCTTGGATGGCACAAAAACTTGGAGTCATATAGAAGTACCATTTATCCCACCACAAGTTTCTTATCCCTAATGTGCCGATCATGCCATGCCTTTTGTCGTGCTTTCTCTTGTTTATAACTCCAGCGTGCGATGGCGCGACGCTCATCTAGCTAAACCATCTTCGCAATCTGTTCTTCCAAGGCCTGCTCATCAGCTAGAACTCCAACACATGTAATGCGTAAGGATGGTAACATAAATTCTAGAGGCAGAATAGCTTCCACGCCAAACACCAATTGAAAAGGTGTGGCTTTGTTCAATCTTTTGTATGTTGTTCTATAAGCACAAAGAACAACTAATACTTTGTCATCCCAATCTTTTCTCCCAACATCACAAATCTTGGTCAATGTGTGGCTCAAGATCTTGTTAAAAGCCTCAGCAGTCCCATTTTCCTGAGGGTGATAGGGTGTAGTTTTATGGTGGGCAACCATAAACTCATCTAAAATAATTCATACTATCTCATTTAAAAAATGTGTGCCCCTATCACTTGTTAAACTTAAAGGACAACCATACCTTGTAAGGACATTATCCCATAAGAACCATGCTACTGTAGCTGCTGTATAGTCCTTTATAGGTGCTGCTTCTACCCATTAGGTAAGATAATCTGTACAAGTGATGATATAGCGCGATCCAGTCCTATGCGTGGCTGGTGAGATAGGCCCGAAAAAGTCAATTGCCCATTTCTCAAAGGGTTCTACACTCGTTATGGGTCATAGGGGCATCTCATCCCATTGTCCTGGTCGACCAAGACGTTGACAATGGTCACATGTCTTACAATACTCTTTACAATCCTTATACAATGTTTCCCACCACAACCCAACAAGTAGGATCTTGCACGTTGTTGCATCACCTGCATAATGGCCACCTGCAATACCACCATGTGCTTCTTCCATTATGTCCTTTCGTTCATGCTCCAAGACACAATGGCGTAACACCTCATCTCTACCTAGCTTGTACAAATCACCACTAATTAACATGAATGGTGCCGCGTGAATAGCAAGTTACTTCTTCTCTAAAGCTTTCATGCCTTCGGGTGCCATACTAGTTCTCAGAAAGATAGCAATGTCCTCTAATTCCGATGGCACGCGTTGTAAGACGGGATTTTTCATTAAATATTTTAATGTCATGTGATCTGTATAAAGCACAAATGGTGTAGCCAACAAATACTGACGAAATTTGTGCAAGGCATAGATCATGGACAAGGCCTTGCGCTCTGTAGTGGTATAATTCTGTTCTGCAGGGGTCAACTTCCTACTAGTGAAGCAAATGGGATGATCAACGATACCTTCACCTGGTTGAGCTAAGACAACACCAATGGTTGTGCCAGAAGCATCCACATGAACATGAAAAGGTTTATCCCATGAAGGAAAACACAAGATAGGTGCGGTAGTAAGTTTCTGCTTCAATATCTCAAACGCGCACTGCTATGACTCCCCCAATAGAATGTACCTTTTCCTTAGAGTAACTCTTCCAAGGGCATGGTACTTTTGCATACCCTTTTATAAACTTTCGGTAATACCCTGTATGACCCAAAAATCCACGCACCTCATGCTGACTGGCCGGCGCTTTCAAGCCAATGATGACTGCAACTTTAGCTAGATCAACCAACAACCCTTCCTTGCAGATGATATGTCCTAAAAGTGTGCCAAATGGAGTAGCAAAGATGCACTTCTTGATATTTAATGAGATACTCAATTGTCAACATCTTTCAAACATTAAGCGCAAATTGTCACAATGATCCTTAATCAGCCCATAAATGGTCCAATCATCAAGATAGACCTGTAAAAAGTTATGAATAAAATCCTTGAAGGCTTGTACCACTATCCGAGAAAACACAAAGTGCATTCTTCAATCCAAAGGGCTTCATAGTATAAGCAAAGCTTCCCCTTTCAGTAGTGAAGGTGGTCTTCTCTTGATCTTCTGGGGTAATCCTAACCTGATGATACCTTAAAACCCATCTGTAAATGAATATATTTCGTGCCCAACCACTCCTAATATTTCCTCCTTGAATGGCATAGGAAAGGGATCTGTAACACATGTTGCATTTAACTCCCTATAATCAACACAAATCCAAGTCCTACCATCCTTTTTGATACTTATCACCATAGGACTGACCCTTCATCCAGTGGTCGAATGATCTCAAATTTCAACATCTTGTCAATCTCCTCCTTTACTTTCTCATGCAAATTGGGATTCATCCGATATGGTCACTTCCTAATAGGGCGTGCACCTTCCTTGAGCTTTATCTTCATTTCTCCAAGTGATATATGCACGCCTTTAAGTTCATGGTATCCTCTTGGGAATAAGTCCTCATAATCACGAAGTAACTCTATGATCTTTGCTACCTCTGATTCTGACTAGTAATCCCCAATTATTACCTCCTTAGGTTCAGCTTCTGTGCCTATATTGACCTTTGTTGTCTTCATAGGTTCGTGATATGCGTGCACATCTACATCTGCACTGGATAACACTTCACATGTTCCATGTGAATGATCCACGTCCAAGTGCTCAACTTCCTCCTCATCAATTATGTATACCATCTTCCCCTTATCTTTTTCCAAAGAAGCATGCTCAAGTAATATGATATCATCTTCTTCATCCATAAAGTGCACCCCGCTCTGTCTCACCAAATAATTCCTGAACAAGTTCTTTCGCTTTCCCGCTGTTTCCCATGGTTAAGCGCTTGATAAAGCTTAAAGATATGTTCATTGGTGGTGTAGATGAAAAGAAGTCAAATTTTTGGATCATCCTTGTAGTCAAAGTTTTCCAGTTTCCAGTGTTGCGATGTAATTCAGCATGGACATACCAAACATGCGCACAACCTTTTAGAGTAGAATAAAACCAATGCACCCAAAGTGAAGGTGGTAATGCTTCCTGGCCTACTGTTCAGAATCTCTCACACTGTTGGATATGATATTGAGTAGGTTGATCACCATGATAAGGGCGTATGTTTATAGGTGCATTATTTCTTGAAAATCTGGTTGATAGGGCGGTCCTAATCGTTTCCCAATCTAAGAGATTATCCCTGTGGACTACCCACTAACGCGCGGCCGTCCCGCCCAAAGTATATGACAACATAGTGCGTCATTTAAGTTCGTCAGCCCAATTTGTTTCTATGGCCTGTAAGAACCCGCCAAATCCTCGATACGGTATAATGGGGTATTGCGCGGCCTATACATCGACAGAGAGAAAACCCATCTTACTAAGTAATCGTGTGTGTTTAACTTCGTGCCCCACCAGTTCATAAGTGCCATGAGACCAATTATTGCAATAAATACTAGTAGTATCATTGATTGAATGAGAATCTTCCCAATGAAGGATTCCTTCCTTAGATGGATCATTGACCTCTGGGTCCCGAATAGCGCGTACATAGATTCTGTTCAAGTCCTCTTTACTTAAAGTTTCCACATATGGCATGGATTTCCCATATGTTAATGGTATTATGACCCTTTCCTCCTTGTTCTCAAAGCCGATATATCCTTTGTTAAACCTCAAATCAACATTGTTTGCATAACACCAAGGGCGCCAAAGAAAAGCTGGGAAACTATCCACTTCTGCAAGTGCTAGCACTTCAAAGTCTCCTGTGAACTTGGCCCCTTGTATAGTGATAGATGCATCCTTTAAAACTCCTATAGGAGTAGCTTTTGTTTAGTTTGCCATGAATAATACATTATATGATGGCTGCAATATCCAATGTAAGTACATTTACTTCGCACCTATGTCAATTAGAATATTGCTCAATGACCACCCGTCCACAACAACATTCAAAGTGATCTTCTTATCGTAGTCAATGCTATCAGGAGGGAGATTCACATGAAGTATTTGCCTTCTAGTTTCAGTGCTTGTGCATGGAGTATTCCCTTTCAACTAATTTCCTAATAAAGGAATAATATTCTCGTGGCGCAACATTCTACATACTCTCTCGATGTCGTCAATGTCCGATGGGGCTTGTTCTCGTATCCTTGTGCTCTACTTTCCGAGACTACTCTTTTAAAGATTTTATCTCACCTTGAAGGCTCCTAAGGACCTCCATTGTCTCCTGATAGACTTCTTTCTGATGAGCTAGATCTAGATATCTAACATGTAAAACTTCCTTCCTGGTGATTGTCAGATTTTGTTGCAACACCTCTCTTACGCGTGCTGCCTCAGCTCGTGTGGTTATCTTGACTATTACTACCTCAAGTTCTGGTGTTAACTTTGGCATCCACTGATTCTCTATCACGCGCTGGATTCTAACCATCCCCGTGCCCTTATTTTCTTGCTTGTGCTACTTACTGAGATGCTCATACAAGTCCAGAACTCTTCATAACTATGCCCCTTTCCAAAAATGAAGAAAATATTCTATGGGCATTTACACCTATAATGGTCAGGTGAGCCACATGTATAGCAAGTTCCTCAAGGGAATTCACTCCTTCCCCACCTCGGCCTTGTGCATCATATCCACCTCTATATCCTCGCCCTTTTCACGAGCCCCTTAAAACCTTTCATCATTCCTGTCATAGTGGGTTTTACTATAATCCCTATCCTGATGCTCATTCTTCCCTTTAGAATTATCATCCACACTCGTCTCTGTCTTGACCCTAATATCAATGGCATCATGGATCTGGCCAATCAATCTATAGTCCTCAAGTATCATGGGTCGTGGACCTACAAATTTTACAAAAGGAGGATACATTCTTCCTGATTGCGCATTGTAAGAGAGGGCAGTGACTAGCATCATGGTTCAAATGGAAAATCTCACAGTCTAATAACAATGAACGTATAGTTCTGTGAGGGAAACTATCCTTAGTGTGCCCTTCCACTTCACAATCTATACACCAGATCCCTGAGCATGTTTCATGAGCTGAGTTTGCCGATAATTTCTCTAACTGTTTTGCCATAGCCGCTATCTGAGCTTCCAAAAATGGACTAACTCCAGTGTCAATACTCCCAACTACTTCAGCGTGTAAAGTGGCTTCCAATGCTTCACACAGATCGGTATAAGTTTTATGTAATAGTGCTCTCGAAATGGGGTAATCAGTCCCCCGACAAACCATTGTGCATGCTGACTTGCATGAATGTCATAAGAGAGTTTGGATAGAAGTGTTTTAAATCACGCATCATACTCACATACACTTTCAGTAGTGCCTTGCTTTATATCCTTGAGTGCACTTATACTCTTCTGCTCAAACTCTGGGATGTGGAAATCTTTTAGGAAAGCATCTTTCAATGCTACATAGTCAATACAAGTTTGATTGGGGTCAAACTTCCTATACCAATTGTGCGTGCGTGCGTGCAATGTAGTAGAAAATTGACTTGCCTTGCATTCAAGGGCTGTAATACCTTTTGCACGCCACAATATTTCACACATATGAACATGTTTAGTAGCATCTTCGATACCTTTGTATTCTGGGAGATGAAGGGACATCTCCATATAAATGTTTTGGGGTTGCTGCGGGCCTTGACCACCCGACCCAGAACCTCCTTGGTTTCCTCTTCCTCCAATACCACCCGAACCACCGGAACTAGAACTGCCCATACCACTCGATCCTCCTCCAGAATTTGGAATAGGGCCCATGGATGCACTCCCTGTGCCCCAACAATGGTACTATACTAGACCCCAACAGTCTGGGAAGTGGTCCCAGCTCCAGAGGTGATTCCCTGTGCTCGCGCGCACTCATATTCTCGTGCAGATGATGAGCCTAATAATGTACCCCCAAAGAATAATGAAGTTATCATGTTGCCATTGGTGTACTCACTTTGGCATAGTTACGTGTGTTCACTTTCTAAATTAAAACTACTTTTACGTGTTGTACTAGATCTTTGGAAAACCAAGCGCGAGGATAGGTCAACGAGGTTGGCTTAGATGCGCACTTTGCAGCCATGTCATATCTATTGGTGCACTTCCATGTGAGGCCGAAGATGGGTCTCTGTCATGCTTCCCTAAATGGGGGTGTTCCTGATGCTCTTGCTCTTCTTCCTCCCCATGAGCCTCAAATCCTTCACGAGCCATCTCTTTCCACAACACCATCCATTTTGCAATTTCTTGCCTCTTGCATAATTCCCTCTGCGCGCCTCATCATACTTCTGCCGCCTTTCTTCCCTCTGCCATGCTACCGCTAGGTCTGCCATCTTTCAGCAATCCTGTTCCTGCCCCCATGCGTGGAGATTCTTTAGCTTTCCATGGGTTTACCTTCCAAGTTCAATGTTACCATTTGTATTTTGATTACCAGTGGAATACCTTGCAAATATGTCCCTCTAGGATACCGTAGAAACTAGAACTCTGCTACCTCCGGGCATGAATAATTTGAAATTGAATACTCCAAAATATGGTTGTTTAGGACACTGCAAAACCAAGTATCTACCGCGCCATTCCAGCTTAGGTCAACATCATATAGTGTTTGAAATTCCGCTATGTCCAAATAAGCGTGCGATACCTCCAATTCGCTTAGATGCATACGCAATCAACCATTCGTATAATTCTATTGGAAAGATAACAAAGAAGCTTTCGTATAAACTATCATACAAATTCTACTCTACCCAAGTACGTGTGCTAAATTTGGATCCAGTGTCAAACCTCCATGCGTATTCTTCCTCCAAATCATGAATCCATTCTTCAACGCTTGCTAGGGTTAGCCAGTATGTCTTCATCGTGAACCATTCTGAAACAACTGAAAAAGAGGTCCCGAAAACAGAACTAATGATGTAGCCTAGAATTGTTAGTTAACACCTAGTCGGGCTGGCACGTCACTCAGCCTGGGCTGAGCGCTCACCCGAAGCACGCAAAGGTACCGTGTCCTCTTAATAGTTGCAATAGCAGAATGGTGGTATGATAAAATAGTAAACATATATTTTAGGAACTAATCCATCCATTCACCATTTATATTCAACTAGATTTATAAGTGCTGAAGGTAAATCATCATGAAAGTAATAACATGTATTAATAAACAAAAACATCACATACTTTGTTCAGCCAATTTCCTTTATCTATTCATTAAACCAACAATATAGTAGCTTCATACATTACCAGGCATACGTGCATGGATCTATTACAACTATTTGGTCACATGTACTCATGTTTTTCCACTCCTCTAAATGTATGGTTCCATTCGTATCTCTATGTATGTCTCTCTATTCTTTAAGTAGTTCATTACACACACACACACACACACACACACACACACACACACACACACACACACACAGGGTGGGGAACTAACCCTTCACCACTTAACTCTACTAGAAATAGGTCGCATGCTAATAATAACCACACGCCTTTTTACAATTATAGCCATACATGCAAGTATGCTATCTATAGATTGTTGATAGTTAACTAAAGTGATGGATCTATTCTTAACTTATGCCCATGCAAGAGTGAGTTGACATGTCCTTCCAAAATCTCCACGAAGAGTGGCACGCAAATCTCAGCATCACTTTGTGTACTCCACACGCCAATCTCTAAGAATATACCTGATCTCCAAAATCAGCTAAGTCCTTGAGAGTCTTACTCTACACCTCCGCACGTTGCACCTTCCTATAAACCTTGTGATTTTTCTCATGTGCCATTCTTTCACGTGGACTCGATTGTAAGTTCAACTAAGTGTTTTCTCTGATCAATGCCTAATGAGTCCTATGACAATTCAGTGGACGACTCCAAAGATTGGGTATTTAGAATATGAGGAAGACATATGTGAACATGATGGTCAGTAATTTGCGGTCTTTACTCGATCCCAATCTCATAATCCTAGAAAACTAGTTGAAGGCTCTAAGGAGAAGAATAAAGAAGCTCCGTGGTCATGGCCAAGAGAGGCTCTCCTATCTCAGCACAAACTAAAAGGGAGACAACTAAAAAGGTAACAACTTCTTCTTATTCTCCTTCTCCTACTCCCAAGACCTAGTACCTCAACTCAAACCAATATAACAAAAATTGAGCCTACCATCATTCCCTCATATACTACTTTTGACATTATTGACCATGCAAAAAGAACTAAGATCCAAATGTCAGAAGCATAATATCTTCAGTCAAATCTAGAGCAATTTGAAAAGCTTGCCAAATTCATTAGAAGCAAGGTTTGTTCCTTCATCTTCAAAAGGCATTTTTTCAAGTCCTACTCAACCTTCACCTTTGACCAATATGACCTCTGTTTCTTCTTCAGAAAGATCAAATCATTTTATTTGTCTTTACTCATAAATGGGTTCAAACTCAGCAATTGCATAATTGACTCAGGAGCTTCTGATAATGTGATGCCCACAAAAGTATCTCATGCCCTTGGACTTACTTTGACTAAATCATACGGACGGTGTTATTCCATGGAAACCAAGCAAGTTCCTTTGATCGATCAAATCAAAGATGCACAATTTGGATTTGTTGCCTTCCTGGAGAAGAAAGTAAAAATGACCATTTTGGTTGCTAATATCCCAGCTACTTACGGTATTCTCTTAGGAAGAGGTTTTTGTAAAGATGTCAAAGGGGAGATCAATATGGATTGGACCAAGGCTAAAATTCCAGTTAATGGAGTTCCTCATATTCTCCATCTAGAGCCTCAAGCGAAGTATTTAGTCACTAAATCGGATGACCCCAAGGCTCAAATTCTTTTCGAAGATGCTGGCTTAGGGAATTATTTCATGACATTAGAGATACCAGCTATGGATGTTAAGGAAGAGGATCCTAATGGTATTTGGACCCTCAAGTTTGATGGGAGATGTTCAACTACTGGATCGGGTGCCAGGATAGTTCTTATATCTCGGATTTCAAGATATTTTCCTTCACTTTCAAGTTGTAGTTTGATACTACTAATAACACAATTGAATATGAGGCTTTGTTATTAGGATTAGAAATGGCAAGAAAAAGGGAATCCGAAACCTCAAAGTTTAGGGAGATGCTGAGCTCATTGTAAATCAAGTGAAAGGAGTTTATCAAGTGAAAAATGACCGCCTAGAACATTACAGGAACAAAGTATGGGACAACATAGAATGCTTTGACGCTTTTTCTATCAAGGCAGTTTTGAGGGATTATAACGACAAAGCTAATTCGTTGGCCGTGTCTGCATCTATTCTCCTTCCTCATCCATAGTTCAAACAAGACACGTACACCATCGAAATTGTGTACTGTCCCACTGTTCCAGATAATTCAACACATTGGCAAGTTTTCAATGATGATCACTGTGTATTGTCTTTCCTTGAAAAAGCTGATAATTCTAGTGAACTATATTTGAAGGATCGGGAATTAGCTTTTTGTGAATTTGTTTCAAGTTCATATCCAGAGATTGATGGTGAGAACATTCAGCTAAAAGGAAACAAGATTCCCAAAGGATTGGTTTCTCTGGAAGGTTTGTTTGACAAGCATGACTGGTTTATTTAGGATAAAAGATAAGCTGAAGGTGCTTCCTCATCAGAAGTAGATCAAGTTAACTTGGGTTCCGCTAATCAATTGTGGATGGTAAATATCGGTAAATGCTATTCACTAGAGGAAAAAGAAAGATTCTCTTCACTCTTGAAGAGATACATGGACATCCTAGCATGGTCATACGTGGATCTAAAGTCTTTTAAGCCCAAGGATGTGCAACATAGCATTCCCTTGAAGCCTGAAGTTAAACCCCATAGGTAGAAGCAGAGACATTACAACCCCAAGATCTCAGGGACTATTCTTGTAGAAATTTAGAAAATTTTAGATGCAAGGATTATCTTTCTGATCCATCATTCCACCTGGGTTGCAAACATTGTCCCTGTGAGAAAGAAGAATGGTGAAATCCAGATTTGTGTTGACTTCGGAATCTCAACCAGTCTTCATTAAAGGAAAATTATCCATTGCCCATCATGGACCAGGTATTACAGATGGTCACTAGGGTAGAAATGTTATCCATGCTTGACGGATTTTTAGGATATAATCAGGTTGAGGTAGCTGTTGAAGATCAACATAAAACAACGTTCACCACTCCATGGGGAACCTTTGCTTACAGAAGGATGCCTTTTAGTTTGATCAATGCCGAGGCCACATTTCAGAGAGCTATGGACTTAGCTTTTAGGGATTTAATGGGAAAGGTCATAGTTGTGTATTTGGATGACTTGACGGTCTTCTCTAAAAAATGAAGTGATCATTATGATCACCTGGAACAGGTACTATTAAGGCGCAGGCATAATGGGATTTCATTAAATCCTAAAAATTCCATGTTTGGAGTGACAAAAGGAAAGTTTTTGGGTCATATTGTGACTAGAGAAGGAACCAAAATCAACCCAGAGAGGGTGAAGGCCATTCAAAGCCTTACCCTACCTATATGAAAATTGGGGTGTACTCCTTTTTCGGGAAAGTTAATTTCCTAAGAATATTTGTACCTGATTTTGCTGATAAAACCAAGGATATCCTTGGGATGATGAAAGGGAAAACTCCATTTCGATGGAGCACTAAAGGGAAGCTTTCTTTCGAAGAAGTCAAAAATGCAATTGCACATGCCCTCTGTTCTAGTATGTCCAGACTTCAAAAAAGATTTCATCATGTACAGCTATGCTTCCGCTCATACAATATCAGCCATCTTGATGCAGAAAATGAAGAAGGAATTGAAGCTCCCATCACTTTCATGAGCTTCCCATTGAAATAACATGAATTGAAAATGTCACAAATTGAAAATCATGCTTATGCGGTGGTGAGAGTAGTGAAACATTTCAGGTATTACGTGCTGAGTTCTCATACCCTCGTTCTCATTCTTGATACCACAGTTAAATCCATTTTGACTCAACAAGAGTTGGGTAGTCAATGGGGTAACTGGATAGCTAAAGTCCAAGAGTATGACTTGGACATCAGACCTACCAAGTTGGTACGAGGAAGAGGCTTGTGCCAATTGATTGCAGAAAATAATGCTGAGATAGAATGTGAAAAAACTAAAGATACCTCTTCGGAATTGCCCATGGTGCTTTTTGTGAGCACAACCGACGAATGGTACACAAATATTGATTTATTTTTTGACTTATGATGAATTCCCCACATTTAAGCCAAAAGGAGAAGAGGAAAATTAAGTTAAGATCCACAAGATACATTCTGTGGGATAATGGAATGTACAAGAAAGGTATTGATGGTGTATTCTTGCGTTGTGTTGATAAGTCACAACAGGTGAGGTTGCTAGAGTCCTTCCATAATCTGGCATGCAGAGGAAATTTCTCCTCCTCCATGATAGCTTATAAGATCCTACGGGCCAGGTACTATTGGCCTACTCTCTTTTGAGACTCAAGCAGAATGGGTATCCAAATGTGAAGCTTGTCAACATTTTTGGTCACTCTAAGTTAGCAGCTCTTCCCCTAAAGCCTGTGGTCATTGAAGAACCTTTTCGCTAGTAGGGAATCAAATTCATTGGAGTATTGAATCCTACCTCCAGTGTGGGACACAACTACATGCTCACCGCCACAGACTATTTCACCAAGTGGGTGGAAGTTGCACCCATCAAGCAGGTAACCTATGAAGTTGTCTGCAACTTCCTCAAAGAAAATATAATTGTCAGATTTGGCGTGCCTCACAAGATTTTTGTTGACAATGCCTCCAATTTTTCATCCCATGAGTTGACAAAATTTTGTTATGGATTTGGGATCACGTTGGCTCATTCATCCAATTACTACCCTTAAGGAAATGGCCAAGCTGAATCAAGCAACAAAAACCTGGTGACCATAATCAGAAAGTTGGTTGATGAGAATCAAAGGACATGGCACAAAGCATTATGGGCTGATCAGATTACTCCTAAAAGAGCTATTGGGATGTCTCCATTCCAGTGCTATATGGGATTAACATTGAGATACCTATCTCTCGTGGAATGACTAGCCTTACAGCTTGGTTAAAGTAATTGAGGATGAAAATATTCAAAGTTCTATTGAGAAAAGGATAATGTACCTAGCTAGACTAGAAGAAGAACAAAGAAAGGTGGTGGATCACATCTTAGACCATCAGATCAAAGTCAAAAGAATATTTTACAAGAAATCAAAGCAATGTGATTTCAAAGTTGGATATTTAGTACTCCTCTAGGATAAGAGAAGAGAGCAGAAAGGGATGCATGGAAAGTTTGATTCTTAATGGAAATGGCCTTTCAAAATACATCACCCGAATGGTGAAAATAGCTTTTGTCTATCATACCTTGATGGAGAGTTTCTCCCTCTGCGCCTTTCAAAGTGGTCAACATCCGAAGTTTTTCCATTAGTAATGTAAGTGCTCTCTTGCATTGTACATAGTTTATTTTTGTCATGTGTTTGCTTTTTGTTTTCTTTGTTTGTTTGTTTGTTTTTGGTTTTCTTCTTCGTTCGTGACTCAGTAGCCCAATGGATAAAACCGAGAGATTCCGAGTTTTCTTCCTTTGATGTCACTAAGAAAATCCCCAATCTGGAGCTGGCCTATTATCTCATTTTAGTGATTCCACTAAAATTAAGATAACCATAGAAATTTTTTGAGTTTTTTTCCTAAAATGCCCTTTTGAAGAGATTTTCAGGTTTTCGGGTTTCAACAACATGAAAACATGTTTTTACATGCTATGTGCAAATTGTTTCCCAAACCCAAACCCGAAACTAGCAGTATTTCAGGTTTTCGAACTCACGAGCATCGGAACATGACTTACAAAAAGCATGTTACATGTCGATTGACTTCAAACACAAACCCAATATGTCCCTTTGTGTCGAGCTTTTTCATAACCTTGGAAAACCCAAATATCTCATGTTTCATGTCATATGTTTCCTAAAACACGAAACCCGAATTGATAGCTAATACTTTGTATCAGGTTTTCATGCACTAAAGCATTGTGACATGGCATTAACTCCGAGTTGTCGGGTAGTTGGCACACGTGTCATGTGAAGTGTAATAAATGTAGGGGTTTTTATAAATAGTTGGATTTACACGTCATTTTTATCTATTGTGCTTTTGGTTGCATGGATTTTCTCATACATGCTCTCTCAACCTTCGAACCCGATTTGATTTCATGCTCGATTGCGTGATTCATTTTTGATTATTTTTCGAATTTGATGAAGGTATTTTCTCTACCCTCTACTTGTGAGTTTTGTTGAAAATGTTTTTGTGATGTTATTTACATCTCTTCTCCTTCCTTTCCTGTTTTTCTTCAAGGTTTAGGGTTTTAGGTTTTCTTCTTCTTTTTGAGTTGTATTCCAATAGAAATTATTGATTAAGAGTTCACCCTTAGGGTGTTTGCCTATTCTATACCTTGGAATATACCTTTTTGTGTTTTAAAGAAAAGGAGAAGAATACAGAGTCCTAACTATTGAAATGGTGGAAAGATTTCATGTATTGACATCTCAAAAACCCAATCCCTTATTTCGGGTTTTGCAGGGTGTTTTACAATCTTTAAGTTCTCGCATTGTTTTCAGAATTTCGAGTGCAGACATCCAACATCATCCGAAATTTGATTTCTAGTGTGACGGGTCTGGCGAGGTGCTCAACATCTTCTAATTCCCACAGTGTGTTGGGTTTGCAGAGTGTCAGACATATACTAATTTCTGACACATTCTCTCTAGTGTGTCGGGTTTTGTGAAATGTCCAACAAGACCTAAGTTCTGACTCTCTCTCTCTCTCTCTCTCCAGTGTGTCGAGTTTCATCAAGTGCTTTACAAGTCCTAAAATCTAGATAGTGTTGCAAATCTATGGGGTTGTTCAGCAAGCTTCCAAGTACGATTGCTCAAATAAGATTTGTCTAGGCATTATTTCTTTAGGATTTCTCATGTCGGATCTTGTATCATCTAAAGAAAATTCAGACAAGTAAGAGAAGATGAAATAAAAGTATCGGAAGATAGAATCTCCCTCCTATATAGATTGCAATTATGACATCCGAGATACGAACTCAAAAGTAATATTAACACGGAGGATTTTTGGAACAGAACCAAGGATTCTTCTCGAGTCCTTGAATGAAGGCAATAACCAATAGTGGCCTCCTCTTGCAAAAAGTAGGATTCCCAATGTCTACTCAATGTCCCGAGTTCATTTTGGCCTGTGCTTCCCATTACGACTAAGACTCTCGCTCGGTGGAAAATCAAGCAGAGAGAATTCATAGTGAAGTTGTACGAGGGTTATTTTGATGACCTCTTAAGATTACCCAACTTTCAGGAATATGTTGACGTAGATCTTAAGTTAGCACAGAAAGACTGGGAAAAGGTTCAAGATGACTACATCAGGCATGTGAATAGGAAATTCTTGATCAAGGCCAAGCCAGCCTTCTCAAGGTTCCCCATGTTTGTCCCTAGGAGTGATTTCATCCTTGAGATCAGTGACATCATCACCTTGCTAAGTTGAGTATTTGGACTCCCTGAGTCAAGCGACTTCCAAGGATGGATGTATAAATTCATGTTGATTATGAAGAAGAACGAACAAGGGATAGATTGGAGTAGTCTCATAAGTGATGAGATTGATTCCCAAATGAATATAACCTTGACTATGGGAAAATTCTATATGTCATCGTATGTCACCTATGTAGCAGCTGGCATGAGAAATTATCCAGGATTGGATGCAAAAGGAGATAGGGCTACAGAACACATATATTGGTACCTCCCTCAGCTGACAATGAAAGGTTCCAAAGATCAGTTCAGAAGAGTGAACGATGTTTTCTTTTATGAAAATATCTACAGGATGAACCCTGATCTAAGGAAAATAAGAGTCTTTGATGAAGCATGGGCCGAAGTATCAAAATGGGGTTGTATCTTCTTATAGTTCAAGAAGTTCACATACCTTCGGGTGGTCATGTATCCAGGTGATCCTTTCAGATTGCCCATATTCCCAGGTGATAAGCTGATCCTAATGGAGTTAGTAAGATAGTTATTGGATTTCCACAAATTCCAACAAAGCAAACACAAGGCTACTGTATCCTTCCCCATTTCCATTGGAAGGTACATGTGCTCAATGGTGGTCAAAGCTAAGAACGTGGTGCATGAGCTTCAAGACAAGTTGAAGAAGCACATGAAGCACAAAGATGGATTTGATTTCCGAGGAGTCCTTAAGTCATATGGGACTTTATATCTACATGTTCCTAACATAGAAGATATTTGGGTTGATCTTCGGGATGAAGTTTCCATCCGAAGAAAAGATAACAACAGGTTAACAATTGAAGAAATCCAGATGCTAGATTTATTTGACATCCCAAAAGGCACTAAAGATAATGAGAGTGTCCTTGATGCCTCATATGATGGATTAAATGAAGATCAATATGTATTCCCAACCATTGTTTGGTCCATTGCTGAGAAAGCTTTTATCATGGGAAGAGCTACTCAAATTCTTTCCCGTATTAAGGCATGGCTCATTTCTTGGGGAATGAGTTATAAAGAAGGGAGTTTTACAAAGCTAGACGCTTTGGAAGAGGGACCCTCAAAAGGGAAAAAGGAAAAGGATAAGAACCCTTCTTAAAGGCCAATGAAGGTTAAGTTTGTAAGAAAGGGAGAAGATCAAGTAACTACACCAAAGTGGCCACTCTCCCACAAATATTTTAGGTTCTTGATTCACCTCCACAACTAGAACAAGGAGTCTTCCTTTAAGAGAAGAGATCATTCAACCTTCCATTCCCCCTTTGGTAGACAATACATTAGAGGTAAGTCTTCCTCCCACTTCTCAAACTCTAGTTCAGAATCGTTGCTTCCTCTCATTCAACCTTCCTTACCTCAAATTTATTCACCAAGTTCCTTAGCCATGGCTAATATCTTCTCTCGGCCTCTCACCTCTTCCCACTGGACCCCAGTTAACCATGGACATGCCTCCTCCTCCACCGAAGATGTGCCCATAACGCCTACAATGGAAGAAACTTCTTCCAATACGTGTCAATGGCTGGTAGATTAGACTCGAGGAAGAGGAAGGTGGTTGTTCTATTACCAGCCTTTGATTTCAATTCCCTCAAGGTCACTCCCATTAAGTCGGACAAGAAACCCAAAATAGTCTCAAGGATTTTAGTAGATGCCTCATGGCATAAATTTGCAGAGATTGCGACTCCCATAGCTGATAAAACTAAGGATGACATAATGGTCACAAATTATCAAATCACAAGGGTGGATCTAGGGAAAGTAATAATGAAGGAGCACACTGAAAGATGCATAAGATGTCATGAATGTGTTGTGCGTGTCGAGGGAAACTAAGAAAAAGAGATGAACTAAAAGAGAAAGTACAATAGCTAACATAAGTACTACTCAATCTCTCGAAGCCTCCTGAGTCAACACCATCATCCTCTACTCCTATCGGGTTTGATTTCTCATCGGTACCCATGATCGAGAAGATTAATGAAAAGGGGAGAACGGTCGATGAATGGACCCAAAGGCTACTCCTGTAAGGAAAAGAAGTCATTGAAGATACTGTGGAAGTCTACCAATCCTTAGAGGATATAAAGAAAGATGGTGAGAAAATGGATGATGATTTTTCAATGAAATTAGGAACCTAGAGTTGACTTTTGAAGCTCTCCAAATGCTGAAATAGATTCCATCCCGCATCTTGGTCAAAGAAGGCATCATTCCACATGGGGATAAACATTTTTAGCTAACTAAAGCCATCAGATTCAGAATAAAGATTCTCAATGAAGCTTGTATAAAATTGAGAGAATCAAGAGATCAATTGGTTGATGGTAAGAATGACTTAGAAGAAGAGTTGGTTAAGATCTGTGCTAAAGTGTTGAGTGAAAGCTCGGGTATCCTGCCTATTAATGATCTTTACAAATAGATCCAAGAATCAATTCAACATGAACCAACTTACGGATTTGGCATGGAAATCATCAACAGGTTTGTAAAAATTGAACATTCTTTGGAGACCCTGAGGAAAGTCAACAAGAGATTGAAAAAGCTTCCTGGCAATGCTAGTGATACTCAGGAAACATGTAAAGTTCTGAGTGATCATTCCACTGTGCCTCACGAGAATGAGATGTAGGGTATAATCCAAATATTCCAACAATTTCGGGACAAGCAGGCTTTGTTGGAGGAAGATAAAGAAAATGATACAAAATAAGCACAATGCAACATGTCATTTCAATCTTGAAATCGACATGTCTTTTTCATTTCTGTTTCATCACATAGGAAGAAAATTTTGACTTGGTCTCCTGCATGAGATTTAATCAAAATAGGGCTCTCTTTTAAAAGACTATTTTCTAGGATTTATCCTATTTTCTCTTAACGCATTTTATTATAAATAAGGGATGATTATGCATTCCAAAGGGTTGAAATTTTTGGAATATTGAGAACTCTTGTGAAGAAGAAAAACTTTGTGTTTTCTTTTAATCATTCGAGGAATAGAAATCGATGTTATTTTTGCAAACTTTGTGTTGTGAGATTCATCTCTCTTAAGATATTTTTCTTATGTTCAGGATCTTAAGCTATTCTTTGTTTAAGCATTCTCAATCATTTTAATTGTTTCAAACATTACATTACATTTGTTATCTAGAACTCGTATGATTATTTCGTGATCTGTGTTTGCTCGAAAGAAAATACGTTCCCATCATTTCCTTTCCATTGTGTATTCTTTCCAATCCATTTTACTTTGAAAACAAAAATATCTCCATCTAATGTGGATATGGATTCTAGGGATTCTATCCCAACCCCAATGGTTAGATTAGTGTAAATACTATACATATTATTTCATTGTGTTTTAGATTAGTAATAAACAGGAAGCCTCAGTTGTTTTGAGGAGGGATTTAATCCCATGCACTGTGGTTGAACCTCATATTTTGGTATGACAAAATATCCAACCAACAGGTTGCAGGATTAGTCAAAATTTGGTCCGTGAGGAAGTCCATCAATAGGCTACCCTGGTTGCGGGATACTTCTCAACAAACACCATTGCAGGTGTAAAGCCGAGATAACACATCTTCTCTCCCACTTTGGGCCCAAATTGAAGTTTTGAATCAGACTTTGGAAATCCTCTAAGTGCAATAAGAGGTAAAAATAAAATTAAGTTTGTCTTGTGTTGTGGGATTGAATTTGGCATAATTCCATACAAAATTCGACCCTTAGAATACCAAATTTTATACATGGCAGAGTATGCTCAGATAAGATGCGTTGAAAAGGCCTTGGGACACTTTTGAGAGGCTTAGATAATAAGCTAGGATCTTTATTTGTTGTTAATGCCTCAAAAAAATGTTTGGCCGCATGGACACAATGGTTGCAAGATAAAGACAAATTGGTTTAGTTAAAAATATAAGTTTTAAAACTAAGTTTAAATAGTTATATCAAGTTTTTGTTGAGTCATGTTTGTTTGTCATCATTATCATGAAACCACCCTATAGGAATGGTAATGGTTAAATTTTGTTTAGAGAAAAAGGGGTTCCTGCTAGGAATTATTTTCATGCATGTTGAAGTTGTGTGGGATGCTTTAGTTTAAGGCTTAGAGTCATTTTTGAGACTTGTGGGATGTAGGGTCTAAGCTATGGAATTGTAAAGTTGTCTTGAGGCTAAGCATCAAGGGAAAAAAATGAACGTATTTGATTCTTAGGGAAATTGGGGGAATATAAGTTTGTAACATGGAAAGAGGATCAAGAAAATATTCTCTTGTAGTCTTGGAGATTCTAGAGGTATTGTCATTGTGATCATGATTCTTTCCCATGAACCTAGTGGAGGGTCTTCAGGCATGTGGAGGTGTATTAGTTGCTATGGTTAGAAAGGTATTGTGTCTCCTTGTGTTTTGAATGACTCGATGTCATATTGAAACATTTAAGTGGTTGTCCTAAGAACTAAACACCATTAGAATTTAAAATGATCCAAAGTGATTTGGATCGTAGAGACTATTGGGTTATGTGTTAATGCACCATTAAGACACTGATTATAAAGTAAATTTGTAACTTACTCTTTGTTATTGAGAATATACTCTTGTGTTATTGGTCTAAGGATTTTAAGTACCATGGAGATTATTCATAACTTTATTATATTTTTCTTATGTTGTGAAAGTGGATGTGAATTGATCCATGTGAAAATAAGTAATGGAGGAAACATAGTTTCTAATTTGGAAATCCAATCTTATAATGTGTAATGTTAAGTTACTCCTAATTAACAATCGATTTATATAATTTATTTGCAATAAGATAAACAAACTAAATTAGATGGAACCACTATTTGTTAAGTATTAAACGAACCAAAAGAAATGTGGTCTAGAAAAAAGGAAAATGTGTGCTTTCATGTTAAGTACTCTTTAAATCATTAAGGTTAAATAATGAAATATGAGTATGATAATGTTGTAACCATGAAAATGTGGTAATGTGGAAAGTTCCCATTGGTGATATTCATATTATGGTGGGGTCATGGTTTTGTACTTGTTCATTTCTAATAGTGTGGCTTGATGTGCATTTGGTGTCATCATATCATTTGTATGTTCTTCATGTTGGTGTAGTTGTCTTATGTGATGTGGGGCAATATCTTGTGAACCTAAGTGGTGTCACATAGTTATTTTAGTGAATAAAATCCATTTTTTTATCTTGGTATATTTGGTTATGTGTTTGAGTCCCGCATAGATGGACGCTACAATTGGTATGAGTCAAGGTTCATACTCTCAAACCTCCGGGACATTTTTGTGTTGTGATGGAATATGCATGATGGTGGAGGAGTAATGTGTTATTTTGTTGTGATGTGACAAACATGGTTCTTGTGATTTTTGAATGCACATGTTATGCTTACCATTTGGTGTGGACTTGTTATGATATTGATGTGTTTCTCGGCGAGAATAAATTATCTCTCTCTTTTGTGAATATAACATGAAATTCATGTGTAATACCACCTTGTGTGTGAAGGGAATGTTTTGTGAACCACGAAAGTGTTGTGATGTTTCATTTTCTAGTGATATTGTATATGTGGAACAACATGTTGCATGACAAAGTGCTTCGTAGTGAAATATGTTGTATCGTATTAACTTCCATTGTGTTGTGTTGTTTTATGGTGTTATGTCACCATATTGCGTTATATTGGAATGTATGTCATGATGTTAAATCTCTATGTTCATTGTATATATGTATTCATATGTTATTGATAAATTCATATCGTGAATTGGGGGCATATGGTGATTTTATGACCCCTAATGTATTTTAATCACACTCTTGGTGTGTTACGTGGAAATGTTACATGTTGACGACGTGGAGTATTGTTATGTTCTACCTCTGTAATTTTGTCATGTGTAAAGCACTATGGTTATTGTGCGTAAGTCATTAATGTGATTGTAACATTATTTTTGCTATGTTGTGTATCCTACACTACTGAGCCCTACGGGTAACATCCAAAAGTGTATGTGTGGAGAGAGAAGTTATAAACTAGGTGACCATAACCTTGAGCCAAGTACGAGTTTGAAAGTGGAGTCTCATGTAGACTAAAAATCCACCTCTATCCATTTGGTATACCTCAAGCTTGCTCAAGTATATTGTGGATGTACACCACTTTAGGATCATGCTTATGCAAACTAGTGTCTCTACTCTCTCTTATTTGGGTTGTCCATTATACAACCGTATGTGATATTGAATATGTGGATCCTTGTATGTGTGATTTGGAGACATATGGATATATAATTATTATGGTTATATATGTATTTTGCGAGATGAGGCTCGATATCTAAGTGCCAACAACTCGATGAGTACCCCTTTGGTGGTCACAGAATGACAATGCATTGATCATAATGTGATATTTCTATGTTCATATTTTATTCATAAATTAATCACTTTTTGATAAGAATGAACAATTTTGTTGATTGATGTATTCCTAAATTTTGGGCATTTAACTTCATTTTGAGCTAACAAGAGGTTTTTTTCACATTAATGCGGTTGTTTAGCCACTTATTTTACTTAGTTTGAAACTTTCTCTTGGAGTTAAACTTTTTCTAGCCTAGCCCAAGGCTTGGGATTTGTTTTTGCTTAGCATTTGAATATGAGTGTTATGTTTTTTCTAGTGTTGTGATGTGTTGGAATAGGGTTATGGGATTCACCATGGAGTGGTTGGACCTATGGATCCATTTCATTGTATGGTGGTATGCCCCAAGGGGGTCATGGGGCCATGTAGTATTGAGCTACATGTTACTATGCCACTTGGGTGGAGATGATAAGGCTTTATGTGTCTAGGTCCATAGGGTAACCCGACCTCATTAAATGGAGAGATAAGGTGACGGACCTCTATGTTGAATGACCCAACATGGAGAAATAAACAGATGGGGATCTATGGCGAGTGACCCAACATGGAGAAATAAGGAGACAGGACTCTATGGTGAGTGACCCAACATGGAGAAATAAGGTGATTAGGCTCTATGGTGAGTGACCCAACTTGTTTTTGGCACTATGATTATTTTTCTATTGGGAGGCATATGGAGATTTGGGAGGCATATGGAGTTGGTATTTATGTTTCATGAGTTACTCCTATGAGTCTTGTTATGCATTGTTATGTTTGAGGCTTGACGCTCCTCTTTAGTTGTATGTAATATTGGATCTTACCTTGGCACTTTGTGTGGGTATAGTCATGATTTTGAATTGTGTGATATCAGCCTACATACGTCTCAAAGTGTAATGCTCCATTTTTGTCGGTCACATGTGTGTGTTGGATCTATGCATGGGGTATAATTGTTAGAATTTATATATTAGGTGGACTACTTGTTTTGTCTATCCATGGTGGAGTTAGAGGTCTTGTGATATGATATAGTCATGAAAATGTGTTAAAAATGTGTTCTATGGGACGGTTGTAATGTGTTTTGTACCTTTTGTGACAGTGTGAGGTTAACTATTTGGGCAACCTATTGGAAATTTGAAAGTTAAAATCCTTGACAAGAGATAACATTACGAACACTGAACAAGTAAATTTGACAATCGACACAACTAATAATTATTCAATACCCTATTAGAAAATGCACGCAAGTGTGTTTGGAAATGAATACCAAAATTTGGATTTGTATCCACTATGGACTTGGACTGTTAGATTAAAAGGTTTTATAATATTTGAAACTAAGAAAAGGTTTTAAGGAAAAAATAACTTGAGAAATAAAAAAATGACTAAAGTCAACCTTCACAGAACATAAAGAAAATGAGAAAATTTTAAAATATGCTTAAACTCTGTTGGTGATTGCGTATAAAACAACATGGATTTTTATTTTCTAATAAAAATTTTTGTTATCAACTTTCCGTGCTTACTCTATCCTCTTAGTTCTGGAGTGTGTCACATCATGGATGATGCTTTTGTAAGGGGAGATGTCATGCCCCTTTCATTACCACCTCTCAATTGTCGTTGTATGGGATCGAGTTGACCCTTGGTTTGAGTGAGTTCGTTGTTCTAGCAAGCATGCTCATGATATGAATAATTCATAAAATGAAACAATTAAATGGAGCATAAGAAACATAGTTCTACCTTCCTAAAATTAGAATATTAGACATTGATGAAGGATAAAATTAATTGTATGGAGACCTATCTTCATATCTCATTGCTTCTTTATGGTCAAGAGTACAATCATTTATATTTAAGAAGGCACTAAAATTCAAGCCTCCGAGATGCGTTATTTGGGTAGGATTCAATCCTCTCGTGCAACATGGGTTTATGCCACATCTATGGATGAAGAGCCTCCCATTCAATGTATCATCATTTTTGTCCTAATAGAGGGCTTGATGGGCGTTCATAACCTATTTTGTGATCGTAAAATAATGGTGGCAATCAAATTCAAGTAATTGCGACAACAAAATAATAAGGGCAATTTGGAAGTTGTCCTTTCGCGGATGAACCTTTGGAACCCTTGAAGTGCCTTCATGCCTTTAGCTCATTTGGTGACATTGTTATTCTTACAATCCTTTCAAATCTAGAGCAATTGCGAATTTTGAACGTAGAAGCACATATATATGTATATTTAGGTTTAACGTTAAATTCAATCTAAGAAATTGTAATTCGGGTAACAATAAAAGTAATCTAATCTACATAATTTTGAAATAAGAACTTTTGATCAATAGGTGAGTTCTTTAATGGGAGTGGGTGAGGTTTTTATTAAAGTGAATTTAAAATATAACAAGAGCAACAATGCTGCTAAGTACTGCCGCAGTTAAAATGACAATGTATTGGATGGTAGTATGTTGGAAAAGGTAAACTGATTAGGTTGGATATAAGCTATTGCTTGCATTTTGCAGGGGAGGAATGTCTATCATTGCATTATCAAGGCTAAAACTAGCTACAAACTTGGTAGGGACAACAATTGAAGGTGTTAAAAAAGGAGGGTATGTTATAAGTGATAATTGCAACAATGATGAACCAAAACTTATCTTAATAAGAACTAGATCCGAGTTATGCCTTTGTAAAGGTGTTGTAAACAAACATAAAATAAGCTAGAAAATTACAAGTGGTTTCTTTGGTTTGCTGGGAATTGTATGAAAAACAACCTAAAGCATACAAATACACCATTCTTCCTCCCAATGTTGAGAAGCGACTAAGTGTTGAAAGTTGGTTCTCCATTAGGGTGGAGAGACTATGTGGGTTCTAAAGGACTTATACTAGTTGTGAAAGATTTCAGAGCTAGTGGAGCTTACTTGGATGTGTTTAAGAAATTTGGATTTACCAACACCCTCTACCCTCCCAGCAATTGTGTTGATGCATTTATCATCTTATTGAGTACTTTGGGAGTTAACATACTTGATTCTGTGTGGATGCTCAAATCTCTATTATATTGGCAAATTTGTTAAACAATTAATACATTTGCAAAGGTTAAGCATATATAACTCTAGAGTGAGTAGCTTACCAGAATATTTTGTGTATAAATATCAAATTTCTAGATGTACAACATTGTCCTATAAAGAACGAGAAGCTCAAAATCAGAGGATATCTAGGTAAGATGCCATTGAGTAGTTTAATGATCAAACATTGCTCCATGTCTAAGATATGCATTTCTACAGACAAAGGTCTTTTTCCCAATCTTGAAATGGTTGATCTACATTTGACAACAATTGATGGCTTACCAGGAAATTTGATAAGACTGAACCTGATGAATTGTCCAACATTGAAAACACTGACATGCCTTTCTAATCTGGTAGGTGCACAAAATTTTGCGGAACTGCCAAAGAAATCAATGATGGTGCCACAACCTCTACTTTTGAGTTTGAATCGAAGGTGACGAGCAAGAAATCTTGGCTAGAGATGGAGAATGCTGCAAAGAAGAAAAAATATCTCAGAGAGATTGTTGGAGGCAACATGCACGGTGCAATTTTGGCCTTACTATGCACTTTATAGGTTTTACATTTTAAATTAATATGAAAAGAAGAAGATAAAATTATTAAAGCAGTTGAATGGAACTTTGGAGACATGATTTATAGGTGTTTGGTTATGTTTTCCACTGGCCGCCATGCCGGAGAGCTGTTTGATTGGAGAAAATCCTCCAAATGTTAAAAAATTTCATCATGATTTTAGTAGAACTTCTCAAATTTTAGTTGGAATCTAGTTGTTTTAGGGAGTATTAGTTAGTTTTGGTATTTGTATTTTGATTTTGGTGGTTAATGTTGTTGAAATGTAACAAAGCTCTGGTGAAGATCGTGATAAGACAAAAACTACAAAAAACTAGAATTTAGAATAATATGCAATAGCTTCATAGCATTAACCTCTTTTCATTCATTTGTAAGAAAATTATTTGATGTGGTGATAGTTTTTAACATGGAATTTATACAAACCCTAAATACGAATGTAAATCAGTAATGTCCCCAAATGGACCCACTGGAAAGAGCAATAGAGAAATCTAATACCCAACTAAAAATAAAGCCCAAATCTAATATATATACGCTGCAACAAAAATATAACTGGGAAATGTGATTTGCCAAGATACCATGAACCAAGAAAAATAACTTCTTTTTGTAGTTTTTGCAATAGAGATATATTGATAGATAAAAATGGCATAAATTAATACCAAAATGGAGGTTCCAGAAATTGTTTACATTCATAAAATATCTCAGATCTGACCTGGATAATGCAGCAGCAGAATAAGGGTTTGAAACCCCACCAAAACACTTCAAAAACACTAAATAAAATTCTGGAAATGCTCCTTACAAATCTGATTGTAAATATGATATTTTTTGTTCCTCAAACACCTGCAAAAACCCTCAAAATGGGTCGCTCCAGCTGTAGAAAATAGTTCCCAAAACCTGAATATTATTCTTGAGTTTCCTCTAGCAAAATAGTAATATTTGGAAGAGTTTTCATTCTCCCAAAACCAGATTTTCTGAGGGTTTTCGTCCCCAGAAAATTACAGCAGCAAGCTCCAAGCTCTCATGCACCAAATGGAAAATGTGAAGTGAAGAATAATCCCCTAAGCAAGTCGATTTTCCTCATAAGAGAAAGATATGACCCAAAGAGCACCACCCCACTCCAATCACCATGCAACAATTTTTTAATGTCATTTGCTCCTCCCATATCTCCTTAACCAAGTCGCATTTTTACTTGGGGGCCTATAAAAATTATAAAAGATCTTTTAATAATTCGTAACCCACCCCCTCAAATCGTATTTCCCCATTAGGAGCATTAAAACATAAGTTAACTCCCTTTATGATTTATCATGGCATAATATTAAGTTACTAATATTATTATAAGTGCTTGTATAGTTTTATTTTTATTTTTATTTTTTAATAGCACTTTATAATAATAATAGCTAACTTAAGTCACCCTTATGTTTCTCTTTGGCTGTCGGGTGGACAAAATGGGCCAAAGGTCTTCACCATGGTTATTTTAGAAGAGGGGACATTTCAAAATATGTTTAAAATTAAGTAGAGCTTTAAACGGTAGTGTCATAAATGTTAATGACATCATGTTTTTCTTGAAATTGCTGAAGGTTGTAATAACATGTTAATTTTTAGGCCAATCACATTGAAGATAAATGCATTTTTACAATTATTTTGTTAAAAATGTGCAAGTTTATTAATATTTATTAATGTGGAAAGTGTATATTTTGTTAATGAAAATAATAACCATGTTTGATTGGTTGAAAAGTACAAACAATAACAACAACTTGTTAAGAAATTGTGAAACCTATAGTTATACTGCCTTCGGTAGTACTAATAAAAAATCACGATAATAAGTTATTTTAAATGGTTGAGAAAATTGAATGATTTAAATCATTTGAAATTTAAAATGTTAACAACAAAGCAAAAAAATGAAAATAATTAAATTATCAGATATTCTTAAATCCCTCAATTTCTTTGGAGCATATGCCAACCTTATACCAAGAAATAATTAATAATTTTTTTGGTTAATGTGAGATTTCATCCCCGAGAGATTTTTTTTGGGGTCTATGGGTGGATGAATGAAGAATGATTCCAATCGAGAGGAGGCATTTGGAAAATTCTTTGGTTTGTTTTGGTATGAGGGCAATATTTCTCTTGTGTAAGTCTTGAACAGGTTGTTGTTTTGGTTTTAAGGCCCTGCCTATATCCTTTCTACATTTGCTATGTTGGATATTTGGAGCAGGGTATTGGAGTCCACTAGTAGGCTTCCCTAATTACAAGATTAGTAGAATTTGGTGCATTAGAAAGTCTCTGGATACTTCTAAGCAAACAACATTGGAAGGCGTAAATCTAGATAATACAACTTATGCCAACATATCCAAGTTTGTGCCCAAATTGAAGTTTTGAATCAGAATTCGGAAATCCTCTAAGTGCAATAAGATTTAAAAATAAAATAAAATTTGTCTTGTATTGTGGGATTGGATTTGGCAGAATTCCATAGGAAATTTGACTCTTAGAATACCATATTTTATATGTGGCGAGTATGCTCAAATCAGATGCGTTGAAAATGATTTGGGCCACTTTTGGGAGGTTTGGATAATGCGCTAGGATATTTATTTTTGTTAATGCCTTAAAAATGTGTGGTCACATGGAAAAAATGGTTACAGGATAAAGACAAATTGGTTTATTTAAAAAAATATTTGAAACTAAGTTTAAATAGTCTTATCCTAGTGCTTGGGAATTGGGGGATTTTTTTCTCAACTCTCTATTATTTGTTCCCTACACAAGGTGTCTATTATGTCTGCTAAAATGTCTCAAAATTGGTGGTCACATATTCTATGTTGTTTTGAGTATCCATTGTATGGGTTCATTGAATAGACTTTGGAAGTTTCTAAGGAAAAAGCAATTTGACAGATTTTAAGACAGCTCCACAACCTTAGCCAATTCCTCATATGTCTACGCCACAACAGAGTTTTCAAGTAGGGGTGGGATGTCTAGCAAAGAATAACTAGGAGTGGATTTTTCCAAATGTTGTGTTGCTTAGTGCCACGATAGGTATCTTTGTGGAATCTTGTGAAATGTTTGACAAAATGCAAATAAAAAGGGAGCTTCTTATTTTTTTAAAAACATTTTTGCTGGCTGCAATTGTTTGGTGTGGTGGGTTTGAATGTGACAACAAGTAACTATTGATAATGTATGATCTTCTAAATTTATCCCAAATGTGGACGCATATTGCCGGCACTTGAATTTTTGATAGAATTCCCATAGGTAATGTGATCAAACCCTTTGGCATGTCTATTTTGTGAGGAATAACCCTATTGATGTCCTTGGGTTCCAAAGGAGTAGTCCAACCAATGTCCCCGAGTGTATGACGGTTATACGATGGTGTGCTGGAGTAGTCCGACCAATGTTCTTGAGTGTGCGCCACTGCATTTGCGAAAGCGGTAAGAAGTGTACACCAACCGTACAGAGGTGGTATGAAACCTAGGCTTTAAGCTGAACGGAGGCGGTGTGAAACTTGTGCACTGGTGGTCCCATCCTCACCCAGGATAAATTTTCCAAGGCTAGTAGAGACTATGCTAAAAATGTAATATGTAATGATTCCTCTAATCTCCAAAAAAAAAGTGACCAAAGGATCTGTTTATGCTTGATTCGCATGCACGTATTGTGTGAGAATTGGCTTGGAAAATTAATTGGTGTTATTGTTGTTTGGTTAGCATTGTAAAGTTGAAAGGGACATGACATGACTTGGCTCAACCAAAACATAGTCACTTGTCATAGAAACTTTGGTGGTTTGAATGTTTGAGTTTTCCATGAGACTTTCCCATCTAGATCCTTAACTTGGGTTCTTAGCTCACCTACCAATTGTTAGAGATAGCGTGGTGTTTTGTCAAATCTTCTTCTCGCCCTTGCCAAATCAGCATAGGCATGGTCATCTCACTTCATCCTTGCATATTTTTCTATACATTCTAGTTTTCTTAATTTTGAATGGAGTTGTAAATCAAATTAAAGAAGAGTAAATTTTGGGTAAATTAATTAAAACATGTTTCCTATAGCAAATTGTACCTCTGTTTGGTATGCACTTGACGAGTATCCATGAATGTAAACATTATTCTCTCCTTTACCTTGTAAGACTGATAGATGAACTACGTTACTAGATTTGGTTTTGGAAACCATGCGGTTGGCAGGATAAACATGAACTTAGTGAAACTACTTTTGACGACTTTATGCAATGTTAATAAAAATAGTTTTCATGGAGGCACAAAATAACCTTATAGACCCCGAAATGAGAAAGGAAAACTTTAGCCATGTACCTTGTCATGTGGAGTGTCCAAATGAACCCTAGTTTTTCCATTGGATGTCCATTCAAACTTGTTTTGTAATGCATTTAGGAGCCCAGTGGGCTAGTTCACAACTTTAAGCAGATGCTGAAAGTTAAAATTGTAGTTTGTTTTTGACCCACCATTTTGGGCCTGGGTGTCGGAATCTATTTTGGCTTCTGCATACCTCTAATATTTCTATGAGACAATTACTAAAAATCCTCATTTTAGAGAAAAACATCCCACAATCTAGTTTTATTGGTAGTTTTGCGAGCCTCTAATCATTGGGTAGCAAGATTGCTTGAGTGCATTTACGATCGGTAGCTCTAGAAAGATAAGCACCGTTTTAATCTTGTTTTCTAGTTTGGGGTTCTATCAGCTCTGAGCACTTCCTTGTATATAGGGGAATAGGTAGGAAAATTTTCCTTCGTGTTTGATTCTTGAATATGGTTTTCAAATGCTAATTTTTGAACAACTTGGCTAAATTTGACGTTTTTGGAAACTTGCTACTACTTGGCAAAAACTATCATATGAACTTACTCAAGAAAAATAATGATATAAAAATCATGTAAACACAAATACATGATTTTAGGAAGCTTTCCGTTGGCACCTGCTTGAAAAGAAATAGAATGTGAAAAATGGTGTTTTCTCTCTTCTCTCACTCTCTCCTTGGCTTTAGAAACGAAATGTAATGGCATTACAATGCTTACTCTCCTTTGAAGTATGTTAAATATAGTTTCATTATTGTTAGAGAACTATGAAATTGTATTTCGTGTTTGGTTGTAGTTTGATGCCATGCCAATATTTGTGATGACGATGCAATGGTTACGGTGTATGAAGGGAAAGAAGGAAATGGTAGTGTTGATAGTGTTTTTGTAATATGAAATATCATTGAAATATGCATGTAATATTAAGTATATGTATCAAAATTATTGTTATGAACATGAATGTTAATTATTAATTATTTTGGGATGAGCAAGAAACTATATTATATTGGCATCTTTTGGAAAGGGGCATTCATCTCTAGGGGTGATTTAATAATAGGTTTATATCTTGATAATCTTTGTAGATGTTCTTTTCACTAGAAATGAAATGATCTATCATAACATACTTTTGTAGATTATTCATGAATGAATTCCTTTACATGTTCTTATTGCTTTGGAATTCATATACAAACCAAGATAGAAGGGTCAAATTTAGAGTAAGACCCTTTTTGTCACCCCCTTGTGTGTGGGCACGTTAGTGAGATAATAGAAAATTAAAGGTTGAAATTAGTTTCCTTAACACTCTTTGAGACCTCCTAGTTTAGAGGTAATAAGATCACCAATATCAGGTTTATTTTGAGTCATGTCTCGCTTATCGTCATTGTCACAAAACCACCCTATAGGAATGATAAGGGTTAACCTTTGTTTAGAGAAAAGGGTTTCTGCTAGGAATTATTTTCATTCATATTAAAGTTGTGTGGGATGCATTAGTTTAAGGCTTATAGTCATTTTTGGGACTTGTGGGACGTAAGATCTAAGCTATGGAATTATAAATTTGTCTTGAGGCTAACCATCAAGGGAAAAACAATGAACATATTTGATTCTTAGGGAAAGTGGGGGAATATAAGTTTGCAACATGGAAAGAGTCTTAAGTAAACTTTCTCTTGTAGTCTTGGAGATTCTATATGTACTGTCATTGTGATCATGATTCTTCACAAAACCTAGTGGAGGGTCTTTGGGCATGTGGAGGTGTATTAATTGCAATGGTTATAAAGGTATTGTGTCTCCTTTGTTTTAAATGACTCCATGTTGTATTAACACATTTAAGTGGTTGTCCTAGGAACTAAACACCATTAAAAGTGAAAACAATGCAAATTTCTTTGGACAATAGAGACTATCGGGTTATTTCTTAATGCACCATGAAGACACTAATTGTAAAGGAAATTTGTAACTTGCTCTTTGTTATTGAGAATATACTCTTGTGTTATTGGTCTAAGGATTTTAAGTACTATGGAGAGTATTCATAACTTTATTAGATCATTCTTATGTTGTCAAAGTGGATGTGAATTGATCCACATGAAAATAAGTAATGGAGGAAATATAATTTTTAATTTGGAAACCTGATCTTATAATGTGTAATGTTAAGTTACTCCTAATTAACAATCGAGTTATACAATTTATTTACAATAAGATAAACGAAATAAATTAGATGGAACCTCATTCGTTAAATATTAAACAAACCATGTTGGAATAGAAAAAATGGATACATATGGACAACACATGGAGGAGCGAGGTGCACAAGAGGGACACATTTGCATGCACAAAAGTGTGGTTAAAGTGGCGCACACCTAGGAATATAGGATTAAAGACTTAGTCGATTTTGAAGTTACAGGATAAAAATAGAAAAAAGTACATTGGAGTGTGGATCACACAAAGGATGACTTGAGGGCCAAGGAAAGTATTTTTTTGGGATAAAGCACATACAAAGTGAAAATGAAAGGTAATGCATAGATCGAGCTATTATTATGATTAAAGCAAGTACTATTTATAGGATTGTCTATTATTAGCATGCATGTAATGTACACATGGATATTTTGAGCACATAGTCTATTTTGAGAGTGCATAGGTGGTAAAGGGAAAGTCCCCACCTTTATAAATATCTATTATATGTAATTATATTGGGTACCATGAACACATCCTATTGTTCATGAATGAGTTCGAAAGAAAATATGGTTAGGCTTTGATGTTGTGCACATTCCAACACCAAGTTATGGTTATGTATTCAACTTTGGTTATGTAATACTTTGCTATAATGGAATATGGAGGATGGATTCATGTAATTGATGTGTTTGAATATGGTGATTATATGGTACAATTAATCTTAATTTTTATCTAATTTGTATGTTTCCTTATTATGCGTGTTGCTAATTGAATGTATGAAATGAGTTCCTATGAGTGAATGAACACTTGGTTATGGATTATCTTGTATATGCATGCCTGGTAGCTTCTTGCGCTTCTGGTGAGTGTTTATATCTCTCTAAATGAAGTGTTAATGCTTATAATGGTTAAGTGAAGTAAGAGACTACATTTTGGTTCCATTTCGGGACCTCTTTTCAAGTTGTTTTCTAGGATGTTGCTTTGCAGATGGCGTATTGGTTAAATATGGAGAGCATTGAAATTTGGGTAGAGAATGATCAGGATCAGTTTGCACAGAGATATAACACTAGACCTGATTTCAATGCACATCGTTGGGTAGAAGATAATATTTATTATGAGCTCTATGAGACATTCTTTATCTTATTTGCAGTAGAATTACATGATTAGTTGGTAGCATATGCATTAGGAAAGTTTTGGGGATATAGAACGAGGATTTGAATGTAAAAGGATTACCAAAATATTTCTAATGCTGATGTGGAGTGGACTAAAGATGTAGATCATTGGAGGGTTGGAGTATTGCAAAGTTATACATTGGATTTCGTTATTTCTAGTTATTTGTGTCTAAAAGAAGTTGAATTGATTCTTGCACAAGTCCAAAGGATCATACTTACACGCTGCACCGTTGTTGATGAAGTTTTTATAATAGACTTGGATTTAGAGCACCTACCCATGTTTGGCTAAACCCCTACTACATGCGGGGGTAGGATCATGAGTGGAGAAATATGGAAGACCCGGTGGCAAAAATGTAGAGAGAGGAAAGACAGATCAAGTTTAATGAAGTGTGAGAGAGGGAAATGGAAAACAAAGGGAGATTAAGGAGTTAATGGAATTGAGGAGAGAGATGGCTCATGAAAGATTTGAATCTCTTGAAGAAGATGAGGAAGCTGTAGCATCTAGTTCTCCGACATTGGGTAAGACTAAGAGAGAATCCCATTTGACTTCAAATGAGAGCACGTCGAGGAAATAATGAGTACCATAGGTGTGCATCGAACCCACCTAGCCACCTTTCCATTGCACATGGTTTTCCTGATCCAGAGGTAGTCATTGAGAAGCAGGTTAGTGCAAATAAACAAGTGGAGATGAGTAGATATCACTTTGTGTTAAATTCGGAGATAAATTTAGTAGTGCACCCATGGCATCACAGTCAACACCATTATTTGGGATTTTGATGGAAGGATTTTTTTGGTGCGTCATCAAGACCAAGTGTCGGTGTGCGGACTGTTGGAAGTACTATAGTAATAGTTGTGACTATGTAGACCATTGGTGTCTAGTATAGTACTACTGGGACACAAGGAAGTACGTCAACCTGGACCGCATCTCACAAGACACGGGGCTTGGGAGGATCGCGAAGACTAGGAGGAAATAATGGTGGAGGTTTCAGTTCTAGATCTAGTGGGTAGGGACCATAACCACCACGAAACCAACCGCCAAAAAAACAACCATTCCAGCCAACGCCTCAAGTTTACTATGAGATGTCTCTCTGTTTACAATATTATATAGGGATTTAAGATGCAACAGAGAGCATGTGAATAAGTGTGAAATCCTATGATGTGCTAAGGGAATTACAACTTTAGATATGAAGGCTAGTCAGTTTGCTACCACGTTACAAGGGTGTGCATATAGCTCATACAAGAAGTATGACCCACATCAGAATGTGGTGGATTATGATGGTTTGAAACTTTTATTTTTGGTAGAGTTTCAAATCCCAAAGTTTGAGTAGGAGATCATTAATGCACTTAAGGATATTAGGAAAGGTTTAGTTGAAAGCTTGAAGGAGTATAACACGTGCTTTAAGACCTTGTTGTCTAAATTGTCTTATGATATTCATCCTAGTCAACACGCACATTGGTTTTTTTGGAGGATTGATGAATCCTTTCAAAAGGGAACTCTCTCATAAGACATATGTGGATCTCGTATGAGGTTTTAAAAGCGACACTACGCAGTGAGGTGGTTGGAAGTGTGGATACCGAAGTGAGACATTTATTAGAGGTGCAATTACAACTTTGGAAAAATAGTTAAAGAAGTTTTCGCCAACTCAACATATGAGATGTGTAGTGGAATTTGGTGTATAGATTGTAAAGTGGAGGGACATATTAATACTAGATTGTGAAGTCTTTCATTTGAACCATGATGTCCATGATTTATCTCTTTTGTAGTGTGTGATCTAGAAGAAGATATCCATATATTGTAAGATTTGCAAGTCCCACACTCATGAAACTCGCTAGCTACAAGTTGATTGATCATATCCACAAATCCATTGAGATAGGAGTATGCCAGACTAGTGTGGCAAGCAGATCTAAGGAGAAAGAAGGAAAACATAATGAAGGGCACAACCATGGAGATAATAGGAATGGGGGTTTTTAGGAGGATATCATAGATGAGATCGCGGTGGTGGTAGATGTAATTTTTCTAGAGGAACTTGTTATACTTATGGATCACTTGATCATTACAGTGGGATTGCCTCCAAAATGTAGCTTGATCATGGTGTGGGAAGCAACGTAAGTTGGAGGATTGCCTAGACTTATATGAGCACATGAGTAAAAACAAGAATAAATACAAAGGTGTCGGGATCATCAAGGTGCAACGTGTGAATGTTGATCATTGGATGCCTAAAAAGACTGATCTAGAGTTACAACCCATGCTAGTTATGACATGCGTAGAGGAAGCATGTGCGCATGAGCATATGAAGGTAAATCCACTTATAACGAGTGAGGAAGTTATACATGCTAAGTATCGAAACACAATGCATCGAAGGAAGTGTATCAAGAGATGATGGGAGCCATAAGATATTTATAGGGTGAAATACAGTGCTTAAAGGAACAAGTGCATACGGGAGAACATGTAAATAATGTTGAGATCTCGCAAAAGGATGTAGATGATCTAAAGGAGGTGTGTAAGATCTGCGCTAGGAAAATATCATCCTGTTGCTAGGGAATGGCTTCAAGATAAGGTAACATGCACTAGAGTGAGCGCGAGAGACAAATACTTCATGCAAATCTACCACCTCAGGACCATGAATTTGACAAAGAAATCACACTTGATGTAGTTATTAATGGTTGGTTAGTAAGAAATATTTTGATCAATACATGCGTTGAGGTAAATGTATTGATGCTTGAAGCATGGAATTAGATGGGAAGACCTACATTGTAGCCATATTCAAATGTTTTGTATATGAAAAAAAATAGTAAGGAAATGCCTATTGGGGTACTGAAGGATGCATCTATTATTATTCGGGGGACAAGTTTATAGGGGACTTTGAGGTATTGGAGCTTGCTAAAGTAGACAACTTCCCAACATTACTTGGGTGACCTTGGTGTTATACAAATAATTCGATTTGTAATTTAATAAGAGGTACATTAGTTTTGAGAATAAGGATGAGCGCGTGATTATACCTCTATTTGAAAAGAAGGCAAAGCCTTATGTTGAGCCCTTGAGTGAAGAAGAACTTAATGAAATCTATACTAAAACAATGCATGATCCAAAAAATATAGAACCATCAAAGGAAGGTATTCTTCAGTGGGAGGACGTGCGGTCGGTAAGTGACACTACTAGTGTTGCTTGTAATAACTGGGCCCATGACACATATGAACTGGTTGGGCATGAAGTTAAAGGGTGAGTCACTAGGATGATTAGGCCGTGCATGGTGAGGTGGTTGGGATTAGCTCAGGTACCAAGGTATACTGGTGAAGGGAATCCTAATACATTCTTGCATGCAATGGAGACTCAATGGCATAATGAAGGGGATAAAAGAAACATGCTGGTCTATACCTTGAGTGGGAAAACAACACACTTTGGTGAGAAACACATAGAGATAACCTTTTGAAATGGCTAGAACCGAGAATTACCTTTTCTACTAGGTTTACTTAGAGTAATGTACCTATAAATACATGTGAATTTCATGGTAAGTCTCATACCTCTCATCACATCCATGAATGTGAGAGATCATGGGTGCAGGGGTAGGAGGCCTTACCACCATCACTTTTGGTACATAAGTTCTATTCCACATTACGTGGCTACATGTGTGTGCATGGTATGTCCATGCTGAGTTAAAAAGAGAAACAACAAATTGGTAAGAGATGACTACATGTATGATCCAAACTTTTGATTATTTTTATACTAAGCCTCCAGTCCATGAAGCATTGTAGATAATGAAGTGCATCACTTTGGGGGATAGTGCAAAGGCTAAAATGCTCATGCTAGAGCTATTTAGAGAACCTGATCTTGAGGTGTGCCTTGATCTTGAGGAAACATAAGAATTAAAAATGGTCATGCTTGGAAGGAAAAAGAAAGGGTAAATTGGTCTATATGATTAATGATGAGGAAGTTGAAAACTTGGATGTTAGCCACATTGAAGGTATGCACGAGGTAATGGATTTTACAGATGAGAAGGCATGTGCGTACCATGCTCCTATGAAGATAAAGAAGGTTAAAATTGGTATAGAGGGTGAGCCTAAGGAAGTGATTATTGGTGATTAATGGTAAAAATAAGAATTAGAAAATATTATTGAGCTCTTTCACGACTTCCGGGACTTATTCCCACATGGCTATCATGACTTATTCTTACAAGGTTGTAGATGGAAAGTGGGAAATGGAAATGACATTCAGTTTTGGTAGGACAACTAGACCGATTTCAGCTTTAGAGACATATATGAATCCATCAAGCACACTCTGATTTAAAAATATGGTAGAAAAGTGACATGCTACATAGAGGTGAAGGAGAACATAAGAACTTGGAAACAAAGATTTAGTAGATTTGGAAACAACAGTCTCCTCTTTACAAGAACAACTTGCTCATATCCCTCTACCTCAAACTGAATCCAAGGATGAACTCATTTGAGTTAACTCCTTTGATGGTGATTATAATGTTAAATTTGGATATAATGTAGCCTTTGAAAACATTCTGTGTGATTTTAATTGGAGTAAAATTTGGATGTCTGAGCTAACCCCAAAGATTAATATTTTTCTTTGGTTAGTTCTAAGGGGGAAAATTTTAACTAATGATAACCTCATCAAAAAGGATTTTAGTATGCCAAATGTGTTGCATGTGTAGGAATGGGGCTGAAGATATAAAACATCTATTGTTACATTGTGATTTTGCTACAAAGCTACGGGGCTTAATTTTTACAAGATTTGATCTATGCTTTGGACCTTTCTCAATAATGTTTTGCAGGCTTGGACACAATGGAACCCCCTATAAGCATTACATGGTCAAAAGAATTTGGAAGTTGGTCTTTCCACATACCATTTGGCGACTATGGAAAACAAGGAATGGTATCATCTTTAGGGATATCAGAAAATAATGCAAAAAGATTCTAAAGGAAATTTTCATTGCTATCAAAGATAATTTAGAAAGATTCTAGACCTCCAAAGAATAAGAAATACCCTAAATGTGAAGAAGCTATTCTTAGCACATGGAACATTGATATTGGAAATTTATAGAGAAAGGACCATAATAGTATAGACAGATCCTTAATACATTGGATTCTAACACCTAATCTTTGGTACAAGCTCAATTTTGATGGAGCTTCTAAGGGAAATCCATGAGTTGTTGGAGAAGGAGGTATAATCAGAGATCATAGAAGGCTGTGTAGTTGTTGCTTATGCAGGTAGTATGGGACATCAAACAAATCATTATGTTGAAGCTCTATCAACATTATGGGGCATCAGACTAGTCAGAGATTGTAATATTTATAATATAATCATAGAAGGAGATTCCATGAATATTGTAATTCATCTAAATCAGGATCATCCTCCTAGCTAGACAGATTAAGGATTTCATTCATGAATCCATAAATATATGCAAGTCCTTCACAAATTGTAAAATCATTCATTCCTATAGAGAAGGCAATAAAGTCGTAGCTACACTTGCAAATCATGGGGTTAGCAACAATATGCACATTTGGTTTAATAATGAGAACCTACCTAGTAAGGTACAAAATGCCATAATTAATGACAAGTATGAAAATATACTTGATATCCAAAACAATCAATGAGATGTCCTCTACATATGTGGGGATGATAAATCTTCCACGCAGGATTAAACCCAACATCAAATATTATATTCCTTCACATGCTTTCTGGGTGAGTAAAGACGCTATTAAGAAGTGGTACGATATGAAAATATTGTCATTTGGAACCGACACAAGAAATCCAACAGCGGAAGATATATCATGGGAGGAGCACTTGTGTCAAAGTTGAGCTTATTTGCAATCCATCTTGGAAGGAAAACATGGTGCTATGGAATTTTTTACGAGATGGGAGGGGTTTCTAACCTCATGGAAAGGATTCAAGGGCATGATCAACATATTTCCCTTCAGTTTGCTATAGGGTGGAAAAATAGGATGGTGGAATATGGAGAAAAGGCCATTAAGGTCACAAAAGAACTTATTGCTGAAGTCACGAGTCCGAGAATGGAAGGAAATATATTCTTTGGCAAAAGGATTGACAAGAACATAGAGGCTAAAAATTTTCTAGATGAGGGTGAAGCACTGGAGTTTGTCACAAATGCGAGCATCAAGGTAGCTTCTATTCCATTGTCGTTTGATGAGATATCCAAGATGATAGTTAGATATGTTACACTAGAAGGAAGGTACATTACAGTTCCTCTCAAACACCTTGTCTTTTTGAATCATTTTCAGAGAAATCTGAAAAATTATTTCCCTCATTTCATTCTAAACTCTCTAGAACGTTAAATTTTAGAAGTTTAGAATCACACCCATGCCACTCCCCTCCATCAAGGAATTATCTTTCTACTTCACCAACACTGCCTCTCTCAACACCCAACTATCCCCTCAGCCCCTGCCTCTCCTAAACTCAACCCTATCACAAATCCCACCATGCCTATTCTCACTAATCCTATGGGTCAGAGAAGAATCAAGTATAAAAACCCCTTGTATCCCCTCAATCATCATTTTTCCTCAAAAGAGTTCTGCGTAGTAGCAAGAACAATGACATTGAATCAACACATAACCTTCTGCATATTGGTAACCTTGGGCAAAGTGGCTCTTCTGTGGAGAAGGAGGGGGATTTAATACAAATGATTGACAAGATGGAAAAGGATTTGGAAGTTTTAAAAAGAGAAATGAAGCAGTTGTCAAAAAAAGAAGGAAAAAGGAAAATGGAGGAAGAATCTAGACTTGGTGAAGGCCAAATTCAAGAAATTTACAAAAAACTCAACTCCCTTGACAACATGATGGTGAATTTTAGAATTAGACAAGATTTCACCATATCATCTCTCAAATTTGTTTATAATTTTCTAGAGCAACATGTTAAGAGTGTTTGCATGTTAAGTGACATTCCTGCAACTATATGGGAGGAGGGACCAACACGAGATAAAGCCTTCACCTAGGTGGACAAAAATGACCCCTCTCAGGTTACAACTATTGCACTCTTCAGTACCCTACAGACATTGAGGACAAAAATAGATAGAGCATCCAAGTGAAAATATTGTACTGCAGAAGTTTGGTGGATCGATTCTTAATTGTTTCTTTGTTATTTTATTGTTTTGATCCTGTTTTGGCTCTTTTTGTGTAGTTTTTAAACTACAGTTAAACTATCATGTAATATATTGATTTTTATTATACTTTGATATGTAACTATTGTGATATTTGGATTTTGAGCCTTTTTTATAATAGGGTATAGTCCCTTCAAAACTATTTTCCAATAATAAAAAAGTGTGCATCCTTCTTTAGGTGAGATGAAGATCAAGCTAAAAGAAGGTACACACCCCGGTAGGAAGAATCCTTATAGGAGAATCCTAATCTATGCATGAAGGTTAAATAGAAAATTTATAAGATGCTAAAATATGGAATAATTTATCCTACTAAAGAATTTGAATGGGTCAGCCCCATGGTCATAAGTATTAAGAAGGATGGGAGGATTAGGATCTATGTGGACTACATAGAGTTAAATGCTTCATGTGTCATAGATCCATTTCCCACCCCTTTTACAGAAGATATCCTTGAAGGTGTAGCTAGGCATGAGATATATTCTTTTACAAATGAGGTTTTAGGTTATCACCGTGTACACATCGTGCAAAGGAAGATTAGGAGAAGAAAACCTTCACCACTTTGAATGGGTAAGTTTTTCCTATCTTGTTATTCCCTTTGGACTAAAAAAGTGCCAGCAGGTGTTCTCATCCATTTTTGTGTAGCCCTTTCAATATTTTATTCATAAATTCTTATAGGTGTATTTGGATGGTTGGACAGTATATGGTTTAGTCAAGGATCACTGTGATAATCTGAGACTCATGTTTGAGAGGTGTAGGAAATTGAAAATCTCTCTTAACATTAAGAAGCGTATCTTTGCTACACATTTTAACACTTTACTTGGGCATATCATTTTCAAGGCAGGATTGTTGGTAGACCCAGCCAAGATAGTTGTAATCTTGGGCCTAGAAGATCCTACTAGCCAAAGTGAATTCTTTGGATTCTTGAGACATAATGGGCATGAGATATATTCTTTACAGATGGGTTTTCAAGTTATCACCAGGTGCACATTACGAAGGAAGATCAGGAGAAGAAAACATTCACCACCTAATGGGGAAGTTTTTCCTATATAGTTATGCCCTTTAGACTAAAAATATGCCGGTAGTGTTCTCACGCATTTTTGTGGAGCCCTTTCAATATTTTATTCATAAATTCTTATAGGTGTATTTGGATGATTGGACAATATATGGTTTAGTCAAGGATCACTATGATAATATGAGACTCATGTTTGAGAGGTGTAGGTAATTGAGCATCTCTCTTAACATTAAGAAGTGTATCTTTTCTACACCTTTTGGCACTTTACTTGGGCATATCATTTGCAAGGAAGGATTTTTGGTAGACCCAACCAAGATAGTTGTAATATTGGGCCTAAAAGAGCCTACCAAATAGATTGAAATGTGTGGATTCTTGAGACATACAGGGTATTATAGGAAGTTTATCAAAGGATATGCAAATATTATCATGCCCTTGGAAGAATTGTTAAAGGCTAAAGGTAAATTTTATTGGGGTGACGTGCAACAATAGGAATTTGAGACACTAAAGGAAAGATTGAATACTACACCTATTTTGCATTTTCCTTCATGGGATAAGTCCTTTCATATTCACATTTATGCATCCGGAATGATGATTGGTGTAGTGTTTGTGTAACTAGGGGAAGGAATTATAATCCTATTTTATTTGCAAGCATGAATTTGACACCCATGGAGCAAAATAACACAACCGATGAATGTGAAGCTTTTTCTATGATCTACGCATTGCAAAAGTTTAGATAATACTTGTTGGTGACCCCGTTTATTTTCTATATAGATCATATGATGCTCAATTACTTGGTCAACAAGCCTGTTTTGCAAGGGCACATTTGCAGGTGGATATTTATTTTTCAAGAGTTTGATTTCACCATTGTTGCGAAACTAGGAAAATGCAATTCAAGGTTTGACCATTTATCAAGGATTAATTTTGGTGAGGATGCATTAAGTATTGACGATACTATGCCATACATGCGATTGTTTAGGTTGAACCATGCACCAAAAGAATTAGAGGATATTGCAATCTTTTTTACACACTAGATGTGTACATGAAAGAATGAAGACCTTAGAGAAGAAGTAACTTACAATATATGAGATACCTTATCAGATGATTGGTGGATATTTGCGATGCCATTATGGAGTTGGATCATGGTGTAGACACTTAAATTTGGTTACCCAATTTAGTGTCCCTCTCTCATTCGTTTACTCGCTTAGGTAACTGGGGCACGTTTACGTCACCATCTATCTCCTTGGGATATTATCCAATTTGTGATTTAATCACTTACTCTAAATTTAATTCATCCCATCACATCTTGCCCATGAGTGATTAAATATTAAATATTTAATTACGCTTCTTCCCATGCATCTTAATCACTTATCCACCCCCAAATTTATTCTACCCATGTATCACATCTATTTTTAATCTTCCCTAAGCGGAATATTTTCCCGTAGTCGGGATAAGTCTTATCTTTCTCGAATCAATCAATTTGGCCATCTCGGGAGTCTTTTCCGCGATCGGCGCCGACCCATATGGTCGGCGCCGATTTTCTAGGAGCGGCGCCGATTATAAAAGCAAGTCCAGAACTCAGTTCTAGGGACGGAAGAGACCGAAGAGACCGAAAGAGACCGAAAGAGAGCGAAGAGACCGAAGAAGAGATTACGAACGAGCGAAAAAGCGCGTAGAGAGCGAAAGATACAGGTGGAGAGAAAGAGAGATCTTCTTAGCATCAATTGTATCAAATTAGGGCAGATCCTGTCCGAATCAATCCCTGAGAGGAGCACCGTTACTCTGTCCCTGTCATATCAGCATCGCACCACCATCTATCATCTGGTGACTCTGTTCCAGTGTCTCGCCAACTTCGGCACATCCAGCAGACCACATTCACCTTCCAATTCCCGAATCTTTCGCACGAGTCCCGGTTTACTGATCGCATCACGATCGGCCGACGCCGATCTTATCCAGTCGACGCCGATCACCCTCAATCGACGCCGACCAGTATCAATCGACGCCGATTCTACCCAGTCGACGCCGATTTCTCTGCAGATAGGTAAAAGGATACAGGTAACACAAATCCAGCATTTATTTCATAGTTCCCTGTTTTCTGTACTTTCTGTCTGCTGTTTAGATTCTGTCTTATTACTGCAATCAGAAAATCTAGTCTTTATTTACATCTTTTATCATGTATGCTTCTTTTCTTAATTGAAAACGTGGACTGACATCCGCCGAGGAAGCTTATCGCTTCTCGGACCCGCTTCTCGGGCAGTCCACTAAAATATCTTTTAACGTGGTCTTTTTCTGTCAAGCATCGGTGTTTTACAGGTTATTCGGATCTATTGTGCGAATTGCTCGTGTGCGCCCGTCTTATCTACATCGGCTTCCTCATCCATCTACATCTTCATCAGGTATCAATTTCATTGAGGTTTTTCAGGGTTTTTGTGTTTAGTTTGGTGCATTAACTTGGACAGGTAACAAGCGCGAAATTCTTGATCTACATTCTGGCACGCCCGGTGGGACTCAACCAAAGTCCCTTATTGGTAAGTTCATTTCTTTTCTAGTTTTGAACTTTGTTCCTTTTCTTCACTGATTTCTATCAGTCCTATTTGAGCATTTCTGTTCATCATTTCAATCTTGCTTTTAGGCGAATTCATTATCTTGAAATTTTTCTATTTCCTTAAAATAGAAATTTTTTCGTTTCGCCATTATCTGGATGTATCTTTCCGGATCTTGTTTGTTGTTTGCTTGATCTTTTCTTGCGGAGCACTTTGCTTGTTCGTGGGATTGTTCGAGGGGAAGAGCTCAACAACGCACTTTTTGAAGTCCACACACCTTGGAGAGCTAAACCTACAGGTATTCCTCTTTTTCGGTGTTTTCTCCTTTTTAGGATTTCTTTGTTGGTTGTCTATCACATCCAAACACTTCAGTTTTGGTGCTTAAAAAGAACCTAATCGCATTTGGGAAAGAATCTGTTTGGCTTGTTTTCATCGAAATCAAACACTTCACTTTTAAGTGCTTAAAAAGAACATTTTCCTTTGTCATTGCTACATGCTTTTCACCTAGTTTTAAATAGGCTGGAAAAATTGATCAAAATCGGTAGTGACACTATTTGATTTTTATTTTTCACCCTTGCACACAAAGCCAAAATCACTAGGTATAAAGCATCTAAACAAAACTCCTTCCCTGGCCTCGCATACTTGGAAGTGATATCCAAGAGGAAGAGCCTACGCGGTACTCGGGCCGCGCTATAAATTCACGGAAGATTTTGGTATATATTGGCAAAGCACCCGACTCCCTTATCGCAGCGGTGTGTGAAGTGCGGGGGTAGGCCCCTATATCAAGCCACGTACCGGTCTTTTACTGAAGTGCCTTCGGGAATCCTCACCACACATTACCCAAACCATCCCTAGTTTGGCTATCTGAGTAGTTCCTGTTCTAAAAAGCCTTCCCTAACATTTTCTTTTCTTAAAAGCATCAAAATTTAAAGGAGATAATCACTTGCGCTGCTTGAATTGTTTGTGCATTAGTTAGGACAATCTTCTTTCTTGCTTGTTTATGACGGTTATCACCCGGTCACAATCTAGGAAAATGGCCCAACAGGTTCCTTCTTCCTCCGAAATCACCACCAGCGTGGATGTTTCGGCACCCCTCCAATCTTCCTCGGGACCGCTGTTAGTTGGTTCCCCGTCATGGTCGTATAATCCCTTCTATCAAACCAAAGCGCCTCCATCACGTCCAGCTTCTCCTAGTCCCTCCGAGATATCATCTGGCTCGGAGTATGTTCCTCGCGGGGATCCTGAATTTCAGGCTTTCCTCGATCGCAATCCAATAGCCCTCATGGACTACCTAGTACACAAGTCGATCCAAATATCTGACCAAGACCCACCAATCCGACAAGTGTACGATTATCCTCGTGGATCATCCCAGGCCTTTTTAGAGCAGTTTGCACCATCTCTCTTGCCTCGAGCCACGGAGAAGGGCGAGGCCCCTATGCCTCCCTTTTCTCTTCCACCTACCATGTCGACTAGTTCTCAATTAGTCTTACCTATCCCTAACACCGCAGTTACCTCGAATATTCCACAACCCATTTCTGAGAGGTCTTCTGCCCTGGCTATAATGAATGCGTCTGCACACCCACACATTGCCGTCAATTCGTCTATGCCCTCCATCGTGTCCCAAGGTCAGTATCACTTCATGAGCCAACCCCCTCCGAATAGTCAGTTGGCTCCTACTTCTCATCCTCTAGGGGGTTTTTCTTCTAATATTCCAGCAACTGTGACCTTCGCCCATCAGCTAACATCGGCACCCTTAATACCTAACCCGGTAGTAGAAGGCCCCTTTCAGGTCTTGTTCCCCAACATGTCCAATCCAACCAACACCCACGTTCCTCAATCTGTCCCGATCCAATCAACAAACATAGGAGTCCACCAATCACAAGCTCCACCCGTCACCCAACCCTCATTTTCTCATCCACTCATTATCTCACAGCCTACCTATACGCAAGCTATCTCACAACAAATACCCCACCGGTGTCACCCAGAACACCTAGTTATTCTTCTTATCATCCTATCAATCAACAGATAAATCCCCCATTGACACCTCACCAACATCCACCATCTACTTCTTATGTGCCTCCTCCCCAATCCGACGTAGTTCAAATTCTCTTCAAGAAAATTGCAGACTTGGAAGCCTCCACAAAAGGAGCCCGTCCTTCATACTCCTTTGAAGAAGTGTGCAATGAACCCATTCATCCTTCGGTGGCTTTTAAGCCTTATCCTCCCCAATGGGAACTTCCCAAATTCTCAAAATTTCATAGTCGGGAAGACCCCCAACAACATCTGCGAGCATTCAAACATGCTTGCTACCTCATTGTCCAGGATCAGGAACTCATGCTCCGTACCTTTCCTATGTCTCTAGCGGGTCCCGCTTTGGACTGGTACAATAATATTCCTCAACATTCCTTATTTTCTTTCTCTCAATTGGCCCAGATGTTTGTTGAAAACTTTTCAATAAATATTGCGCATAAGATCTCAATTACAGATCTTTACAACATTCGCCAATTCGACGATGAGTCTATTGCAGACTTTGTCGCTCGTTGGAGAGGGATAATCAACCAATTGTCTTTCTCCCTTCCTCAATCCCAACAGATCGAGTTGTTCACCCGATCTTGCGCTAGTCACATTTCTTCCACGTTAAGGATCCAAACTTTTCATACCTTCGAAGAAGCCTTCACGATGGCACGCAAACTTGAATCTCGTGCCATTGAACAAGGAAAACTAAAACTTCGCTCCAAATCTAAACCAGATTTCTCTCGGTTCACCAAACCAAATTCTTTCCCTCCTAAAGATAAGAATCAAGGGTCCACCAATGCTATCGTATTAAAAACATCAAGAACCGATAGTACTCATAATCAACCACCACGAAGAGACCCTTCATCTGCTCGAAAAGGGGCTTCATCATCTCGATCCTTCGCTCCATTGGGGGAATCATATACCTCCATCTTAGAAAAAATGTTGGAAGTTCGCATGATCGAACTTCCACCCATTAGGGATATTGATGAAAGCCAAGAACGTCCATTCTGGTATAGGGAAAACGATTTCTGTCATTATCACAGAACCAAGGGTCATGACATCGAACGATGCCAGACTTTCAAAAACCTTGTCCAAAAATTCATTGATAAAGGCGAGCTCATTCTGGATAACCCAAATGCTCCCCCAAATCAGGCGCTTGATGTTTTTAAACAACCCTTCCCCAATCATGCCCCAAATCATAATTCTTCGGAATCTCAAAAACCAAACACCCACACTATCAACTTCATTTCTACTGAAGAATCCGCTTCTGAAACCACGTCATCTACAAACGCCGCAATCGAATCAGAACCCTCTTCCACTTCATCAATCACTGGAATTCCTCTATCTTCAGATGGCCCACCTTTGAATATTCCTACATTGCTAAGCACGGAGTCATCTCTCTCCGCTCCTTTGTCCGATCTCCCATCCATACCCGAGACAGTGTCTTCCTCATCTGTCTCATCATCAGACATCCTTTCAATGCTCGAGGCAATTACATCCCTTCGAGTTTCCACTTCAGACACATCCACTTCTGTTGCTCCCATTCCCGCTGCAACTATGCCCTTGGTGAACATACCTATCATTGTGCCAACTTCAACGGAAGCATCTTCAATTTTGACCCTTCCTATCTCTTTTCCTACAGTAGTTTCACCAATGATTACTGCATCAGAAGTAGTCCCTTCACAAGGCGCTTCGTCATCACCCCCTTCTTCCATCACCAATGTTACTTCACCTATTCGGGAAAAATCAAAAGAAGTAGCACAACACCTATACACTCGGTTCACGAACCTAAACCGAGACAACCAAAATCTAACATTACACCATCAAGTATCTCCCCATTTGCTTCCTCCGAAAAGGTTACAATCACCTTATGCCGTTGAAGTTGTCACCATCCCTGAAAAAGGGAAGCCCATATTTCGGACCATCAAGACTCTTGGTGCTCTTCCACAAAAATCTCTCTCCATGCCTCATAAGCGATTGGATTTGCCCATTTGAGAAGGTGTTTTCTTCTACACACTTATCAAAACCATCGTCTTCTTCTACAACACATTCCTCACCAATACTCCGAAAAATAGACCTACCTACTAAAAAGATGTCACCTCTTCTATCAGGATCATCATCTTCGTTACCAAAAACCAAGGCACCCTATCTCCCTCCAATCTCATCTACTTTGAGAGCTTCTTCCTCTTCTAAACCGACATTATCTAAATCATCAGTACATTCGACCAAGCAACCCCCTTTGTCTCCAAAGACCGCAAAATTTGTCACATATCCATCATCTTCAAAATCTATTTTAGGGGCTCCTCCTCCACCAAAGTCAATCATGTCTCACTTGCTCCCATCTCAAGTGCCCAAGACTACTCCTCCAAATGTCCAAACAAATAAGAGGATTCCTAAACAAACTGTTAAACCTAACATGCAAGTTCTTTTACCTCGGCAGTCGATTAAGGTAAAAGAACCATCTTCATCATCTCTATCCTCCTCTTCGTCTACCGGATTCTATACCGAAATCCTTCATCAACTCATCCAATCTTCATCCATAACCCTTCCTCCGATTAAACCTTATAATCCTAAAGGAGTGAAACCTACTTGGTTTAACTCTGATCTGATTTGTGCTTACCACCGTACCCCGGGTCATGACACTGAGGGGTGTAAAGCTCTTCAAGCCGTTATCAAGAACCTTCTGGAAGAAAGTGACCTTTTGCTGGAGGAGGAGGAACAAGTACCTCCTGTCACCTTAGCCCCATCCAAACCTCAACCATCCACTCAGACCTCTAGTGGTTCCATCCCACTTGATCTTCCACCTTCCCAAATTGACACAATCCATATCGCCACTAGAACCCAACACTATGATAACCCATCTTCATCTTCAGCATCTCGACCACGAGTTGTCATTTCTACTGAGGCGTTGTCTCCTTCCCATGCCCCATGGTGGTCTCTATTCGTCTTTGCACCTCGGGCTCAAGTTCCCGTGTCTGTTGAGGAGAGTGTTATGAAACAACTCACCCAGGCTCCGGTCAAAATGTCTCTTTTTGACCTCATCCAATCCTCTCCACAACATCGCCAAGCTTTGATTGATAATCTGCGTCGCATCGCAGTGAATTCCGATGAGCCCCAGCCCTTCGAGTTGGTTGTTGGACTGAATAGACCATCAACTACCATTTCTTTTGAAGATTCAGAAATTCCTTCTCTTTCTTCCGAAGATTTGGAGGCTCCCCTCTTCATCACTGTCCAAATCAATAACACTACCTTAAAACGTGTTATGATCGATAGTGGAGCTGCACTCAACGTCATCTCCTCGCACACATTCGAACAACTTAAGTTACCAAAGAATGTGGTGTCACCCCCGCCTTTCGCCCTTCGATCATTTAACGATCAGCTAGCGGTCACTCTACAGGAAGCGTGGTCTTACCCATTCGAGTAGGTAAGAAGTCGCTTCATGAACTCTTCTACATCGTCGAAGGAAAGTTCCACTATAACATGATCCTCGGACACTCCTGGATTCGCGCAATGCATTGTGTCCCATCCACCCTCCATCGATGCCTAAAATATCAATATGAGGGCAAAATATATACTCATCCAGGAGATCCTTTTCCTTCCGCACAATGCGACATGACCACAAGGTCTGCCCCTTTAAAAGAAAATCCATGTTCTCCTGACGGGGCCTCATCTTCTTCTATACCTGCAACCAAACTACCGGATTTACAAAATCTAGAAGAGACATTGCAGCGTTTCTCACTAGGAGAGCTTCCTCTCTTTTCTTTTGATGCCCATCTCAAACCTAATGAGTATGGTAGACCAGACAAACAACCTGAATATCAACCAGGTCTCGGTCGCATCGTCACCATTGGTCTGCCCAATCAACAGACCAATTTCATCTACGGTGGTCTTGATACGCCTTATTATCACCCGGATTCTCCTCCTAGAGCCAAACCTTATCTAACAGGGTTTGATTATCTACAGAATCCCACGTTTGCAAAAACTTATCTATATCGATGCGCGTGGAAAGGTTTTGGCCTTGGAAAATATGAACAAGGTATACATGACCTCAAATCCATTCCTACTCTCATGCCACATCAGAAATTTGGTTTAGGATTTAAACCTCTTTCGAAGGCCACTATCACTATTCTTGATGAGCCTCTTCCTACTGAAGAACCATCTTCCCCCACCAAGTCAGAAGCATCACTTGATGTGGACGATGACATTTCCATCCCACCTAACTTTTTTTTTTGATCAATACCATTTCCTTAGGGCCGTTAGCCTACGAGACTAACAATCGGTCCGCTTCTATACCATTAATCTTCCCTGAAATAGTTGGAGACGACTCTCCCACTATCAACACTATCCACTGTGCGGATGATGATTCTGTCCTCACCTATCTAGGGGCAGAGGATTCATATCTTCCCAAGACTATTCCTTCTGACACGTCTACCCTTCTCAACGAAGCCACTATCGACCTTAATATAGGGACTTCTGAAGACCCTCGCATCATTAAGGTCGGCCAATCCCTTAATCCACAGGAATTAGGGGACTTTACCGCTTTTCTTTCCAAACATCGTCAAGCCTTTGCTTGGTCATACGAGGATATGCCAGGACTCGATCCCGATATTGTGGTCCACAATATCGTTACCCTTCCCAACATCAAACCAGTTAAGCAAAAATTGCGTAAGATGCACCCTAGAGTAGCCCTTCTTGTCAAAGAAGAGTTACAACGCTTGCTCTCGGCTAGCTTCATCCAACCCATCGATTATCCACAATGGGTGTCCAATGTAGTACCAGTAACTAAGGCTACTGGGAAGATTCGAATTTGTACCGACTTCCGGGATCTTAATCTTGCCTGTCCAAAGGATGATTTTCCTCTTCCTAATATCGACCAACTCGTAGATTTAACTGCGGGTCATGAGATGCTTTCTCTTATGGATGGTTTCTCCGGATATAATCAAATCCTCATCGCACCAGAAGACCAACATAAGACTTCCTTCATAACTCCTTGGGGGACCTTTTGCTATCGTGTCATGCCTTTTGGCCTTAAGAACGCAGGAGCAACCTATCAACGAGCAATGACATACATCTTCCATGATCTCTTACACAAAACTGTGGAGGATTATGTTGACGATCTCCTCGGCAAGTCCACGCGCCGTCAGGATCATCTTTTCATCCTTGCACCTCTCTTTGAGAGGCTTATCCGCTTCTGTCTTCGTCTAAATCCAGCTAAGTGCGTGTTTGGCGTTCTCACTGGTAAACTTTTAGGTTTTATCATTTCCATCAGGGGTATTGAAGTCGACCCCGCAAAAATAAAGGCTATCCTTGAGATGCCTCCCCCTTCTAACTTGAAGCAACTCCGCAGTCTCCAAGGACGTCTTCAATCAGTGCGTCGTTTTATCTCCCAATTGTCGGACCGTTGTCAACCTTTTCACCATCTTCTCCGTAAGAATGTTCATTTCGAATGGGATGAGCATTGCCAAAAGGCCTTTGATGATCTCAAAGCTTATCTTCTTTCTCCACCCGTGCTTACACCTCCACGTGAGGGGGAGCCTTTCTATCTTTATATCTCTGTGACTGACTATGCTCTGGGAGCCATGATCTCGCATCGGAACACTTGTGGTAAATAACAAGCTGTCTATTACATCAGTTACACCCTCCATGAGTATGAGACACGTTACTCCGAAGCTGAAAAACTATGTTGCGCTCTCTTCTTCGCAACTTCTAAGCTTCGTCATTATCTCCTTAATCACAAAACTTATATTGTCACAAGTGTCAATCCCCTCAAGACAATCCATGCAAAACCTTATCACAATGATCGCATCACTCGTTGGCTTATGCTCATGACTGAGTTTGACCTTGAGTTTATCCCGCAAAAGTCTATCAAGGGTCAGGTTATTGCAGATCAATTAGCTGATGCTCCTCTTCCAGACACTCAAGACCCCCTTGCTCAATTTCCCGATGAGTATATCCAACAAATTGATTTTGGTCTATCTCCATTTAAAGTAAAGCTCTTCTTTGATGGATCCAAATGCCAGCAAGGGGGAGGTGCGGGTTTCGTGATGATTCCTCCTTGGGGTACGCCTATCCCAGTTGCACACAAATTAAACTTTGAATGCACCAATAATATGGCTGAGTACGAAGCTCTTGTCTTAGGTCTTCAAAATGCCATTAATCTCGGCGCTCGTCATATTGACATCTTCGGTGATTCTGAACTCATCGTTAATCAAGTCACGGGTGTCTATCAATGCAAGAATGATATCCTTCAAAAATATCATGACATCGTTCTTGCCCAACTCCAATCTTTCGATAAGTTCACTATCCAAGCCATTCCTCGTACTGCAAATCGATTCGCGGATACCATGGCCTCTTTAGCCTCCCTTATCCCACCTTTTACCGAAGACTCGCGTCTTTATGTGGCTGTGCAACGATTAGATCAACCATCTCATCTTGGGCAACTAACGTCAATCAATGTTGTCACAACCCATACTCAGGATGAATGGTATCAACAGATAGTTGATTATCTATCTCATTCGGTCCTTCCTCCAGATCTGACTCCCAATGGTAGAAGGTCTTTTGTCCAACGCGCCAACCGCTATACTATTCTAGGCGGCCTTCTTTACAAACGAGGCTTTGATGGTATTTTGCTTCGATGCCTCAAAACTCATGAATCATCTAAAGCTATTCAGGAGGTCCATGACGGTATTTGTGGTGGACATTTTAGTGGCTTAGCTGTAGCCAAGCGCATCTTACGTTTGGGATATTATTGGCCTTCTCTTAATCAAGATTGTTGTGAATACACTAAGAAGTGCGTCAAGTGTCAGCAACATTCCAATCTCACGCACATCCCTAGTCAGGCTTTGCAACCTGCGGCGGATTTGTGGCCTTTTTCGTAGTGGGGTCTTGATCTTATTGGTCTCATCAATCCCCGTTCTTCACAGCGTCATCATTCTATCATTACCGCCACTGAGTACTTTACTAAGTGGGTAGAAGCTATCCCCCTTTCTTCAACAAAGGCTAAGCCCATAGTTGATTTCGTCTATCAACACATCATTTGTCGCTTTGGCGTTCCACACAAGCTAATCACAGATAATGGTAAGTCTTTCAAGAATGCTGATTTGCAAAATCTCTGCAACGCTTTCAATATCAAGCTCAGTTTTTCTTCTCCATACTATCCTCAAGCTAATGGTCAAGCCGAAGCTTCCAATAAAACTTTGCGTAATATCCTCGCAAAGGTAACTAGTCGAGCTGGTAGGGATTGGCATCTACATATCCCTTTTGCTCTCTGGGCTTATCGGACTAGCATTCGTACTCCTACTGGTGCTACTCCCTTCTCTCTCGTCTATGGGTCTGAGGCTGTCCTTCCTTTGGAGGTCCAAATCCCATCTCTCCGTGTTTCTCTCAGAGAATTTGTCTCCGATGAGGATTATCGTCAAAATCGTCTAGCACAACTTGAATTATTAGATGAGCGACGTCTTAACGCTCTTGAGCATCATCAGGTCTATCTCGAGCGTGTCAAACGTGCTTATAACAAGCACTTGCAACACCGTGACTTCAAAATTGGTGATCTTGTTCTTAAGGAAAATCAAAATGTCACTACACTCGAAAGGAGTCAACGTGGTAAGTTTGCTCCCAACTGGATGGGCCCCTACATTATCACTCATAAATATGGGTCTGGGGCTTATCGTTTATCTTCCATGGATGGTATCCCTGAAGCGGAACCTCTTAATGCTTTGCATTTACGGCCCTTCTATTGTTAAAATCTATCTTACACAAATCTAGTCGCAACTCAGATCTTCCATCCGTCCTAATAACCAGTCATCTACTTTTGTGGTGATTTGAAATCGTGTGGTTCTCCGCCTATTGCCTCGTCTACCTTAAATATGAGTATCGCGGCTCTACTCATTGCACGTTTCTTTTGGATATGTTCCTCCTCATGGTAGGAATACCTTAATCACCACTTCATCTGTCCCAAGTACTTATCTTAATCGGATCTACTCGGGTCATGAGTGCATGTTCTTCTATGTTCTCTTCCCCTCCATCTGATCTATCTAGGTCTAAACTCAGCTTCTTCCAAAAAGTTTCAAAAAAAAAAAAAAAAAAAAAAAAAAAGAGAAGATGCTATCCAAAAGATAGACTGATCCCTTGAAGGACAGCTATCCATACATTATCAAGTGAATCAAAAAGAAAATAGACCATACCCTCGAAGGATGGCTATCATTAAAATTCAAAATACAGACCGCTCCCTTGAAGGACGGCTGTTTCTCAAAGAAAAATTCAAGGCTTCTTGTAATCAATCAGCCTTCCAGTCAGTTTATACACTTTTTAGCATCACTGAAAGACTTCCCGCATCGATCAGTCTTTCCATATCAAGCAAACTTCCCGCATTGATCAGTTTGCTTTTCTGTCAAAGTCATGAAGCTGAGATTTAGGACCTTTTGTCGATCATATGGAGAATCCTATTTCCCCACTATGGACATGTATTCTGTCCCTTATAAGTTCCGACAAGATACTTACTTACTTTTCTTTCCGTTTCTATCCTAGATCTGGTTTGCGACTAGTTAGTGTCAGATTTATTTTAATCTTATATAGGGCCTTGTATGCTTGGTCTTTTGGTTCCCTTTCTGGATTTTATCTATGTTCGGTTGGAAGTCCAACTTATCATTTTTCTTCTTCTCCGAGTACCTTCTCTTCTAAGTCACGGTTGTTTCCACTTTCATCTTTGACTCTTGCAAGGAGTATTCTCCATTTCTTTGTCTTGCAACCCTGTTAAATTGGCATTTCACATGTTAATTCAATCAAAGTTTATCGTCTATCTAGGTTCATCTTATCTATCAAAACACCTATCTGTATTCATTTCTCATTACAATTACATCCATATATCCAACACATTTATCTATCTATCCATCAAAATATCGAAAAATACGTACATCTAAGGTACATTACATCTATCTATATCTAATCCATACATCAAATACATCTGTATATCTATCCATCAAAATATTTAAACACATGTACATCCAAGTTACATCATCTATCAAAGTTATATCCACATCACATCTATCATCTATCAGTCTATATCTATCCAATCACATCTATTTTATCCACATTTCAATCTATCTAATCACATCTATTTCTATCATCTATCAGTCTATACCTATCCAATCACATCTATTTTATCATCTATCAGTCTATGTCTATATCATCATCTATCATCTATCGATTTATACTCATTTTTTCCCGTGGATTGCGGTATCGCTTCTCCACGTCGTTTACTTCCATCTGCTAATATCTTTGCCATAGTGTTGATGCTTGGCTTATCTATCTGATCATTGTGGTGTGCTGAAAATTTTTACCTTTTGGCACATCTTTTCGATATCCTTGTCTATTTCGAGTTTGTTCCCTTTGCGTGGAGCACTCACCTTTTGTTTGGCCGCTTAGAGTTACGCGGGTCTGTAGGCACTAACGTCGTCTGATTTATGGACCGTCTAGTTGTCCCTACCAATGTGTCTCTCTCTAGATGCTGACTATTTTTGCAGTTCTCCTTACACTCATGGGTCTGTAGGCACTAACGTCGTCTCATGAGGAGACCGGCTAGTTTTCCCTACCAATGTGAGTTCCTTAGGTTGCTGCCTTTTTATTTTTGTGTGTCATCAATGATCAGATCTACTCCAGACATCCGACTGGGGCATCCTGCGTTTTCATCTACCTCTTTCAAACTCGGGATCGTCTGTTCTATCATCCATCCCATCCCTAGTTTGAGGGGGATCACATCATCACAAATTCTTCTCTTCTTCCATCTCCTTATTTTTGTCTCATAACCTTGCTTATCGCAAGTTACTTGACAAAAAGGGGCAAAATGTAGACACTTAAATTTGGTTACCCAATTTAGTGTCCCTCTCTCATTCGTTTACCTGCTTAGGTAACCTGGGGCACGTTTACGTCACCATCTATCCCCTTGGGATATTATCCAATTTGTGATTTAATCACTTACTCTAAATTTAATTCATCCCATCACATCTTGCCCATGAGTGATTAAATATTAAATATTTAATTACGCTTCTTCCCATGCATCTTAATCACTTATCCACCCCAAATTTATTCTACCCATGTATCACATCTATTTTTAATCTTCCCTAAGCGGGATATTTTCCCGTAGTCGGGATAAGTCTTATCTTTCTCGAATCAATCAATTTGGCCATCTCGGGAGTCTTTTCCGCGATCGGCGCCGACCCATATGGTCGGCGCCGATTTTCTAGGAGCGGCGCCGATTATAAAAGCAAGTCCAGAACTCAGTTCTAGGGACGGAAGAGACCGAAGAGACCGAAAGAGACCGAAAGAGAGCGAAGAGACAAGAAGAAGAGATTACGAACGAGCGAAAAAGCGCAGAGAGTGAAAGATACAGTGGAGAGAAAGAGAGATCTTCTTAGCATCAATTGTATCAAATTAGGGCAGATCCTGTCCGAATCAATCCCTGAGAGGAGCACCGTTACTCTGTCCCTGTCATATCAGCATCGCACCACCATCTATCATCTGGTGACTCTGTTCCAGTATCTCGCCAACTTCGGCACATCCAGCAGACCACATTCACCTTCCAATTCCCGAATCTTGTCGCACAGTCCCTGGTTGTCTGATCTGTCTCCAGTCGACACCGATCTTATCCAGTCGACGCCGATCCCCCTCAATCGACGCCGACCAGTATCAATCGACGCCGATTCTACCCAGTCGACGCCGATTTCTCTGCAGATAGGTAAAAGGATACAGGTAACACAAATCCAGCATTTATTTCATAGTTCCCTGTTTTCTGTACTTTCTGTCTGCTGTTTAGATTCTGTCTTATTACTGCAATCAGAAAATCTAGTCTTTATTTACATCTTTTATCATGTATGCTTCTTTTCTTAATTGAAAACGTGGACTGACATCCGCCGAGGAAGCTTATCGCTTCTCGGACCCGCTTCTCGGGCAGTCCACTTAAATATCTTTTAACGTGGTCTTTTTCTGTCAAGCATCGGTGTTTTGCAAGTTATTCGGATCTATTGTGCGAATTGCTCGTGTGCGCCCGTCTTATCTACATCGGCTTCCTCATCCGTCTACATCTTCATCAGGTATCAATTTCATTGAGGTTTTTCAGGGTTTTTGTGTTTAGTTTGGTGCATTAACTTGGACAGGTAACAAGCACGAAATTCTTGATCTACATATGGTGGAATAATAGTAAGGCATTACACTAGTGATGCTACCGCACTCAAGATTCTTATGGCTGAAATTTTGTGGGAATCCTTATACAAATATACCAAGGAGTATGTAAAAGCATGTGATCATTGTCAACACCTTGGAAAACCTAGAGATTGCATTGCCCAAATGCATTGACCATTGGATTTCAAAATAACGAGAATACTATTTCAGTTTACCATGGGTTTGCATGGAACTTAATGTTCCGTGGGTTCTCCTAACCCATGAAACAAAGGAGCTTGGTCAAAGAATTAGATGAGTTTGACTCAAACCCGTGGGAAAAATAAAAGCCACAATAATGAAAGACCAACATGTGAAGCCATTTCAACATTTCCTAAGGAGATGCACCTCATCCAGACTCCAAGCCCGGAATCAACTACAATTTATATTTCGTTGGGTTTAGAAAAGTCAGACAAGGTCAAAGGGATATCTGGTAGAAAAATTCAAATCCAAACATTTTTATAAGTCCCTAGGACTTAGAAATTGTGATGTGAAGAGCTATGTGGAGCCACCACATTTACTTTCATTTCACAGTCTAATAAATGTGAAGGCCCATAAAATTAGAGATAAGCATGAGGAAGGCAATTTGTGAGTCATGACATTGGGGCTATGTGGAGCTTCTTCATTGGCCAAAATTTCACAGACTCTCGAAGGAGTTCAAAGAAAAGACTAACAATGTGAAGTGCATGGAGCCTTTTTATTAGCTCACACTTCCCAATTTTCGAAGGACTATTCAAAATCCTCAAAACACATAAAGGTGTGGAGCTTCCTCATTGGTTGATGGTTTGTAGATGTCGAGGTGGAAATCAAAAGGAATGACATACGTGAGTGCGTGGAGCGTTCTCATTGGCTCACACTTCGCAATGGTCAATCGAGGGAAATTTGTAAAGAAACATGCATAGATCTTATTAGCTCGCATATTTCAAGGATTGATAAGGGTCAAAGACGCAGTGTATCGGTGTGAAGTAATGTGGCAGGGCTTATTGGTATGTATTTTTTAATACGACGGATCTTTTTAAAGCCAAAGAAAAAGCCAAGGAAAAGAAGAAGGGACATATATAAGGAGGGGAATTAAAGCCCGATCTCGTGAGCCAATAGGAGGTAAACACTTGGAAAATAAAAAAGCAAGTACATGATGGAAGAGATCGATGTCCGAGCCAATCAAGATCTACTACGTGTCAAAATTTTGTGCCTCCCAAGTGGTAAATATTTAATTGGCCATATTTTTGATCCTGAACTCCAAATTAGACAAATCTTATATCGTTGGAAATCCCTCCTTGATCCCTTCAATTTGACATCATAAAAATCTGATTTGGTGGATTTTGGCAGGTCAAAATGGTAAAAACGTATTTCTGAGGTAGAAGAGGGCTATTTTGGCACACAATCGATCAAATTACGTAGTCAACTGCCATAATTGATGAAGCATGGCTACATTTCCTTCTATAAGATGTAATAGAATGAATGATGGCTCTGTAAGGTGCACATGTGTTTGGCGTAAGAATTGAATGCAAATTATTAGTGGTTGGAAATTTAAAAATTCATGCCCCTTCTTTTTACTTCTCTCTCTTTATCTTAGAGCTATATATTGTAAAACCTTTCATTTTGAAAGGGATGGACATTTAAAAATTGTAATGGAACTCTGTCAATTTTTTTCCAAAGTAGTTTTGGGCCATCAAACCTCAATTTTTGACTTGGAAATGTATTCAAGTGCCTTCCTTTGTAACTATAATGGATGTGCATACTTTCTTTGTAAATAAAGCTTGTTTTGTGACACATCTATCTGTCCAAGCTCATTTTAGCTACAATATTTCCTCTCTTTTACTTACTACATTATGTTGTGTATGTATTTCCTTTACAAGTTCATTTTGTTTGTGTTTCATGTGAGAACAAATGGTAAATGAAGCTTTGGGTTTGTGTCACTTATGTATGGCCTCTCCTTCTTAATTTATTTCTCTTTCTCCCTCACTAGAGTGTCTCTCACCTTTTTATGGTGTTATCACCACCTTTTAGCTTAGGATTTCCCATTCATTCATCTTTATAATGTTATATCTCTCTCTCCCTAGTCCCTTAACATGATTAGTTTAGGATTAGTTTTGCTGCATTTTCCTTTCTAGGAGTAGTTTAGCATTAGATTTAGGTAGATGAATCTGAGCTTCTCCAGAGGTCTCTCTAAAGATGTAAGTCCCACACTTGGAGACAGTCCCATGTTAGCAAAAATTATATCTATAATAAAAAAATTCAAAGCTACTACTTTTTGACATAACATTACCATCCCCTGTGTATTACGTGCACGAGTGTGGATTAAATGATGAACACATTGTAGAAGAGTGCAATGAAAAACTAATACAATTAGATGAGATGTGCATCATTTCTCATTAGAACGTAAGACCGAGAAGGCAAAACAAAAACACGGCATGATAGGCACATTAAGAGAAAAATATTTTAGGTTGGCAAGATGATCCTTCTCTATGACTCCAAATTTGTTTGCCACCCAGGAAAATTTAAAGTGCATTGGTTGGGATCTTTTGTAGTAACCAATATACTTAAATCATGTGTATATTAGTTATAGGCACTAGATGGCACCATGTTTCAGAGTTACTTGATGGGAGTAGTGAAGCCCTCCTATAAATAAGTCCAATTGGTGTTTGTAATAGGGTAGTATTTCCATTTAGTTTAGATTTCCCTTTTATGTGTTTCCTTTCATTGTTGCTATGATTTATTATTTTACTTTCATTGTTTTTTGTAATAAGCATGCTTGCACACAGGAAGCTGATTAATATCTATTGAGTTCATGCACAGAGGACCACACATAATTTTAGTGTGGGTGAACTAGATGCATCTGCAAGTGTGTGGAATAGAAAACATAAATATTTTGGGGTTTAAAGAGTAAGTTACTGAGTTGATGCATTGCGAAGAATGATATTGCTAAAGAAGGATGTTATTCGAAAGAAGAATAATATGCTACAAGTGCTAAGGTGATGGTGCTCATAAGGGAAATTTCTTAGGATGAAAACCATGCATAAGAAAATGGTCACGTAGGTTAACACGAGGTAGGTGGTGGTGATGATTCATTGTAACCTTCATTCATTTAATCAACTTGTTCAAACGTTGATGTCATTATAAACCAGGGTTGTCTTCAAGGATGTATGTAGAGAAGGGGTATCAAACTTAGTTCTATAGTGGTTCTCTCTTTTGGGGGTTTTTTCAGTTTCATTTCTATTCTACACTACTCATCTATGGAAAGCAAATACAGTTCTAAGCTACTGAAATGGAAAAAATAATATAGAAAGTCTATTTAATCTACTAAAAAAACATTGTTGGAATGAAATGATTTTAAAAGGAAATGCTCAATCAATTGAAATAATTGCTTAAAGGAAATAACAAGAAGGAAATATGATTAAACAAGGAAACACACAATTGCATTCAAATAACCATTTAAACCAAGATACTGAAACTTAAACTCAACAAATATAAAGATCATGCATGAAATACCAATCCTCCAATATCCTCAGTCGAGTGGGACCTTGCTCTCCTTTGGGATTGAGGTTCTTAACATGAATAGATACTCAAAATAGCATAGATTATATTACTCCAAACAAGTTCATCACATACTTCTTGAAACTGTAAATAACTATCAAATGATATATTACCGTACTAAAAATATCTAACTATAAAGTAACAATTTTTGGAGGTGTCTTATAGACATGACTGAGTACAACAAGTGCCATGAATATAGGAAAAAACTAACTCATAAAAACCTCATAAATATTCCATGAAACCCTATAGTTTTGCTAAAACAAGGGTCCTTATTTGTAGGTTATTATGAGTGAACCTTCCAAAATGCCGTAGTGGCAAAGGACTCGGTCTCCATAGCTGCAATGATCAAAAGTGGTAGAAAATGCAACTTATCAACCTGCATATGTCATATAATCACTAAACAAGGTAGTTAGTGGGAGTTCCATTGATCATTAGGTTACATGAGAAAAAATAAGGAGAAATGCATCACTTCTACTTTAGATACAACTATTTAGAACATTCACATGCATTAATTAACATATTTAGGAGCAAGTCTATAGTTATATGGATGCTATAATAAGTCAATTCATGGACTCATCATATCCCTTGCACTTTACGTTTTTCATGTCCTCATGCAAAATTATCTCTGTCTTGACCTCGACTAAGCTATTGCACCATTTTATATTCCTCAAATTTGTCTACATACCATTTTTTTTTGTACCCTTGCATCCTTGGGTTTCCAACATAACCTCAGCCCAGGATTTAAAATTTCATGTTATTATGGAGAACTATTATCCCAAGTGGTCATGGGACTCAGAACTAAGGGAGGTATAAATTGCATACCAACCCATTCCTTTCTATACTCATTGTTTCCCTTTTCTACCAATTGTTGAATGATCTCAACTAGTGCATCTCTTGTGCATACTCCAACTAAGATTATGTGGGGAAATCACTTCTCTTCTTTTTAATGGTAAGCTCAGAGTATCCCATATTTTTTCACAGGATACCATAGCCTTACCAAAGTTCTTTTGGAAATAAGTTTCAAATTCCTAGACACACTATGCCAATACTTTTGAAGTGTTTTTACCAATCCCAGCTTGATAATATAAAGATCTAAAATCTTTCTTCATGGAAACATCATTATGGTGGGTAGGCATAATATAAAAACCAAAATTCCTAGCCTCTTGATTAAAAAGATATTTTTTTGTTCCCACACAATTTTATTCCTCACTAATGACTGGAAGGATTTCAATTGAAACTCTCCTAATGACAAGTTTATAAAGAAATCGGGAACATTGGTAACCAACATATTGTGGAGATAAAATTCACATAATAAATTTTGTACTTCAGGAGTACAACTTTGATAAATATCCAAAAATGTTTTCCCATCTAGAGCCTCATAAGGTTCCCCACAACACATTCTCTGTAACTTCCAGGAATAAAATTGTTCTTGAAGAAACAAACTATAGACAAAATATGGTTTTCTACAGGCTAAAAGTTTGCAAGACAAAGGACAAACAAATTCAACAATTGATTCCAATTTCTTCTTAGCATTCAAACTTGACTCAAACCTCTTTTTAAGTTTCTTATTTTCCTTGACCAAATCTTTATTTCGAAGAGATAATTGGGCACAACGAGAGGAAAAATCATTCCATGCTTGCAAACTAATATTCTTTTGCCTCTTTAAACTATCAACTTCTACTTTTAAAAAATTATTTCTTTAACTTTCTCCATAGTCTTTTGTACAAATTCATTTTGTATAGACAGTTGGGTTTCTTCCTTACCTTTTAATTTCTCTTGAAAAGTGTCAATTTCATTTTGGTATTGCCTCATGACCTCATCCCTTCATGAGTTAATGCATCCAATTTCTGTGTAGTTATTTCCATAGCTTGATCATAATTTCCAGAGATGCAAGAATCTCTTCCGAGACTTCCATAAGAACCTCGACACCTCACTAACATGAATTTTATCTTCAGGAATGGTTGATGTGAACTCATGATATTTCAATCATCCTCCATAGGAATAAGAAGTACCTACTTTGGAAATCTCTTAAAAAATTGGGGATGAACCCTCATTAGAAAATAGAGGCCGAGAAACTTTAGTTTTCCTTAAGGAACAAGACCTTCTTGTCAATGAAATAGTAGAAGGGACTGATAGGGTAATATTTTCTTTAGAATTTTGAGGCACAGAGGGTTGCTCGTCCTCACTTGTAGATTCTTCTATAACCACATTAGACGATCGAGGAGTTGATTCAATCTTAGGATGAGAACTAGGAGGTGGTTCGAAGAAACCGGTGTTGGAGCCCTTTTGATTTTCTTCTGCTTAGAAATATCCCTTGCAATTTTCTTCTCTACCTTTCTCTTAGGACTATAAAAATCTTGATGTGCACCAATTAGCTGGATAAGCCTTGGGTGTTATATGACAACATTACCTCCTCTAATTTTGTATTTCTAGCCTACCTTGATAACAACATCCGCAAGGTACTCAAGAAGATTTACATTAAGCTCTAGGTTTGTCGACCCTTCTTAAAATGAGTTATAATTTTCAATGTTTCACCTCCCAATACCGATGGTTGTCCATCAAAATAAAATATTTGTGCACCCAAGTAGTAATTTCCTTCCAATTTCCTAGAAAACTCTCCTCCTAATTCCCTTTTAAATTTCATGGGGATTAATGATTATTTTAGGAAGAGCCTCCCCTTCCTCATGAAACAGAGATATAAAATCCTTAAGTGGGGAGCTAGTTACAACCTTAAGCCCAAAATATGGGAGGCCAGAGAGATTCGACAACAATGTGGCTATCTATTTCAATTCTTCTCCCTCTACACGAGAGTTGGTTGCCTAAAAATTCAACGAAATTATCCAATTAAATATTCACAAAATCCCTCAAATTTGTGAATAAAATATAACCAACCTTCATCATGTAAGACTTGGGAGATGACGATATTCCATAACAGCAGATTTGTAGATTCTAGTTTTGATTTCTTCTTTTTCACCATAGCACAAGACTGGTTCAGGTGGAATTTGTAGCAAAAAAATAGGATTGTTGTATGAAAGAGATAGAGTAATTTCATGTAATGTGAGTAGAATATTTTTGAACTACACTTGAACTTATAATGGCATTAAGTCGGCAAAAATGGAAAGTGGAAAAGACTGATGGTGCCAATTGAGGTGACAAGGTTTTAATTTTGTTGCATGGTTCCCATCTTGCCATCATGACTACTTGTGCTATTTTTCATTCCTCGAGAAAGGTGACGCATGCCTTTACTCATCCATTATTACTCATTATTCCCCACTTAACTCCATGAGATTTGTTTTTATGTTTTAATAAATGTAATGGGAAGTTCTAAAAAATAGTTAATATCCATAATAAAAAGTGAGTACACGTCACCTTACCACTCAACATTCCTGTACTATCATTGGCGCTCCACCTCCTGCATTGGAAAAGTGTCCATGATCAATGAACATTTTATAATTGACATCTTTACCATTTATTTGCATGCAAAAAGAAAAAATATTTTTGTATTTTTTAAATATAGGGGTAAGAGGATTGAAACTATGATCTTCTTCCTTTATTTGAATTTTCCTAATAAACTACTCATGACGGGAAGTGTTGGAGTCTTCTATTGAATCAAATTCTTCACACAATAACATGTCCTTAGTGAAAGTTTCCTTATTCTCGGGGATGTTGATACATCCTCAGTCTATGTCCATTCACCAACAAAGTTCTCCTATCACCATCAATTGGCAATAGTCTCACATAGATCCATTATCATAAAACTTTTCAATTTGATAGGTTCCAAACCATCTTGTTCTCAATTTTCCTTTGAATTGGTGATACTTCAAGTCAAACAAGAAGACCAGTCTCCTTCGTTGAACATTTTTTTCTTGATATGAGCATCATACCAAGATTTTCTTTGATTTACAGGATTTCAGTTTGTTGTTGTGCCTCCATCCACATTTCATCAAGTTCATTCAAATACATCACTCTCTCACATTGAGCTTCATCCAACTCAATCCCAATCTTCAATGTTGTTCTCCAAGTTTGTAACTCAAATTCCACAGGAGCAATGGCTTCTTCCCGTATACCAGTTCATATGGGGAGAAACTAGTCGTGGTTTTATAGGTAGTATTATATGCCTAGACTACTTCAGGAAGTCTTCGCACTTAATTTTTCCTATCTACATTGACAACCTTAGTCAAAATATTTCCCAATTCTCTATTTGTGACCTCCACCTACCCATTCGATTGGGGGTGGTATGGTGATGATTTCCTATGCTTGATTTGGTATATCTCTAGGAAGGATTCAATCATGTTGGACATGAAATGAGGTCCTTGATTAGATACAATGGCTCTGGGAGATCTAAACCTTAGCATAATCCTGTTGTATAAAAATTCATCTATAACATCCTCATTAGAAAATCCTAATGCCTAAACCTCGACCCATTTTGTAACATATTTGGTGCACACTAGAAGGTACTCTTTTCCATAGGATGGGGGGTCAAAAGGCCCAACGAAATCAATTCTTAACTTTTCAAATGACCCTAAGACCAGCTGAGGATTGAGGGGAATTTAAGTAGATAACGTAGGCTTCCCCATTCTCTTATATGCATCACATTGACACATATTTCTTGAGATATTTTTAGAGAAAGGGCGAGTAATACCCAACTCTAAGGACCTTGTGAATTTTCCTCTTTAATGAATAATTTCCTCCTCCGGGTTCATCATGAAAATATCTTAGTATGTCATACACTTCATCCTCATGAACACACTTGCGAAGAATCATGTCAGGAAAACATTTAAAAAAATTCCATTACACCATTTGTATGTAGCTCTATTTTTGACTAATATATTATGTTCTTTACTAGTAAAGTAAGTCAGTAAACTTTCCTCTAGTTAGATAGTTGGTAAGATCAATAAACCATGGAGGATGTGTTGATATTGCAAACAAGTGCTCATCCAAAAGTGATGTTGGACTGCCTTCTCTTCTCCGAGACATTCAATCTCCAAAGGAAGTCAATGACGCGTCATTAGCCTTTCTAGGCTTAACAATAATAGTTAAGTCAAATTCTTGCAAAAGAAGTAACCACCTAATAATTATGCCCCCTACTACTAGTTTATTCATCAAATATCTTATGGTTGAATGGTCAATATACACAAATATTTTATATTCAAGTAATGTAGTGTCTAAATTTATTCAGAGAGTAAACAACAACTAGAAATTACTTTTCCGTAGTGGTGTAGTTTCTCTCTGTGGGGATCAAATTTTTGCTAATGAAATAGATGGAATACATTTGGTCTTCCTCATCCTTTGATCTAAGAACAAATTACATTGCTTTATGTTAGAAGCATCAGTGTGAATATGAAAAGGTTGTCCCTAATTGGGTCCTCTCAAAACCGGGGTAGTGGTCAATTTATCCTTTATAATTTCAAAATATTGTTGAAATTGAGGAGACCATTCAAAAACACAGTCTTTTGCCAAGTAGAGAGAACATGGGTGCAACAATATTACTAAAATATTTGATGAACCATCTATAATATCCTACATGTCCAAGGAAACTTTTGATATCAGTCTAATTTGTTGGTGTAGGCAATTTAGTAATGAATTCTATCTTTTTAGGATCAACTTGGATACCCTTAGCAGAAATATGATGACCCAAGACAACTCCCTGATAAACCATTATCAAACATTTTTCGTGACTTAACGAGAATTGGTGTGGCTCACATCTGGTTAACACTTTTTTAAGATTGCTCAGGGATTCTTCAAAAGTAGACCCATGGACATAAAAATCATCCATATAAACTTCAACATAGTCATTAGTGAGGTCTGCAAAAATAGCTAAAACTACTCTTTGAAAGGTGGCAGGTGCGTTAAAAGGTCTAAATGGTGAACTCTGTATGCAATTGTACCCCAAGGACAAGTGAAGGTGTATTATCTTGGTCGAGTAGGTGCTATATTGATTTGATTATATCCACTGAACCCATCCAAGAAGGAGAAGTATTTCTTACCTGCCAAATTGTGAAAAACTTTGTCGATAAAGGGTAGGGGAAAGTAATCTTTCTTGGTGGATTTATTAAGCTCCCTATAATCTATACTGATTATTCGCTTACCATTTTTCTTGGGAACTATAATGAGCAAGTGATACCCACTAACTATCGATATTGGATACATAAATCCTACCCTAAATAGTTTTTCTATATTGTTCTTAACAATATATCTAAGTGTTGGATTAATCTTACGTTGTGGATGTTTGACTAGTTTATCATCCTCAGTGTAAATATGATGAGTACATATGCTTGGATGAATCCATTTCATGTTATTATAGTCCCAAGAAAAATATTTTGAATGATCCCTCAAGATATCTATGACCCTAGTCTCTTGGTTGCCTCCTAAATTGTTACCAATGGTTAGTTCTTTTCCTTCCTCAATAGTTACTTGTTTAGTGTCTTTCAAAATAACAAGTTCTGTTTCATGAATCAAAGAGTTCAAGGGACAAGCATGAGGTTGTAATATGTGAAAAATAGTCATGTTTTCAAGGGATACAACCTTGGATAAAGGAAAATGAAAATCAGTGGATGTATGTCCTTCATGGTAATCATAGGTTTCTTCACAATCTTCCATATAAATGTCACTTACCAAGGCGATGTTTTCTTCCAAGATCAAAAAATTCATTTCTGTAGTCATGGTTTGGGTTTCTATAGCCATAGTTCTAGTTTCCGTAGCCAGAGTATCATCTTCATCAAACATTGGGTATGTCTCAGCAATTTCTTCCATATGATTTTTCACTGCAATGGTGGCCAGATAAGAAGAAATCATGTTCTTAGTATCCGAAAAATATACCCACACATGTTCAAAAACATCCCACATATGGTGAGAAGGAGGATAATTAGAAATATTCTTTTCTTTTTGTCTATTTGAAATAGTCATTTTTCTGTACCTACAATCAATGTATGCAACAAACAAAGTAGCTAACTAGGGTCATCTTAAGATAATTGGGTATCCCAAATTTTGAGTCTTAGGATGTAAGACCATAAAATATACAAGATACTCCTAAGATTCAACCGTGACCATAACATCATAAATTAGTCCATCTAGTACAAAAATAGTTTGATATGCCAATTGGAGGATAATATTGGTTGGTTGTAATCCTGTCAAGGATAAAAAATTGAATATGTCTATTGTTATGACATTTATGGCAGCACCAAGATCCACGAAAACATTAGATATTGACTGACCATTCACAAAAATAGTAATGATTGGACTCCCAGGATCCCCATATTTTGGTGAAAGAAGTTTTCCAAGCTACAAGGTCAACTAGATTTCCTTCTACTTTGACTGTTTTTGGGTATTTCTTATTCCTTCATGGTGTCTTTATGCAATGGTTTCTAATGGTATATTTTAATTTGGGAATGTTGCTTATTTATCTTAGAGGTAGGACCTTAATATTCATTTTTTCCAACTCTGAACTAGTGTTGTTTCTTCCTCATTATGTATTTCTTTTAGTCTTTCTGGGAAAGGAGCTACATGCACATTCTTATCTTTTCTGGCAATTCCGGTGGATCATGTTTGTGTAACATGTCCATTTTCTCACTTTCCTTAGGCATCCTCTCACTTTCCTCGGGTATCCTCTCACTTTCTTGAGGTATTTTAGTGATAATTATTAGAGGATTATTTACTTTAATTCTAGATCTAAGTTGTAAGTCATTAATGGCATTAACCTACATTGTCTCACCATGTCCTGCTTAATTAATTATAGTTTTTGTTGATTTTGGGGTTTAAGATAGGCTAGGATGGAAGTTGAGTTTTGCTTATTTCCCTTGCTGGTAATTTTGTTGTGGTGGAGGCATTAAAGCTTGTTGTTGTTGTGTAAACCTCCTTGTCGATTGGATTTTGCTTTGGGGTTCTTGTTGTTGGTTTGGCCATGGATGTGCATTAGTTGGTGGTGCCCAACTTTGCTGATTATATGGAGGCATCCATGGTGGTGGCTTTGGGTAAACCATCTAATTTTGTGGTGTCCAATCAGGTTATCCCCAAGTTGGTGGAGGATTTTGATTAATCCATGACATCATCTAGGGGTTCTAAGCTTTGTCTAGGGTTATAAGAAGACTTCTTATTTGATCTTTGAATGAAGTTTACCTCTACATTTGCTTGAGTTATTTCATTTAATCATTCTCTCAGCTGAGGTAGGAGAGTATAATGGTTGGTATCATGGTTAGGGACATCATAAATCAGACACATTTTTGTGATATCCAAAGGAAATTCTTTCAAAGGATGCATTTTCTTGCATCTAGGACAATATATGTCTAAAGGCTCTTTTGTAGCATTGTTATTAGCTTTCAGCCCATCCATGGTTGAAGTTAACTATGTCAAGATGTTTGTTTTCATATTGGCCATCTCCTATGGAAGTTATGAGGTACCAAAGGCATTTTTGATGTTTTCCTTTGTCTAAGGCTTCCCATTGTTCTAGAGTAACTCCTACATAAGACAATAATGTGTCATGTAGAGTTTGTGTACGTCACCTTATTCCATGAGATGGAGGGATTATTTGGTTTCATCATCAAGTCCTTTAAGGAAATATGTCTTAGTTATTTCTACATTCAACTCATCATCACTTCTCCTATGGACAAAAAGAAAATTGTCTAAGTAATATTCTATATTTTCATCTTCTTTTTGCTTCATCTAAAATAACTCTTCCCTCCTACCTCTTCCCCTGTAGTAGTCTTGGTATTTTTACAAAAAGAAAGTCTCCATATATTTGCATGAATGAATAGAGTTAGAGGGCAACCTCATAAACCACCTCATAACTGATTCTTTGAGGGTGGAAGGAAAATTTTAAGTTTCTGGTTATCTATTTTGTAGTCATATGTTTGGCAAAGGACTTTGAATTCAAATGAGAATTGGTATGGATATTCTGTGGACATTCCTTGAAAGATAGGGAGAATGGATGGGAAAATGTTTTTCATAGGTGCTTCCTCATCCTCGTTTAAGACAATGGGGTAAGTAAAGGTTCTACCCAGGGGTCTATCATCATCATTTCCATTTTCTCCCATTTCTAAAAGTTGATTAGGTTCTAAATAAGATGATACGACTATTCAATATCACTCCCTGGTGTTGTATTAGATTTCTTGTTACTCTCAATGTTTACAAAACGTGCTCGAGTTGGATATATTCTTTGAATTTTGTGAGGTATAAATATCCCTTGAGTATCCCGTGGCCTGTGCATCAATATTTCTTGTGTAAGCAAGCCTCAAGATTCTTACTGGTTTCATAACTCAACTTGACTAACACCCATATCATATAATGCAAATAAAATTGCATGTTTTTCTTATGGTGTCCTTGGCAATGGTGTCAAAAATGATGGGTCATCATAACTTCCAATCATTTAATAAAAAATTTCAAATTTTTATGTCATTATAAACAAGGGATGTGTTTGAGGTGTATGCGAGAGAAGGGGTATGCAAATCATACTGTGGTGGTTCTCTCTTTTGGGGGGTTAGTTAAGTTTTGTTTCTTTTATACACTACTCATCTAAGGAAAGAAAATACAGTTCTAAGATATTGAAATGGAAAAAAATCTAAAAAAGTGCATTTAATCTACTAAAACAACATTATTCTAACGAAATGATTTTAAAAGGAAATGCTCAATCAATTGAAATACTTGCTTAAAGGAAATGACAGTAAGGAAATATGCTAAACTAAGGAAACACATGATTGCATTCAAATAACCATTCAAACCAAGATATTGAAACTTAAACTCAACAAATATAAAGATCATGCATAAACTAGTAATACTCGATTCTCCTCAGTTGAGTGGGCCCTTGCTCTCCTTCGGGATTGAGGTTCTTGACATGAATATATACTCAAAATAGCATAGATTATATTATTCCAAAAAAGTTCATCACATACATCTGGAAACTAAAAATAACTATCAACTGATATATTACTGTATCAAAAAGCTCTAACTATCTAGCAATAGTTTCTAGAGGTGTCTTATAGACACAACTAATTACAACAAGTGTTATGAATGTAAGAAACAAACTAACTAATAACAATCTCATAAAGATTCCATGACACCTTATACTTTTTCTAAAACAAGGGTCCTTGTTTGTAGGTTGTTATGAGTGAATTTTACAAAATTCCGTAGTGGAAAACGACAAGGTCTCCATCGTTGAAATGATTAAAAGTGGTAAAAATGCAACTTATCAACTGCACATGTCATATAATCATTAAACAAAGCAGTTAGTGGGAGTTCCATCGATCATTCGTTTACATGAGAAAAAATAAGGAGAAATACATCACTTATACTTTGGATACAACTATTTAGAACATTCCCTTGCATGAATTAACATATTTAGGAACAAGTATATAGTTATATGGATGTTAGAATAAGTCAATTCATGGAATCATTAGGTGGCATAATGAACTACTTAGTATGGGGCGTAGAGGATTATGTACTTCGGCACATGGAGGTGTGCATAAGGAGGTCTATAGCCAAGAAGTGGTAGGTGCACCTAAAGGTTACAACTAGGGCCCAAATAAAGCAATGAAAAGTGTGGAAAAAGCAAAAAAAATCATTAAAGCTAGGTACAATGGTAGGTGAGGAGAATTTAATGCAGGAAATTTTGTAAAATCTATAAAAGGGATACAAGTGACTTCATTCTTACCTTGCATGTTTGAGTATTTGAGCCTTTGAAGAGTGAATTGAAGTGCGAATGAGTGCATAGTGCGATTTTAGATGAGAAATATATCAAACTAGTGAATTTGGTCACAGTTGTGGTGGAGCTCCTTCATGAGAAGTGTGAGCAAAAGTGAAAGGCATGTGAAGAGTAGGGTTCAAGGAGTTATGGTTTGGAAAAAATAAAGCGTAGCTAGGGCACACAAGTTTGAGGTTACAAAGGTAGCAAAATGTGGATAAAAGCAAGGATAAGTTATGAAAGTAAGTAATGGAACCAAAAAGAGCACCTATAACATCCATAAGGAGAAAGAAGTAGAAAGAATCGGAGGAAGAAGTAAAGGGTGTACCCAAGGAAAGGTTTATAGAAATGTAGTATCCCGAGGGTGTAATCATGGGGCATGATTGAGAATCCTACATTCACGTAAGTACACTAATTGATTACAACCATCAAAATAGTGTAAATAAGGACCAAATACTGAGAAGGAGATGATAAAAAGACCAACTTGTGAATTGAAGATGACAAACCAATTTATGACGATGAAGGTCACAAGACTTTGGAGAAAGTTGGAGTCTTGCAAATTTATGAGTTGCCATACTTTGGAAAACAAGAAAGACTCTATCAATGGTTGATGTTAATGGTCCATGATGATTTATTCTACTTCATAGGAAGGTGAGTGCGAATCACCGTGCCATTGATTGGGTGAATTATAGGATTGTGGAGCTTGGGTGTTGAAATTTCTAGTGATATAGACGATGAAGTATGTGTGGTAGTCCTTGTAATCAAGATGGCATATCAGAAAATAGGGAACATGATGGACATATTGAAGGTAACTGACCTTGTTGTTAATATTTTTGCACATCTTTTGAGTAAATTCAATAGCCAAGATAGATGGAGCCAATTAAATAAGAAATGGATCCATATTACAAAGAATATGGTGGGGGTTTATTTACTACCTTCTTTGCATTCATATAAGGAGGAATTATTGAGGAGGTGCATGTAGGAGATAATATTTTATGGGGAGAAATCCTTTTATCCATAGTATTTGCAGAGAGATTGAGGTCCCAAATGGACCTAAGGAAAAAATTTGGCGATTTAGCCATATAAGAAGTTCTTGCCAAGATATTTGAAAAGCATACTTATGATGGAGCCGGAAGTGTCACCTACAAGATGAGGGTGGAAATTTGGTATAGAAGAATGCGCGAGCCCTTTGAACCTGAATGACATATCTTGAACAACTTTCCTACAATAGTGGATGAGAAGGCAAAGTTTGTGGTTTACCAACACTATTGCGTTGGGATATTTTACATAAAGACCTGGTAGGTGGAGGCCATGGTGTAAGTTTCCTTATGCATTTAAAACGTGCTACTTCCAAGCTTTAGTGAACAAATTTTCAGATGAGCTCAAGTTAAGGTTCAAGGAAGACAAGGTTATGTGACTACCACACGATATGAAAAATTTATGTGTATTTAGGTAAGTCTACTTACATTGAGACCATGATATCGAGATGATATCCTCGATTGGTAAATGGGAAGTATATTTAAGATGAGTTTAAACTCCTGGAGCTATTAAAGGGGAAGCATACGGATTGGTACCCAAGCAGAGCGTGAACCCACTCCTCCTAACAACGAAAAGGAAGAAGAAACTAAGGATGAAGAGGAGGTGATGGAAGATAGTGGCGCGTTAGACCAAGGTGCTTAGAAGCCAACCAATTTGAAGGTATCAAGAGGCCGTACAAAGATACCCCTCTAAGGTAGGAAGAAGAAAAGGTAAGAATTGACCTTGGGGCTAAGGAAAAATACCAAGGCTTCATGAGAAATATCAGAAGAAAATTTAAGACAAAAATCACTAGCATGGGGCCCACCGATCGGTTTAGGAGGTCACCAAGGATATAATCTATCAAACCTAGCATGGAGAAGAAGAGAAGAAGGTGCAAGTATGTGCCTAAGGGTGATAACAAGGAAGGATAGTTGGAGGATGAAGTTGTGCACAACATAGAGTCATTGTTGGTTATCAATGTGGAAGGTGAAGAGGAACATAGAGATGAAGAGAGACCCAGGTGTGATACATAAGTTATCAATGAGCTTGAGGAAGAATTACCCATAGGAGAAGATAAAGAAAAAGATAATAGTGTAGAGAAACTATTAGGTGAGCATGGGGGCACATCAGGTGTAAATGGAAAAGGTCTAGCTCTAGGAGTAGAAAAAGATATTCCTAAGAGTAAGTGGTCTGAGAGGAAAAAGGGAGAAGAAATTGTAAAGACGCTAGACTGGGGTATGTACATGTCCCTTCTAAGATCATCCATGCGAGGATCCAGAGAACCCTCTCTAATGATTAGTTATATAGTTGGGAGATGATAAATCCCAAGGGTGCAAACATGTGGACGAGGAAGATCTTTGAAATGGAAGATGCGAGACACACATGGATGAACTAGATTTTGACATCAACAAGGAAACATGCATAAGGTTTAGGATGAAGAAGGTGCCTCAAGAAACCCACATAACGGTGAAGACCATAGAGTTCATAATGAGTAGAAAAAGTAATGCCTTGAAAAAGATGGCAGTAGAAGTGGTAAGGAGAAACTTGGATAAAGTAGTCACACTCATAACATTGTTGGAAGATAATAAGAATAAGGAAAAAAATCTAGCAATTGACTAAGGTGCGTGACGGGCGACGAAGCATAAGAAGGAGATTATGGAGTTTTCAGAGACATTAGAAGTGATTTTTGGAGGCATGACAAATGTTGGATGAGAAAACCTAGAAGACATACCCATCAACCTTGCACTTTTTTGCAATATTTGGTCCACTTGTTGCTTAAGGAGAAGTTGACCGAGGTAAGGAGAAACTCAAGTAGATCATGCGGTAGAATAGGAAAATAATAAGAAGAATATAGCACACAGGATTGGGATATATGATGTCATGTTGTAGACGTTGAAGGATGAATTGAAGAAGGTGAGTTGGGAACTAAAAAAATTCCAAGACCCATAACAAATCCTTAAGGCGTACACACTCTAGGAAGAAAATGAAGTGATCGTGGCCAAAAAGGATGAAGATATTGGAAGAGAGGAGAAAATAGATGTGATCAAAAAGAAGCATGACATGGTTAAGATAACAATGGAGCCACATGAGACAAGAATATAGGAGTTGGGCTCATTGGTGGTGCGAATAATGGAATTCATGGAAGGAATGATCTCAAGACTAGCTGGAGTAATAAGAGAGCTCAAGCACAAAGGGAAATAAATGACTCTAGAGGATATGGACAAGATAGTTGGGGCATTCAAATATTTAGTGAAAAAGGGGCTGGTGGAATGGAATGCGCTAGAGATCACAATTAACAATGAGTACCTTGAACTTTTGTTTCCAATCGAGGTAAAGGAGACGAACGTGCCCTAAAGACTTATATTATTTATGCATTAATTTTTAGTAGTCATTCATTAATTCTTTTCATTCTTTATTCATTGTACTTGGAGAGATAAGTAGAGGGACCCAATTGCTAAGGAAGATAATGTAATTAGTGTGAGGTAATGTTGGACTAGAAAAAACTGGATAAGTTTGGAGAGCGCACGGAGGAGTGAGATGCATAAGATGGGTACATGTGCACATGCAAAGGTATAATTAAAGTGGCATGCACCCATGAAGATAGGATTAAGGACTTATCTGATTTTGAAGTTAGAGGCTAAAAATTGGAAAAAACATGTTGGAGTGTAGATCACACAAAGGATGACTTGAGGGCAAAGGAAAGTATGTTTTTGGGATAAAGAAAATTTAAAGCAAAGATGAAAGGTCATGCATGGATTAAGCTATTATTAGGATTAAAAAAGTACTATTTATAGAATTTTCTATTATTAGCATGCATGTAATGTACACATGGCTATTTTGAGAATGTGGTCTATTTTGAGAGTACATAAGCGGTGAAGGGAAAGTCCCCATCCCTATAAATATCTATCACATGTCATTATATTGGGTAACATGACCACATCCTATTGTTAATGAATGAGTGATTAGAGTATTTATGGATTAGGGTTTGATGTTGCACATGTTCCAACACCTAGTTATGGTTATGTATTCAGCACTGTTATGTAATTCTTTTCTATAATGGAATATAGAGGATGGATTATGGTAATTGAAGTCTCTAAACATGGTGACTATATAGTGAAATTGATCTTAATTGTTATCTGATATGTACCTTTCCTTATTATGGGTGTTTCCAATTGAATGTATGTAATGAGTTCCTGTGAATGAATGAACACTTGGTTATGGATTATCTTGTATCTGCATGCTAACTTCTTGACAAGAAATTACAAAGGATGGACCTAGTAGCTTCACGCACTTTGGGCGAGTGTTCAAATCTCTCTAAGTGAAGTGCCAACACACATAACATTTAGGTGAAATAAGAGACTACATTTTGGTTCCATTTCAGGACCTATTTTCAAGCTATTTTCTAGGATGTTACTTACAAATGGCATATCGGTTGACTTTGGAGAGCATTAAAAGGTTGGTAGAGAATGATAAAGATTAGTTTGTGAAGAGATATAGCAATGGACCTGATTTCAATGCACATCATTGGGTGGAAGATAATATTTATCATGAGTTCTATGAGACATTCTTCAACTTCTTTCTAGTAGAATTATATGAGTGGCTAGCAACATATGCATTAGAAAATTGTTGGGGATATCAATAAAGGTTTTGGATGCAAAAGGATTACAAAATCTTGCTAATTTTGATGTGGAGTGGACTAGAGTTGTAGATCAATGGTGAGCTGGAGTATTGCACATTTATACATTGGAGTACGATATTTATCCTTATTTGTGTCTAGAGGAAGACGAGTTCATATTATTGTGTGATCCTAGAGGATATAACTAGATTTAAAGTGCCTACCCATGGCTAGCTAAACCCCTCACCATACACAAGGAAAGGAGCAGGAGAAGGTGTGGAGAAAGATGGTGGACTTGACAACAACAATGTAGAGAGAGGAAATATGAACCAAGTTTAATGAAACATGAGAGAGGAAAATAAAGAAATAAAGGGAGATTGATGAGTTAATGGAGTTGAGGAGAGAGATGGCTCATGAAGGATTTGAAGCTCTCGTAGAATATGAGGAGCCACAACATCGGTTCTCATGACATTGGGTAAGAACATTAGAGAATCCTTTTTAGCTTTGGATGAGAGTGTGTTAGAGGAAAGAATGAGGATCATAGGCACACATTTGAACCCACCTAGCCATCTTTCCCTTGCACATGGCTTTCCAGATCAGAGGTAGTTAATTAGAAGTAAGTTAGTGTATATAAACAAGAGGAGATGAGTAGATATCACTTTATGATGAATTCAGGAGATAAAGTTAGTAGAACACCCACAATGTCATAGTAAGCATCATTTTTGGGAGTTCAATGGAAGGATTGTTTTCAGGAACATCATCAGGATAGAGTGTCGGCACACAGATAATTGGAAGTACTATATCAGCAGCTATAGACCGTTGGTGTCCAGTCTAGTACCAACACTAGGACACAAGGAAGTAAGTCAAATGGACTGCATCCCATAATAGGGGGCTCGGGAGGATCATGTGAATTAGGAGGAAACACTTTGGTGGAGGTTTGGGTTCTAGATTTGGTAGGCGTGGACTACAACCACCACCAAATGAAGCACCACATTAGCAACCATTCCAACTGACACCTCAAGTTTACTATGAGATGTCTCTCTGTTTACCAGAGTATAGAGGGATTGAAGATGCAGTAGAACATGTGCATAAGTGTGAACTACTATGGCACGCTAAGGTAATTACGAATTCAGTACGAAGGATAGCCAATTTTCTACTACTCTACAAGGATGCGTGCATAGCTGGTACAAGAAGTATGACCAACATTAGGATATAGTGGATTAAGATGCTTTGCATTATTCATTTCTCAAAGAGTTTCACATCGAGAGTTTGAGTAGTAGAGCATCAACGCACTTAAGGATATCAAGAAAGGTTTACCTAAAACTATGAGGGAGTATGACACACACTTTAAAACCCAGTTTTCTAAGTTGTCTTATGATATACATCCTAGTCAAGATGCATAATAGTCTTTTAGAGGATTGATGTCTCCTTTACGAAGGGCACTCTCTTATAAGACATATGTGGATCTGCGTGAGGCTTTAGAAGTGTCTCTAAAAGCTGAGGTGGTTAGAAGTGTGGATATTAGAGTGATCTCTTTCTTAGAGGCACAAATTACAGCTATGGAAAAATAGTTTGAGAAGTTTTACGCCAACTCAACACATGATACGTGCAATGGAATTTGGTGCAAACATTATGAAGTGGAGGGACATACTAAAGATAATGTCCCACACAAGTCGATATGTGTATTATTAATAGGTTGTGAAGTATGTCATCCGAACCATGATGTCGGTGATTTCCCTCTTTTATAGCATGCACTTGATCCATTGGGATCAAAATGAATCTACTTCATCGAGATCGACCAACACGAAGAAGGAAAATAAATACATGGAGGTTCTACCTTTATAGTAAAAGGACCACCGATCGTGTAGAGTGGAAATTAAAGAGCCATTGTCCAACTAGGGTGGCTGTCTTGAGACCCGGTCTACATTGGGTGGTGGTCCTGGCTCTTTAGGATAGAAAATAAAAATATGAAATGAAGAACCCAGAATTTGAAAGGTTGTCTATGTATCTTCTCCGCTATGACCTTTCCCATACTCCGGTGCGGGAGGACACGAGAAAGGATATAAATACATGTTTGTAGAAGAGAATAAGATCATTAAAGCATAAAATAAAGTGAGAAAGAAGTTCTTAGTGCTGGAATTGTGTTTTGTAGAAGAAAGGAATGTTGAGACAAAGTAAACAAGTAATTGGGAGGAGGTGTTAGATATTACCTACTTCTCTTTCATATTTATTGTAAATTCTTTACTTATTGTTTTGAATTGGCCAATAAAAGTGGGAAGAAAGAACAATTTCCCTTCCCAACTAGTTTTTCCTCCTTTGGAGGTTTCCAGGATAAAACTTGTTGGTGTTTATGAGTTTATATTCTTTCCTTTCCTACAATTGTGGATTCTAAGCACAAGTAAAATTCATTCACTAGCTATCTCTATCATTTTCTAATAGAAAGTAGAACAACAACGTTAATTTGTGATTATGTGGATAATTCTAAAGTTGAAGAGTTTATAGATCATTTTGGTATTAGAGATAACAAGTATCCAGGATTGTGGTATCTATTCTTGGATTTGTATGACAATGACGAGATCTAAAGGTGAAGAGGCTTTACCTTGTGATCTGGAAATTTATACAAAGAAGTGGAAACATATAATTCAGGGACAAATGGAGGAAGAGAACTTGGTCCGTAGAATTGAGATCTTTGGAGACCATGATGGATAGGATGTTTAGAAGGCAAGAAGAACTTTCAGATTTGCAGAAGACAACTTCTGTCAAGAAAGACTCCATGGACTCAGTGGTTCGAGGCTTAGTTGAAAATTTTGGCATAGGGAAGAGCCACCATGAGGAAGATTATGGGGAAGAGCATGAAGAAGAGACTTCAAATGCAAGAGAAAAGGTAAAATCTGACCATACTCCTTTTAAAGTTGAGACGAAAGTTGATATTAAAAGCTTTGAAGGACAAGTATACGTAGAGTTGCTTGATAAATGGTTAAAATAGTTATAATTCTACTTTAGTGTCCATAATGTCACTGAGGCACAAAGGATCACCTTTTCACGTCTCAAAATGGAGGGAAATGCTCTGGTTTTGTGGGAAACCCATCTAACCACTTGTGAAAAGAAGAAGCGTCCTATTGTGAAATCTTGGCAAGAATTTAAAGAATTACTTAGAGCTAACTTCTATCATATTGGCCACAAGACTGACCAAATGATTAAATGGTAGTATTTTAGACAAGGAAGTGGTCAAAGTGTGAAGGACTATACTAAAATTTTTGAGGTAGGCCATGTTGCTAAAAATGGATTTGGACGATGAGGATATTCGACTAAGTACTTGGGAGGAATTCACACTCAACTTCAAAGAAAGTCATTTCCACAAAGTCCAAAGATCTCAACAAGGCGTGTGTGCGGGCATACTACATAGATGATGAAAAGAAGTAAGGATAAGCAGAGCCAAGGGAAAAGCAGTCAAAAAATCAATAGAAAAAGAGTATGGGAAAACAAGTAACAAGGGTAAGTAGAAAGGGAAAGGTAAACAAGTTGCCACTACTTTAAATACTTGTAAATATCCCAAGAATTTTGCAAGAAGCTGTGATATCAATGGTCATACTGACGCTACATGTTGGAAGTTACATCCGGAGTTATATCCGAAGAACTAAAACAAGGACTCAAAGAAGTCCATGACATTACTGCAAAAATAGAAGGGGAGGTGGAAATTGAAGATGACTCCGATGTAGACAAAATTCTTGGATGCATATCCACCAACATGGACAACTAGGAAGAGGAGATGAGTAGACTATTCCAAATCAAAATATAGATCAAGAGAACTAAGGTAAATGCTTTTTTGATACTTTGGTTCTTATTCTAACTTGATTTTTGAAGTAGTTGTATAGAAGCTTGGTCTTGAGACTTACGATGATCCACACCCTTATCCTTTGGGTTAGGTGAAGAAGGGTGTTGAAATTCGAGTAACAAGAATATGTAAGGTCAAGTTTGAGATAAATTACCTATGTATTGATGTTTTGGAAGCTGATGTTATTCCACTTGATGCTTTTGATGTTGTGTTTGGGATTTCCTTACTTGTATATTAGGGATGCTATATTTATGATAAGGGAAAAATAGTATAGATCGGTCAAGGATGGGATCACCTATAACACCTAGGCACACCAACGTAAGAAACATGTTACTATGGTGAGTGCTAACCAAGAAAAATGACTTATTTAAGAAAATCATAATCAATTTTGTTTACTTTTGTTAAAAGATAAACAAGATGGGGTAGAAGTTTCATATATTTGTAACTAGGAAAATAGGATTTGGATAGTATTATTCAGTGTTTTCAGGAAGTATTTTAGGCTCAGGTGGGTTACCACCAAAATAGGAAGTAGAGCATGAGATTCAGCTATTGTCAGAGTCCTCTTTACCGAACATTGGGTTGTATAGGAAATCCTTGCTTGAGAGTACTGAAGTAAAGAAACAACTCCATGAACTACTAGACCAAGGGGTGATACGTCAAGCACCTCACCATGTGGTTCACCTATTGTGATGGTGCCGAATAAGGATGGTTATTGAATAATGTGCATCAACTACCGCACTTTGAGAAAGATCACCATAAAGAACATATATCCACTTCCCCACATAGATGATCTCTTGGACTAACTTCAACATGCCAAATTATTCACAAAGTTGGATCTCAAGTTAGGTTATCACCAATTCAGAATGAAGAAGGAGGATATATGGAAGACTTCCTTCAAGACAAAACAAGGTTTGTATAAATGTTTAGTACTTCCTTTTGGGTTATGCAATGCGCCCACTACATTTATGAGTTTGATGAATGATGTATTGTGGGATTTCATAGATTCACATGTAATTGCATATCTAGACGATATCCTGATTTTTAGTGCCACATGGGAATAACATCTAACTCATTTATAGCAAGTCTTGCAAGTTCTCAGGGAGAAACAACTGCTTTGTAATATGAAGAAATGTGAATTTTCCAAAAATCACTTGTCTATCTTGAGCACGTGGTTGGAGGAGGAGAGATATGAGTGGATCCAAAGAAGGTGGAAACCATCACTAATTGGCCAACACTAATAGGAGCCACAAAGACTAGGAGTTTTGTGGGAGTAGTACATTACATGCGAAGTTCATTCCAGGATTCTCCATGATTGCAACACCTCTACACATAGTGGATGCAAAGAGTAAGGGTTTTGAATGGGGTAAGGAACAAGACAAATCCTTTGAGTTATTAAAATACAAGATTATTCATGCTCCAATACTTTCTCTTCCTAATTTGCAGCAACATTTTGAAGTAGAGACAAATGCTAATGATTACGCTATGGGTGCAATGTTGCTTAAAGGAGGAAACCCGTATGCTATCATTATGAAACTTTCACTTCAGTAGTTAAAGGATATTCAATATATGATAAGGAAATGTATGCACTAGTTCAAGAAATTAAAAAATGGAAGAATTATTTGTTGGGTAAAGAAACTATTGTGCACACTGACCACAAAATCTCCAGTATTTACAAGCACAGTCTAAATTGCAATAGGAAAGGAACTATAAATGGATGGGATTCCTTCAATAGTTCCAACTAGTGATCAAATACAAGAAGGGTAGTACAAACTTAGTGGCATGCATGTTGTCTAGGTCACCCACATAGGAGTTCTCCAATTTTGCCACTATCTCTCAGATCGATCCCTTCATGAAAGAAGCTTACGGAGAGGCATATGCCCAGTCTGAGACTTTGGGGTGACATTTCAGAAATTTCATTCCCAAGGACCTGAAAGGACGGGATTGAATTTTTTTATCTCAAGGATGAGCTGTTCTACCGATGGGGGAAGCTTTGCATGCCAAAAGAAGAAAGAATTCTATTGATGAGGGAAACACATACCTCGAAAGTAGTGGGACATTTTGGTGTTGGTAAGACCCTAGCCCACTTGCAAAGGTACGTGTGTTGGTTGAATATGTAAGAAGAAGTATCAAAATTTATATGTGGATGTAAAATTTGTTATACTAGCAAGCCTAAGACTAGGAAAGAGGGTTTGTATATGCCTTTTCCAATACCTACTCGTCTGTGGGGACATTTCTATGGATTTTTAGGAGGATTACCTATGTCTAAACAAGTCCATGACTATCTTTATGTTGTTTTTGATAGATTTAGTAAGATGTGTATTCTTATGGCATGTAAAAAGATAGTAAAATCACATGAGGTAATAGATCTTTTCTTTGCTAATGTATGGGTGCATTTTGGTTTGCCAAAGTCTATTGTTTCTGATAGGGATTCCAGGTTCTTGGGGAAGTTTTGGACTACTTTATGGGACAAGATAGATAACAAGTTACATAGGAGCACAACTTTCCATCTACAAATAGATGGAAAGATAGAGGTGGTGAACATGACTTTGGTATAGTTGATTAGAGGGTATAACAACAAATACCCAAGGACTTGGGATGAGTCCTTAGCCTACATTCAACATTCCTATAACCGAGCAGTACACACATCCACTATGAAGTCACCGTTTGAAGCATGCTTGGGATATCTACCTATAAATCCACTGGACATAACAGTTGGGTAGTAGGATGAGAAGGAGACACGTGACTAGAGAAAACAAATTCATTGAGAGGATTTGACAAATACATCTCAAAGTCAAAGAACAACTTGAGAAATATCAATCCAAGTAAAAAGCTAGGCATGATCAGCATAGGAGGGAACATAAGATTCATGTTGGAGATAGAGTTTGGTTTTACTTGAGCAAGGAGATACTACAAGGTCAAACACGGAAGCTCAAGCCACTATGATATGGGCCCTTCACCATATTGGAGTAGGTTGGAGAAAATTCCTTTTGACTTGATTTACTGTCATTTATGAGGATGTACTCTATAGTAAACTGTGAGAACTTGCACCTATATGAGCCATCCATGCTAGATGAAGATGAAGGACTAAAATTTCTACCTTCCATTGAGGATTATGTCTTGGACTCATGAGGTGAATTAGAGGAGGATGTAGTGCTACAATAAAAGGTCAGAGAGACTATGAGGCGTACACATGAGTCTTGACATATTGGACTTAGATTGGTGTCTTGCCGGGAGTCGTAGATGAGGAAATAATTCCCTCACTTACTCCTTTTGGTCCTCATCTACTCCCCCACTAATATTTTGTGGGACCAAAAGCCTCCTAAGTAGGGGAGGTGTGATCCATAGGGATCAAAATGAATCTACTTAATCAGTTAGTCGGCACGACGAAGAAGGAAAATAAACACACAGAGGTTTTATATTTATAGTAACATTACCACCACTTTGTGAAGAGTGGTAGTTATAGAACCACCGCCTAACCTAGGTGGTGGTTACGAAGCTTCTTGATCCGAATTGGGTGGCGGTCCTAGCTCTTTAGAGAGAAAATGAAAATATGAAATGAACAACCCTAGAATTTGAAAGTTTGTCTATGTCTCTTCTCGTCCATGACCTTTCCCATCCTCCAATACATGAGAGGACATGAGAAAGGCTATAAATACATGTTTCTTGAAAAGAATAAGATCATCGAAGCATGAAAGCAAGTGAGAAATAAGTTATTAGTTACGGAATTGTGTTTTGTAGAAGAAAGGGGTGTTGAGATAGAGCAAGCAAGTAATTAGGAAGAAGTGTGAGATATTATCTATTTCTCTTTAGTACTTATTATAAATTATGTACGTATTGTTTTGAATTGGACAATAAAAATGGGAAGAAAGATAAATTTCCCTTCCCATTGGTTTTGCCTCCTCACGGAGGTTTCAAGATAAATTTTTTTGGTGTTTATGAGTTTATATTCTTTCCTTCCTGCAATTGTGGATTTTAAGCATAAGAAAAATTCATTAACTAGCTATCTTTATCATTTTCTAATAGAAATTAGAACAACAACGTTAATTTGTGATTACGTGGATAATTCCAAAGTTGAAGAGTTTACATATTAGCACTCCATAATAAGGTGTCCATGTATTGTAATATTTTTAAGTCCCACAGTCCACAACACCGATAACTACGAGTTGATTGATCACATCCACGAAGCCATTGAGACAGGATTACACTAGACTAGTGTGGTGAAAAAATATAAGGAGCAAGAAGGAAAACATAATGAAGGGAACAACCATGGAGATAATATGAATGGAGGCTTTCGAGGAGGATATCATGGTCGAGGTCACGGTGGTGGTAGAGGAAGGTTTTTAGAGGAACTTGTTATACTTGTGGATCACAGATCATTACAGTGGGATTGCCCCAGAATGCAGCTTGCTCATCATGCAACAAGATGGAAAAGTTTGAGGATTTCATAGACTTATATGAGCACATGAGTAAAAAAATAAGAAAGACAAAGGCTTTGGGATGATCAAGGTGCAATATGTGAATTTGATCAATAGATGCCTAAGAAGGCGATTCAAAGTTAAAACCCATGCTACTTACAACGTGCACGGAGGCAACACGTGCGCACGAGCCTATAAAGGAAAACTAGTTATAACGAGGGAGGAATTGATACATGCTAAGTATCTAGACGAAGTGCATCGAAGGAAGTGTATTAAGAGATGATTGGATTCACTAGAGATCTGCAGGGTAAAATAAAATGCTTAAAGTAACAAGCACACGTAAGAGAGCATGTAAAGAATGTTGAGCTCCTATAGAAGGATGTGTATTATATGAAGGAGGTTTGTAAGATCTTTGCTGCGCTAGGAAAATATCTTCCCATTTCTAGGGAATGGATTCAAGAGAAGGTACCACGACCTTTGGAGGTGAGTGTGAGAGACAAATAACTCATGCAAATCTACCACCTTAAGACCATGAATTTGACAAAGAAATCACACTTAATGCTTGATTGATGGTTGGTTTGGTAAGAAATATTTTGATCAATAGGCATTGAAGTAAATGTATTGATGCTTGAAGTATGGAATTATATGGGAAGACCTACATTGCTGTTGTTATCGAGAATGTTCCCCCTGCTGATTTTGTGGCTAACTCCTCTCATTCTTCCCTCTCTTGTGCCTTAGTCACAAAATTTTGCTTTTCAGGCACTCAAAACCTTCTAGAAATGACACCATTGGATAGAGCTCTTTCTCGGCTTTCCGAGAAAGGTAAAGTTTTCCTCCTAACTCCATGTTTTTTTTAAGTTATGGCTCAGAGGAATTTTTGTGGGAAAATTTCCCCTAGAAGGCCCACACCCAATCAGGACGTGCCACGTGTCCAAAGACTTGGCCCTGTTTTGCCCACCGACAAGATTACGAGATCAATTTTGCATTTTGGTGGATTTTGGAGAGATAAAATCAAAAAATGCTTCTGGCACGTGGTCATGAATAGAAATGACGTTTCAACCACCGATTTTAATGAAGAATGGCTCGCATTTTCTCCCAGCATGGTTAAAAATGTCAGGGAATGGGTGCAATCAGGTCACCCATCTTTGTTTTGATGGCATTTTGGTCAATGGTTGAACCCCTTGCATGTTTTCCTGTGTTTCTCTCTCTTGGGGTCGTGGTTTGCACTGTAAAAGCCAGAATGAGTTCATTTTGCAAAGGGAGACACTTTTCAGCTCTACAAATTCCTTTTTCTTCCTCCTTTATAGAATTTGTGAAGAAATTTTACCTTTCCATGTAATGCAGCACCTTTTCTTGCCTCTGGATCACTGTAATGTATTGTATTGGATCTGAGATGTTGATATATGTTCTGTGATTAAAATCCCTCAATCCTTTCATATATCTATCATTGCTTTCTTGATCTTTCATTACATTTTGAGCATTTGTGCATGTTTTGTGTTGTGTTTCCTTGTGGATTGTGTATTTCATGCAACATCAGGTGTCTACAACTCCTTTGGTGCATCACCTATTAGCATTAGTTCTTTCTTTTTGCATTCTCTATCTCTGTCTCCTTTGGAATTTAGGGTAGGATTAGGAATTTAAACCTCTGCAACTTGTAAGTGATAAATATGATCAGAGGAGTTGAGGAACCAGCCTCTAATCTGGAGATTCCTTTCCCATTTTACAAGTCCCACACTTGGGGAGAGGATTCAATGTTGTGCAATCACACTGGATGTCTAAAAGATCAAACTAGAAATCTGAATCAACATCCGAGAGTCTTTGCTGATTTGCTGCAACAGTTTTGGCACACTTGGTGGGACCTTAGAGGTCTTCCACTTTATCTTTGATAGGTTGGTGTGTTCCTGTTAAAGATTCAGCCTTTTGGAGGCACTTTCAAAAGCACATATGGTGACTCCATCTGGTAAACAACTCATTCTCTAAGTTGCAGACCTGTTTTCCATTCATTTCCATCCATTCTTCTTTCCATCATTTTCATTCTTTTCCATTCCATGAAGTTGTGCAATCATGACTTCATTTCCATCATGGAATTCACATTTACAACAGCAGTATATCACACCTCCAACATGTTTTACAAATCCTCCAAATCAGCATTTTGATCAAATTCAAAATCAGCATATCTACCCATATGAGCAGCAGTGCCAAAGTCAGTTTGGTTGTGAAGCACATCAAGAACAAGGGTACACATGCAATGAAGACAATCAAATGGAAGATGCAGATTTTGTGGAAAAAATCCAAAAGATGGAGGCAAAGATGGTGCAATCAAGAGCAACAGCTCAAATGAAGGCTTTCAGAATTAGTTACAAGACTCCTTGTCCATGGGAGGCCCTTTTCCAAGACACTTCAGCCCTCAGGAGAAGCTAGACTTTATGATGAAGATTTTGCCCCAACTTGCACAATGGGCAATAGAAATAGAGGCCTATACACTTGGTGTTAAACAACCTTGTCAATGGGTAAGTTCTACACCATCATCTGGTTTTTCTCTTCCCATTACTCAAGTAGCATCATCTCATTTGGAATTTCAAATTCTAAATCCAGTCAATGCTGCCCTAGGAGTTGAATCCATTTCCCCATTCCCTAGTCTTCCACCCCATCTCAATTCTTCTGTCCTTTTCCCTTCCAAACAGCCATTCCCTCCAAAGAAACAAGAGTTCCTACCTCCTCCACCACCACAAAAAATTGCAAAATCAATTGAGTTACAATCCACTTCTCCTCTTGCATTCCCAAATCCATGTTGGGAGGATAAAAATCAGAATGCCAATCAAGGAAAACAACAGCAAAAAGAGAATCCAAACAAAGATGAAGAAATTCAAAGTCTGAAGAGTTGGGCTCTTAAATTTGGGATGAAAAAGATCCCCTTGATGGTTAAGCCTTCAGAAGAGGTTGGAGTTGGAGAACAAGTAGTGGTTAGGACTGATTTTGTGACAGCAGAAGAAGAGCAAAAAGAAGAAGCAGACCAGCAGTTAGTTTGCTCAGAAAGTAGTGTCCATGTTGGCACTCTATTTGAAGGGAATGCCGATTCAATTCAAGTTGCACAATCAGCCATGGAGGAAGAAAGCTCAGAAGAAGATCTTGCAGTCCCAACTTGTCCTCTAGAGCAGTAGATTGAAGAGTTTGACTTGACAAACTTCATGCTAGAAGAAGAGTTCTATCAAGAGCAAGATTGCCTTCAAGTAGTAGAGGAGGGAGAAGCCGCTCCAAATGCGAAAGAAGAGGAGCACATTCTAGTTGTGAAGAAGAAAAGTGCAGATCCAAGGGCTTTGAACACAAGGCAGGCTACAGGAGAACCTTCAGTTCTTCTTTCTACTTCATCCCTCTCGTGTTCTAGTGCTGAAGAAGAGTTTGATCTCTCAAACTCAATGTTGGAGGATGAAAGAAACCATGATGATCAAGTTACAGATCAAGAGGACACTATGGAGGAAGTTGAGCATTTGCATCAGGACAACAATGAGGTAGTGTATCTGTCAGATTTGGAGGACTATTTTGATGAAGAAGAACCGGTTGAGTTTCCACCATTCTCTCTTTCATCTTCCACGTCCCAAATACTTGAGCCTGTTGTCATGAAGGAGAGCATTCATTTGTAGCAGCCTGCATCTTATAGCAGCTCTTTGGAACTAAGATTGGAAGATTTTAATCTTTCATGTTCTTCATTGGAAGAAGAGAAAGGGTAGAAAGGTTCTACCATTGCTTCCACATCACCCACCCAAGAAGGTCTACAAGAAGACTCCATTTTTGGAGTTGAAAATCAGAGCTATGGGCATATCAAACGGATCATACCTTGCCCAATAAGGTATTTGACTTCATTGGAGTCAAAGGAGAAGTCACAACCAGTCATGCTTGCTTCTAAGCATGAGGGTGAGCTACAAAGTACCAAGGATCAGCTGTCATACCTCTTCGATCCAAATGCAGAGCAACTAAAAGAGGTATTGGATTTGTTTTCAATTGACACCTTGATGATTTGGGTAGAAGACCAACTTCTTGTTGATTTTCCACTCATCAATCAGCCATGTTTAGTGCCAAATCAGTTGCATGGTTGCAACTTTTGAGAAAGGAAGCTATTTCTCCCAACCGATTCTGGGGTTTGTTTAGCCCACTTTTGCTTCCAGTTAGAGTAGGATAGGTAGTTTTACTTTCGGTAAAGAAGTGCTTGTGCACACTCTACATGTTCCATTTTGAAGCATGTATGACCTTTTGTTTTGTACATAGTTTTTGTGGTGCTGGTTTTGCTCTTACAGTCCATTTCGGTGGGTTTCCAAGTGGCTCAGAGAGGAGGTTTTCAAAGTTCAGATCAGTTTACAAGCTGCAACTCATGACTCCATGCCCAATGGATGCTTTAGGCAACTGGTAACTTCATCCAGCAGGAAGACCCCTCTGAGTCACCAAAATTGTTATCCAGAATGTGCCTACTGCTGATTTTGTGGCTAACTTTTCTCATTCTTCCCTCTCTTGTGCCTCAGTCACAAAATTTTACTTTTCAAGCACTCAAAACCTTTTAGAAATGACATCATTGGATAGAGCTCTTTCTCAGCTTTCCAGAAAGGTAAAGTTTTCCTCCTAACTCCATGTATTTTTGAAGTTATGGCTCGACAGAGTTTTTGTGGGAAATTTTCCCTTAGAAGGCCCACAGCCAATCAAGACGTGCCACGTGTCCAAAGACTTGGCCCTGTTTTGCCCACCGACACGATTTGGCCCTGTTTTTTCCTAAAACTTCAAATCGCCATATCTTTCGATCCAGAGCTCAGTTTTTGCGTTCTTTATATCAATGGAAAGCTAGTGAAATTCTCTACAAGATTCCGGGGTCAATTTTTATTTTGGTGGAGTTTGGAGAGAGAAAATAAAAAACACTTCTGGCACGTGGTCATGAATAGAAATGACGTTTCAACCACCGATTTTAATGAAGAATGGCTCACATTTTCTCCCAGCATGGTTAAAAATGTCAGGGAATGGGTTTGTCAAGTCGCCCATGCTGTTTTGATGGCATTTTGGTCAATGGTTGAACCCCTTGCATGTTTTCCCACGTTTCTCTCTCCTGGGGTCATGGTTTGCACTGTAAAAGCCAAAATGAGTTCATTTTGCAAAGGGAGACACTTTTTCAGCTCTGCAAATTCCTTTTCTTCCTCCTTTACTGAGAATTTGTGAAGAAATTTTACCTTTCCATGTAATGCAACACCTTTTCTTGCCTCTGGATCACTGTAATGTACTGTATTGGATCTGAGATGTTGATATATGTTCTGTGATTAAAATCCCTCAATCCTTTCATATATCTATCATTTCTTTCTTGATCTTTCATTACATTTTGAGCATTTGTGCATGTTTTGTGCTATGTTTCCTTGTGGATTGTGTATTTCATGCAGCATCAGGTGTCTACAACTCCTTTGGTGCATCACCTATTAGCATTAGTTCTTTCTTTTTTGCATTCTCTATCTCTGTCTCCTTTGGAATTTAGGGTAGGATTAGGAATTTAAACCTCTGCAACTTGTAAGTGATAAATCTGATCAGAGGAGTTGAGGAACTAGCCTCTAATCTGGAGATTCCTTTCCCATTTTACAAGTCCCACACTTGGGGAGAGGATTCAATGTTGTGCAATCACACTGGATGTCTAAAAGATCAAACTAGAAATCTGATCAACATCCAGGGGTGCTGCTGATTTGCAACAACAACAACCATCTTGAATGCATTATATATGGAAAACAAAACTAAGGCAATGCCTATTAGGGTACTCAAGGATGCATCTATTGTTATTCGGGGCCCAAGTTTAATGGGGACTTTGAGATAATGGAGCTTTCCAAAGCATAAAACTTCCCATCAAAACAAAACACATTGTGTTTTTCAATATTTGAAGAAGAGAAAATAAAACTAACACAAAAGATATGAATAATCCTTACTAATATTTGTTTACTAAAAAGAATGGAATCTTGTATCAAGTTTTTCCTAACTTAGGAAATATTATATGTATTTGGATTATCATTAATAAGAATCCTTACCAAAAATCTTATCTTTGACACTATGTCCTTTAAGCATCTGTCACTACTTGTATATCTACTCTCATGCTCTACCTTCTACCATGAGTTTGAGGGGTCTATCATGCTCTCAAAATTGGGATAGACATGTGGTGGTCCTTGACCCACTCTACTCCAAATATTTGTTGTATGCCTTACTATATCATATAGAACGATCAATGGTGTATGTAGATGGTGTAGATGGCACTAGGTTAAATATATCTCAACTACATGTGGTGTCATCCATTATGCAAAACAATTTTTTATTATATGATTTTCCTTTCCTAATTTGTACTTAGACAAGTTGGCCACATTTTTGGCTCTTTTTTATGGTGTCCAATGGATATTACCCCACCACCCTGTCTCCAATCTTGGAATACATATCTAGGATTGTATATTCATTCTCATATCCCACTATCAAAATTATGGAATATATTAGAAAAACCATCACTATCCCATATGTTGTCAATTTATTAAAAAAATTGTCATTATCATAGTAATGGAAATAATATGTTTACTTAGGAAACTTGATTGTTGTTGGTACATTGCAATTTAAGGAAGTAGATCATGCTCTTTCTATACACGTGTCAAGATCTATTTTATTTTCCTTGTGATGAAATACACGAAGAATTCAATGATGCCCCTTAATTTATATGGGCAATCCTCATTGAACACTCACAAACTAGTAGAGCCCATGTCTCTCCACCAATCGAGAAAAATTAATAATGTCTAGCATTTTTGGTATTTATATTTTTGATTGGAGGAGAGTGTGGCCTTACTACAAGTTTGTGATTAATAGATAAGGTCATCCATTTATATGTGCAAAAAAATTCATGTGTATTATATATATAATCCAAAGATGTACAAATTCACGTATTTAATACACACACAAACACACTAAGACTTTCATCTAATAATGTTCTTCTATTTATTATCATATTTGTAATACAAACAAATTTAAATAAATCTTTACTTGATTTTTTTACCTAGGTTGATCACTTTCCTTTCAACATTAGGTGGTTTTTTTCTTTTTTTTGCCTTCTTTTTGATTTCTTAATATAATATTATGTATTGCACTCATAATTAAATTACAATTATATTCTTTTTTAGATAGATAAATGCTTTTGACTGGAGTTATGAATCGGAGTACATTCAGCCAAGATATAGAATTTAAGCTCAACAATTAACAAACAAAATCCACCACACTTGAACACACTTTTAGCATAGGAAATATCGAACGGAATTCCCCTCTATTAAATTAGCTTGCCAGACCACGTCACATCGGACATTACCACCCCGAACGGAGATCGTGCCTAGTGGGATTTGAAACAGGTGGAGCCAAATACAAACATCCGACTTAACCACTCCACCCAAACCCCATTGGAAATTACAAATATATTCTTTTCAAATCTTAATGTATCTTAATATTTTCAACCAAATAGTGATTATTAGCATATGTTGAAAAAACACATTGTGTTTTTCAGCATGTTGAAAAAAACACCGTGTGTTTTTTTACACCTTAACAATGTGTTTTGCACATGTTAAAAACACATCAGATTTTTAAACACTTGAAAAGCAGAGAGAAAACAAAAAAATCTCATTTTCTTCTCTACATAACCGGATTTTTTTACAATATTGAATCTATATCAAAGAAAATAAAATACAACCCTACTTCCTAGCATGTATATCTAGCTCTATGAAATTGAAATAATACTCATTTATTACTGTTTGTCTCTGTCGGTCCTTGATTGCCATGATATCTTTTTGCCACTGATTACAATGTCATCTTTTTCATCAGATATATGAGATACCAAACTCAACTACCATCTAAATATTTGTATAACGAAAAGTGTATTTCATATTTTATAAGAGCCAAGCTCATAATTTTTCTCCTACTTGTTCTTTATAGTTTTTTTCCAAACAAGTGAGTAATTTATATAAAAATTTATTGTGTTTCCCTTTTATTTGTAATATTACATTGTCTGATGAACAATGCTAACTTCATGTAATATTTGCTAGGATTGGAAGGAGGAACAAATGGGAAAGCATGTACAGTCTTATTTTTCAAGATATAATAGATGATAAAAGTCAATTATTAGGTGAAGAATTGGAATGGACCCCAATTGGGGATGAGCCTAACATCGACCTTTGTGTAGCCATCCCACTTGGAAGAGTTGAGGACTTTGTAAAGGGAGAAGGTTCCCTTAAAATTTTTGAGACTACTTTCATCTGCACAAAACATAATGTCTTTGATAAAGTTGATTATAATGAGCATACAACAAAGACATATTATTGGTTCGTACCTTATGTAACACTATTTTTTATACATGTTTTTCGTAAACATTTCTATGTCAACTTAAATGGAATATGTTAATGTTTTTAATTATAGCTATTGGTGTGCATATGGTCTTGAGGATAATAGGAATAAGCCACCAACAGGTAAAAGAGTGAGGATGCATCAAAAGAAAAGGGGTTGCTAATGCCACTTCATTGTGAAGGTGATGTATGGGAGACCGATGGTCGCAATTATAATATATAATGATTTGTTTCATTGTGATGCAAATGGTGAGTGTTGTCATGGCATAAATGACATTACTAATGACCCTCGTGTTTTTATTGCCCCACACTTATCAAGTGAATGAAAAATTTACATTGATAGTATTTTTTTTATGGGTGTTCCTTTAGACACCATATATCAGAAACATATAGAGGACCCCTTCTTGAGTATGTTGAATAAGAGGAAAAAATCATAAGAAGAAAGGATGTGATCAATGCATGGAAAAGAGTGCACTTAGAGTAGTATTTAAATCACATGGATGATGTCATGAGTGTGAAATTATGGCATGTAAAGGAGAGGGACCTATTTTTCTTCTATCAATGGCCTAATGGAAACATCATTCCATTCATTATGGGGTTATAAACACCATGGATGTGTGAGAGAATGGTACAACATTCACACAATTCCATAATATCCATAGATTCAACATTCGTAACTAATAAATATGGAATAGGTACATCCAAATGAAGTTCGAAAATACTCATTTTTTTCTCTAGCATTATTACTCTTCCCTTTTTATTATATTGCACTTGATGCTAACCTTTGATGTCATTTTTCTTGTAGTACCAATTATACACTTTACTTTTTTAATGAGAAAGAGGCCGGGGTGCCCATAATATGGGTCCTTTCATCAAGGAATAATATTTAAGAAATTTATGTGTGGTTGGAGAAGGTCGAGAAATGAGAAAAACTTATTCAATCCGATTGGCAAATCAATACTTTCATTACGAGATGATGGGTTAGCTGAAATCAAGTCATTAGAAGCGTTAAATTTGTATAACATATTTCAGTCATCTCAAGCTCTTAACTTACCAAATGGAAATTTCTTATTATTATTCTTCTTTTTTACAGGAGTGTTTTTGGATGTCATGTACTTCTATGTCTATGGCATGTGCGTAGGGCATGGTTGAAAAATATATACAAGTAAGGAGTTGAGGTGGAATATTTTTGAGAGATTAGGTACCATCATATATGGTATGGGGATGCATGAATATTACACCTTCCAAATGATTCAAGACTTCCTTGAAAAATTCAAAGAGGAAACTCAGTTCATCGAGTACTTCAAGAAGACTTGGTGCGATAACGAAGGGCATGTCAGTGAGTAAGATCCTTCAAGTTTTTTTGTTAATTTTTAGCATAAAGGATTACATGGGGATTATATTGTCATTGATTTTGTATTTTTTGACTTGATAACCATGTGGGAAAAGAATTTTAGAAATTTTACTCATGTAAATAAGGAAAAAATGCATCTATAGAGGCTTGCCACTTTTGTTATCTGAAAACCACATACTTGTGCGATAGAAAAAAATGGTACTCACTAGATGGACCATTTGATCTACACACTTGTGTACATGGTGGAACCATTTTATTGACATAAGAGGAAGTTGCAACAATCTAGTTTCTTGACCAACTACAAAAAAGAAACACAACTATTGATGATTCAAAGGTTTTTTCATTGTACAAATCTTCCATAAATATCCCTAAACCATTGAATTCCTATAGAGTATCTCGATAGCTTTCCATCGAGTAGGTGGAATTCAGAAAATGAAGCTCATACACAAAATATATCATAGTTTAAAGCTCAAGTTTCAAAATGGTCAACCATGGTCACAGATCAATCCGGATGTGACGCGTAGCAAAATGGTAAAAGGTGAAAAAGGTTAATTTTGTTAGTTTGACATCCGGTCTTCAAAAAATGGTTAAAAAAATTGTGGGCCCCACTATTTGTTGGCTGGGGGCCCTTAGCCAGGTTCGACACACTTTTTTGTAGGAGGGGTGCCTTTTCCACCTTTAATTCATATTACCATTATCAAATTTTTGATTATATATGCCATTTATATCTCTAACATTTCCTATGTGGTATTATTGTTTTGGATAGTCTATATTTATGCATTGTAGGGTTATGGTATTGCATTGTATATCTGGAGTAGCTCGATGAGCTATATTTCTAGTTTGGTAGGGTGGTCAACTTCCCACCGAGTTGATTATAATTCATTTACCACATTGATCTAGATAATCCCCATGCAACTCGAATAAATTCCATATTACATTGGTGTAGACATGGCATTCTTTAGATATTGGCATATGAATCGGGATTTTAAATCAATACATAGCCCCAAGTGACTCGACTAGATTTATTTATAGCTCGTAAGATACACAAATCAACCGATTAGCTTAGAACATATATATATATATATATATATATATATATATATATATATATATATATATATATATATATATATATATATATATGGGTGCAACAAACAAACCAAACTATTTGAGGATCCACATTACAATGTGGCAATGCAAAGCTCAACGTTTGGAGCGATAATGAATCCACCGAACTAACTAAACACACGGCTCGACGCTTAAACAAACAATGCAACACCAATCCACTCGCCCCACATGGGAATTTTAACCAACAACACGGAAGAGGGATGCGAGTCCCCAGAAAAAGGGCATGCATGACATATACCATGAGCTAAACCATTAGCCTATGCCTTAATAAACAATGAACCCACTATTTGACCAGGAGAATGTGGGACTAACCCCATGCATTGTGCAAAAGTGGTTGCGCGAAAAATGGGGATCGAGTGATTTGAACCCCGATGTCAAGGGGATAAAGAAAATCCAAAAATATGACTCTCCTATGTGGTTTGATAGGATTAAAACCAAGTATCTTGACATTTATACAGAAGAGAGTAGCGCAATAGCACGGAAAGCAGGCGATTGCAGAGATCCTCATTTTTGAGGCACCTAGGGACGTTTTCAAAGCTTAGTGTAAAAAGAAATTTTGCTTAAAATTCAAAGAAGAAGACAATGATAGTATTAATTTTCCTTTTAAGTGCTATAAATTTTCTATTGTAGGCACTTAAAGGTTGCATTTTCAAGGGAATTACACTATGGACACATTGTAGGAGCCACAGATCAATCTTGGAGTAGTTTTTGGTATTGTTCGAGTTCCTTGAGTCATAGATCAGCTCATATGCAGGTATAAAGGTCTATTAGTCATTATTGAAGGGTTAATTATACTTAATTGGATGTTGAATAGATTGATTCTCTTTTCGAGAATCCAGAGACATAGCCTTCAGGTGAACTTCGTTATCATATTTTTATGGAGTTCATTTGCGAGTTTTGGAAGATTTTGATTAGATAAATTTTTTATGATAGTTTATTTGATTAATTGATAAAGCAATCACATAACTGGTTAAATTAGATTGAAGGAAAATTTTTAGTATCCATAACCCACAATAGTAAATGAATGCACGTATCAAATTTTGGAATCAAGAAATCAGTTTGAGTGCATTATAAATTCTCTCTGTAAATATTTTAATGGATTTATACTAAATTCAAATATTTCACTTAAGTTGGAATTTGAAGGATAATTGATCTTTTAAAATATTTTGAAATTTGGGCTTTCAAGACACCCAAAATTAGATTAAAAAGTAATCTTGATCAATTTTAAATCTAGAAAAATTAAGAATCCAGAAATTTTAAAAGTACAATTAAAAACAAGTACAATTTTCGGATCAATTGAAATTGGTTGAGAGGAAAAAAATATTTTAGATATAGATTGCATTGTGCTTCATCCGATGTACATGACTTGAGGGTGAGGATTCAAACAACCAACAACACTGGGTATTTGGTCGGACAATGTGGTGCCTTTAACATATGTAAATGCACTTGAGCTATGAGAGGAAACACATGTAATCACGTGTTGAAGGAATTGGAGTTTCGTTGGTGATATTTGGTCGGTGTAATATTTTTAAGCACCAGAAGTGGAAGGTAATTTAAACATATATTATATATGGTTTGTTTTTCGTGCCCCTATATATATATATCATTTGTGCCAAGTAACTCTATCAATTAATAAACATAAGTCATAAGGAAATAAACATCATTTTGTAATTATGTTCCATTCATGTGCAAGAGCCAACACATATGTGGAGACAAACATTGTAAATGAAGACACGTTCCTGGATGGCCCCACCTCACCAAATCAATAACCACTTCCACTATATGTTAAGAGGCTTTTTTAACTAGAGGATGCTTGAAAACCACAATGTATTTTTCAACTCGTATTGTTAATAGCGTTTTAATTTTTGGGGTTACGTAGTTTACAGAGAAGATTAAATTTATATTGATTTCATGTGTAGGTGGTAATGAATATTCACATTCAAATGCTATGAATGATGGCATTAATGAAGTTTTTCTAGTGTCAGGAAAGAGTAGCCAACATGCTTGGATGGTATTGCGCTTATTTTAAGTCGTACAATGTTTTTCAACATGTATTGTTAATGGTGTTTGTATTTACAGTGTTGTGTCTAGTGGAAAAGAATATTGACTTTATGTTTCATTCATGTGTAGGTGATAATGTGTATTCATAGTCAAATGTTATGAATGAGTGTAGTAGCCAAGATTTTCCCCTGTCTACACAACAACAGTCAACATGCTTGGATGGTATGAGGTTGGTTTTCAATTATACAAGGAGGTTGAAAAACCCAATGTATTTTTATATCTCGTGTTTATTTTATGTCTATTTTTTTACGTGGGGTACACTAAATAACATTCTATAGTGTGTTATATGTCAAGGTACTCTCGAAAGCGGTTGGTGGGTTGATGCTAGAAACTAGTTTAAATTTTAGGATAAACACGTGTAAAGACTTCTTGAAGTTAGGGATGGATACACCAACGTGCATAATGTGACAAATTGATGCGTACATTTCATCTGTTGAGAGGTTTAGGGAAAACCTACAAGAATCAAATGGACTATATTTTATTTCACTTTGAAGATGTCAATTAGAAAACCATCCCCCGCATGCGTCCATGGTTAAGTGACAAGTAGGAGATGTCACCGTTGTGTGACTCGAGAGGCCAACAATTGTAGAAGATTTGAATAACCAAACCGAAGACTATGAATGCTTAAAATTTATTGACACTAATCATGAAAAGAGGATATAAATGCATCAAGGTTAACTTATAGGTAAAATACTAAATTATTGGCGTGAATGTGACTTTGCAAGAAACTTAAATATGTGAGGCAAAGACTAACATAATGATCATTTTTTTCCTATAATGGTAGGTGGCTCGAATACGAATGAAATAAATCCTCATCGTCATTTGTCTTTCAACAAATTACTGTGTATGTAAAGTGAGTATTAAATGTCCTTAAATATAATACATTATTTTATTATATGTATAGTACAAAGCCTTAAATATTTTGTCTAATTTGTAATGTTATGTGTTGCAGATGCAGAGGATATGTAGAGAGATGTATCATAGGTAAGAGAAGGATTTTTTTCGGCGTGTCATCAAGATAGAGTGTCGATGTGTAGATCGTTGGAATTACTATAGTAGTAGCTGTGACCACGCAGACCATTGGTGTCCAGTATAGTACCACTATTGGGACATAAGGAAGTACGTCAACTAAACCACATCCCACAACATAGGGATTAGGAGGATAAGGAAGATCCGGAGGAAATAATGGTGGAGGTTTTGGTTCTAGAAATAGTGGGTAGGGACCACAACCACCATCAAACCAACCACCAAAACAACAACCATTCTAGCTAATGCCTCAAGTTTACTATGAGATGTCTCTCTCATTTACAAGAGTATAGAGGGATTGAAGATGCAAAAGAGTATGTGCATAAGTGTGAACTCCTATAACATGCCAATGGAATTACAACTTCAGATAGGAAGGCTATTCAGTTTTCTACTACGATACAAAGGCGTACGCATAGCTCATATAGGAAGTATGACCCACATTAGACTATGGTGGATTGCGATGCTTTGCAGCTTGTATTTTTAGCGAGTTTCACATCCCGAGTTTGAGTAGGAGAGCGTCAACTCACTTAAGGATATCAAGAAAGGTTTAGATGAAAGTGTGAGGGAGTATGACATGCACTTTAAGACCTTTTTGTCTAAGTTTTCTTATGATATTCATCCTAGTAAACATGCATAATGGTTTGTTGGAGGATTTTGAATCCTTTTAAAATGACACTCTCTCATAAGACATATGTGGATCCACACAACGATTTAGAAGAGGACTTGCGTATTGAGGTGTTTGGAAGTTTGGATACGGAGTGAGACATTTCTTAGAGGACCAAATTATAACTATGGAAAAATAGTTAGAGAAGCTTTCTTCCAACTCAACACATGAGACGTGTAGTGGAATTTAGTGCATAGATTGTGAAGTGGAGGGACATACTAAAGATAATTACCCACGCAAGTCGGTACACACGTAATTACTAGATTATGAAGTTTTTATCCGAACCATGATGTACATGATTTCTCTCTTTTGTAGCATGTACTATAGAAGAAGGTATCCATGTATTGTAATATTTTCAAGTCCCACACTCTTTGTTGGGGATGGGTCTATGCATAAACATTTGCAACTATAGAATATCGAATCCAAAACATGCAAATATGTATCTAACAATCCCCACAAAATCTATAGCAGTGGAAGTATAAAAAGAATAATCCAAATCACACAAAAATACACACACATAACACAACATGTACCGTGGTTCACCGAATGTGGGCTACATCCACCAAAGATAGATATCTCATATATATAATATAACAATATATTACAAACAAACTCTTTTGCATAAGAGTACATGTATCTCTACAAGAGTATCTCTTCCTCCCATATCTTCAATTGGATCTACCCAAGTGCACTAAACCATGCATCCATACCACCACTTGTGTCTCCTCCAGATCTCTAACTAGATCTACCTGAGTGCACTACAACCGTGCCTCTGAAACACCACCAGATCTCACAGGCCTGAAGCTACCATGCATCTATCACCATGCAGCCAAGCTCTCACCTGTCTTGTGAATCGGGACGAAAAATCTCTAGAAGGGTCTACCAATGTGCAACCATAACCATGCACCAAGAAATAAGTCTCTCCATCATCACTGCATCAACCTGTGTAAACATGAAGACAACTTCCTCTACAATACTAGATTCATATGGATCAACAATACATCATGATCTCATGGATTTGTAATATAAGATCTCATGACATGTGGATCTATAAGAATGAGTGATAATAACATCTCACAACAACCTGTGGATCTAACAAGAAGAAACACTAAGTTATTTTCATACTATGCAAGCCATTATATGAGACTAAATAATACAAAGGAAATACAATAGAAGATAATACCATCTTCTCACCAATAGTGTACCTGCACTTTCCTTTTGTTCATCTTCTCTCTATGAAAGCTCCTATCTTCATGCAATCTGATTTTCTTCTTCTTCTTCATACTTTCAACCAAGGATAGCTCAATTCTTCTCTTTCCTCATTCTTTTTGTTCTAACCCTAGCTTTCTAGCTTATATAAGGTTAGACAAATTTAGGGAACCTTAGCTATGAATTTACAACTTTTAAATCATCTTTAAAACAAAATATAGATTAAATTCCCATGAGTTAAATATAAAATTTCATGCATACGTAATTCAAAACAGCTTACCTTAACTAGTGCTAGTTACCCCGATTTTGGTCGGCGCCGATTACTCGATCTGATGCTAGTTACTGTGTAAACCAACAAGGTGTAAATCATGCTAATTGTGAAGCAATTCAGCTCCACAATCCTAACAATCTCCCACTTGGAGATAAATTGTTGAACACTGTACTTGTACTGTACATCGCCATCCTCTACATACCATGAAGACCTTGTATTATTTATATCAACAATTCTCTCAAATGAAATCAGGAAGATTAAATAATCTTCTAAAACTAAGAAGATAAAAAACCAGTGACTTACCATATACATGCACAAAGCTACTCCTGATCTCGTGATACACGAGCTATCCATACATCAAGCTCCCATTGAATCATAACTCCAAGCCTTTCATGCAACTAAGCCACCATGACTAACACACTTGCAAGATCTCCCACTAAAACTAAAGTACCAAGATTCTATTGCATCCATATCTATACTTGTAATACCAACCATGTTCTCCATCCATCTATCCATGTCTCCATACTGACCACTAATGTAACTGACCAAGACAAGTCAAACTAGAATATGCAAAAGCAAAACAAGATCTTGGGTAAAGACATCCCAAATGAGTTCTACCTATAACAGTGGGTGATCAATCCAAAAACCTACATAACTCAAAGAATCCAAACACTACAATCTACAAATCCAACCTTGTATAAACAACTAGCATGTCTAAGACAATCATCTATAGATAACATCTCTAATTGAGGAACATAGTAATCAAGAGGAAATAAAACATCCCCTACTTATGCTCAAGGCATCCATGTTCAAATAAAACATTTGCATCTTCATAGACTCACAAAATGAATCTATCAACATGTACAAACTCACCATGTACATCCATCCATATCACCAGGATCTGTAGAAGCTCCAAGTCTTGCCACCGACTAACTCCAAATCTGAATATGAATCTTGTGCTCATCAATGTCAATAAAAACATCCATGCTAAACCATGTAACTAATACCAAGTGCAAATACCAGCATACATGTCATCAACATACTACACAAACCAACCAAGATGAAATAAAAATAAGGGCACCATCTAAAAATGGTAAATAAACACTGTTGTCAAACCTATGACCAAACCGACCATGGTTTCCTAACCGACATCAGTCACTTCCTAATTAACCACGGTTACAGATGATGATCGATAATGGTTACCCCTAATTGACATTGGTATCGTAACAATCATATTTGATCCTTTTCACCATTCAAACTTAGAAAACTACTCTATCATCTAAAACCATCTGAATCAACCATCAACTACCTTCCCTAAGGAATATCTAAGCACAAAAAAAAACCAGAAGTGACATCATAAAGTAATAAAATCAAAATACTTGCAAATTCATGACTGCCCTCTAAAACCAACTTGTGCCTCCTTCCACTCTGAATAGTAATAATCTCCTCTCACTCCACATGTGCATCATGTATCAAATCCTATAATGCTAACAACCATGGCTTGCTCCCACCGACAAAGAAATCCCCGCACTACCTCTAACACCAAACTCAAAAGCTAATATGTCGGTGAGAAATAAAACCAAATGAAAGAACTATAAAATTGATTCCCTTTCTTTTTCGAGAATACTTCTACATCACAGAAATTTTAGACAGAGGCGAATCACCTTCTTTCCATCCATGTGTAATCAACATATCTCATTACCTGAAAATGTGTCTAATCATGAATTTTCATTGAGGATCTCATCCTTAGTCTAGAAACCCTTATCGTCAAGATTCCACATAACCAAGAAATAAAAGTCAAACAACACCAAAAACCATGGTGTAAATCTATGCACACTATCCAAACATAATATCAGTTGCTCCAAATGAAAGAAATAAAAGATGAATCATATCAAGATACCTGACTCAAAGTCTCAATGGACTAACTGAGCCAACTCTTTCCTCTTTCTGATCTAAACCATGAAGTGATCTACACTATCTCTACCATGTACACTCTATACAAGAAACTTGATCCTCTAAACCAGGAAAATACACCAATTTCCCTCTCCTTCTGCAAATAAAACCATGTACAAATAAGTTTCCATAGAGACTGACCATGACCATCCCATATCCGAACATGGTTAGGCTGATCGATACTTGTTCCTCTCGTGATTGGTCTCGGTTCTCAAACCGATGTCGATGCTGCTAGAATGAACCCAACACCACACAATTTGGCATAGAACACCACACCAGGTGCCTACTTTGACCGAAGCCAATAGTTGAGTTGAGCCAGTCATTTCAAGAAGCATCCAAATCTCATACAAAAAACAATACAATAAATCCATGCAATAAATTGCATCAAGATGAAATACATCACCTTACCAACACCAAGATACTCAACCACATCTTCAACTAAACTAAAGTACATGCTTTTTTGATGGAAGCCCCATCTTCATTCCATGCTACAACCTCTCTACCAAAGCCTATGCATATAACTACACCAAGGATGCATACCTGCTCCTTTTCTCTGTCTAGATCTACAATCTAAAACCATGCATGTGTAATTAAAATGCAAATCCCTACAAAACCAAGATAAAACCATACCTTTGTAACCTAAATATGAAATCTAACCACCTTGCTTGTGCCTTCAAGAACCAAGGACACCTCGTAAAACCAAGATACATTCCATGCATCTATTTAAAACCAGGATGCCCAATAAGCGACCACAGTCTCCCTCACGCCGACACCTGGTTGCCACCTAACTGATGCCGGTCACTTTGTAATTTCTAGTGACCTTTCTCTTCTAGCTCCCACTTGAGATTGAATATCTTCCTTCGATATTCTCATTAGGAAAAACAATCCATGCTTTCATACACGAAAGTCAAACCACTAACAAAACCACGAAGAAAACCCTTGCTCTCGAAATAACCAAGCTAACCAAGATCGATACTAGTTGTTGGTATCACATAAGATATCAAACCGGACTCTGATACTAGTTTTTGGGGATGGGTCTATGCAGAAAAATTTGCAACTATAGAATATTGAATCCATAACATGAAAATGTGGATTTAACAATCCCCACAAAATCTACATTTGTGGAAGTATAAACATGAATAATCCAGATCACACAAAATTACACACACATAGCACAACATGTAATGTGGTTCACCCAATGTGGGCTATGTCTACCAAAGATATGGACCTCATATATATAATATAATGAGAGATTAGAAACCAACTCTTCTACACAAGAGTACATGTATCTCTACAAGAGCATCTCTTCCTCCTAGATCTCCAAACGGATCTACCTAAGTACACTAAACCATGCCTCCATACCACCACCCATGTCTCCTCTATATCTCTAACTAGATTTTGAATAATCTTTTTTATGTATTTTGAATCACTATCCATGTTTCATTAATAGGATAATCACAAAGTAATACGTGCACTACAACCGTGCTTACGAAACACCATCAAATCTCACATACACGAAGCTACCCCCGCATCTACTACTGTTAACTGTGTTCTCTTTGTACTACAAATTTGTAAACAAGATCTCTAGAAGGGTCTACCAATGTGCAACCGTAATTGTGCACTAAGAAATAAGTCTCTCCATCATCACTACATCAACCTATGCAAACATGAAGATAAATTCCTCTACAATACTAGATTCCTATGGATCAACAATACATCATGATCTCATGGATCTATGATACAAGATCTCACAACATGTGGATCTATAAGAATGAGCAATAACAAGATCTCACAACAACTTGTGGATCTAACAAGAAGAAATACTAAGTTCTTTGCATACTATGCAAGTCATTACATGAGACTAAATAATACAAAGGAAATACAGTAGAAGATAATACCATCTTCTCACCAATAGTGTACCTACACTTTCCTTCTATTCAACTTCTCTCTATGAAAGCTCTTGTCTTCATGTAATCTACTTTTTCTTCTTCTTCATCCTTTTAACCAAGGATAGCTCAATTCTTCTCTTTCCTCATTCCTTTTGTTCTAACCCTAGTTTTCTAGCTCATATAAGATTAGAAAACTTAGGGCACCTTAGCTATGCATTTACAACCTTTAAATCAGCTTTAAAACAAAAACTAGATTAAATTCCCATGATTTAAATATCAAATTTCATGCACGGTGTAACTAGCAATGGTTACCCTAACAGGGCGGTTACTATGTAAACCAATAAGGTTTAAATCATGCTAATCGTGAATCAATTCAGCTCCATAATCCTAACACTCATAACACCATTAACGATATTTTGATTGATCATATCCACGAAGCCATTGAGAGAGAGAGCACGACTAGTGTGGCGAGCGGATCTAAGGAGTAAGAAAGACAACATAATGAAGGGAACAACAATGGAGATAATAGGAATGGGGGTTTTTGAGGAGGATATCATGGGAAAGGTCAACGTGGTGGTACAAGTAGGTTTTCTAGAGGAAATTATTGTACTTATGGATCACTCGATCATTACCAACGGATTTCCTCCATAATGTAGCTTGCTCATGGTGCGGGAAGCCACATAAGTTAGAGGATTTCCTAGACTTATATGAATACATGAGTAAAAACAAGAAGAGAGACAAAGGAGTTGGGATGATCAAGGTGTAACATGTGAATGCTGATTAATGGATTCCTAAAAAGAATGATCTAGAGTTACAACCCATGCTAGTTATGATGCGTGCCAGAGGAAGCACATGCACGTGAGCCTCTGAAGGTAAAACCACTTATAACGAGGGAGGAAGTGATACATGCTAAGTATTTATATGTGACACATCAGAAGGAAGTGCATCAAGAGATGATGGGATTCATTAGAGATTTACAGGGTGAAATACAATGCTTAAAAGAACAGCACACACAAGAGAGCATGCAAGGAATGTTGAGCTCCTGCAGAAGGACATGGATGATATGAAGGAGGTGTGTAAGATGTTGTACTAGGAAAATATCATCCTATTGCTAGGGGAATGGCTTCAAGAGAAGGTACTGTCTATAAGAGCTAAGCGAGAGAGACAAATACTTCATGCAAATCTACCACCATAGGGAAATGAATTTGACAAATAAATCACACTTGATGCAATGATTAATGATTTGTTAGTAAGTAATATTTTTCTTGATACATACGTTGAGGTAAATGTATTGACATTTGAAGAATGGAATCAGATGGGATGACCTACATTGTAGCCATATTCAAATTTTCTCTAAATGGAAAAAAACTAAGGTAATTCCTATTGGGGTACTCAAGGATGCATCTATTATTATTTAGGGGGCTAAGTTTACAGGGGACTTTGAGGTATTGGAGCTTGCTGAAACAAACAAATTCCCAACCTTACTTGGGTGACCCTGGTGCTATACAAATAATGTTGATTTGTGCTTTAATAAGAGGTACATCAATTTCAAGAAAAAGGATGATCACGTGATTATACCTCTATTTGAAAAGAAGGAAAAGCCTTATGTTGAGCCCTTAAGTGAAGAAGAACTTAATAGAATCTATGCTTAGATAGTGCACGATCCAAAAATATAGAACCATTAAAGGAAGGTGTTCTTCAGTGGGAGGATGTGCAGTTAGTAAGTGACACTACTAGTGTTGCTTGTGATAACTGGGCCCATGACACGTATGAACTGGTTGGGTATGAAGTTAAAGGGAATTTCACTCAGATGATCAGGCCGCACATGGTGAGGTGGTTGGGATTAGCTTAGGTACCAAGGTATACTGGTGAAGGGAATCCTGATACATTCTTGTGTGCAATAGAGACTCGATGGCATAATGAAGGGTATAAAAGAAATATACTTGGTCTATACCTTGAGTGGGACAACAATGTGCCGGTTGGAAACACATAGAGATAACCTTTTGGAATGACGAGAAGTGAGAATCACCTTTTCTACTAGGTTTACTCAGAGCAATGTACCTACATGAACACGTTAATTTCATGGTAAGTCTCCTACCTCTCATCGCGTCCATGAGTGTGAGAGATCATGGGCATAGGGTAAGGAGGCCCTTCTACGATCACTTTGGATACATAAGTTCTATTCCACATTGCATTCCTATGCATGTGCATGGTATGTCTATGTTGAGTTAAAAAGAGAAATAAAAATTGGTAAGAGATGACTACGAGGTATGATCCAAAATTTTGATTATTTTTCTACTAAGCCTCCAGTCCATGAAGCATTGTAGATAATGAAGTACATCACTTTAGGGGATAACATGAAGGTTAAAGAGCTCATGCTAGAGCTGTTTAAAGAACATTATCTTGAGGCATGCCTTTATCTTGAGGAAACAAAAGAGTTACAGATGGGTCATGCTTGGAAAGAAAAATAAAAGGGTAAATTGGTCTATATGATTGATGACGAGGAAGTTGACAACTTGGATGTTAGCCACATTGAAGGTATGCATGAGGTAATGGATTTTGTAGATGAGAAGACACGTGCGTACCATGCTCCTATGAAGATGAAGAAGGTTAAATTTTGTACAGAGGTTGAGCCCAAGGAAGTGATTATTGGTGATTAATGGTCAAAACAAGAAGTAGAAAATATTACTAAGCTCTTGCATGACTTCCAGGACTTATTCCCATGGGGATATCATGAATTATTCTCTTACAAGGTTGCAAATGGAAAGTTGGAAATGGAAATGACATTCAATTTTGGCAGGACAACTTGACCAATTTCAGCTTTAGAGACGTATAAGAGTCCATTAAGGATATTCTAATTGAAAAATATGGCAACAAAGTGATAGAATACATAGAGTTGAAGGAGAACATAAAAACTTGGAAACAACTCAAAGTGGATTTAGTAGATTTGGAAACAATAGTATCCTCTTTACAAGAACAACTTGCTCATATCCCTCTGCCTCAAAATGAATCCAAGGATGAACTCATTTGGGTTAACTCCTTTGATGGGGATTATACTGTTAAATCTAGATATAATGCAACCTTTGAAAATATTTCGTGTGATTTTAACTGGAGTAAAATTTGGATGTCTGAGCTAACCCCAAAGATTAATCTTTTCTTTGGCTAGTTCTAAGAGGGAAAATTTTAACTAATGATAACCTCATCAAAAAGGGTTTCGTTATGCCAAACATGTGTTGCATGTGCAAGAATGGGGCTGAAGATATAAAGCATCTATTATTACATTGTGATTTTGCTACAAAGCTATGGGGTTTAATTTTTACAAGTTTTGATCTATGTTGGACCTTTCCTAATAATGTTTTGTAGGCCTAGACACAATGACACCCCCTATAAGCATTGCATAGTCAAAATACTTTGGAATTTGGTATTTCCACATACCCCTTGGTGACTATGGAAAACAAGGAATAATATCATCTTCAGGGATATCAGAAAACAATGCAAAAATATTCTAAAGGAAATTGTCATTGCTTTATCAAAGATAATTTAGAAAGATTCAGACTTCCAAAGAATAAGCAATACCCTAAATGTGAAGAAGCTATTCTTGTCACATGGAACATTGATATTGGAAATTTATAGATAAAGGACCATAATGGTATAGAAAAATCCTTAAAAGCGTTGGATTGCACCACCTAATATTTGGTACAAGCTCAATTTTGATGGAGCTTCAAAGGGAAATCCAGGAGCTATTGGAGGAGGAGGTATAATCAAAGATCATATAGGTTGTGTCCTTGTTGCTTATGAAAGTAGCATGGGACATCAAAAAAATCATTATGTTAAAGCTCTATCAGCATTATGGGGCATCAAACTAGTCAGAGAGTGCAATATTTCTAATATAGTCATAGAAGGAGATTCCATGAATATTGTAATTCATCTAAATCAAGATCATCCTCCTATTTGGACAATTAAGTATTTCATTCATGAATCCATAAATATATGCAGGTCCTTCAAAAATTATAAAATCATTCATTCCTATAGAGAAGGAAATAAATTCGCAACCACAATTACAAATCATAGGGTTAGAAACAATATGCACATTTGGTTTAGTAATGAGAGCCTACCTAGTAAGGAAAAAAATGCCATCATTAATGACAAGTATGAAAATATACTTGATATCCAAAAAAATCAATGAGATGTCCTTCGCATATGTGGGGATGATAACTATCCCACACACTATTAACCCCAACATTAAATACCATATGCCTTCGCACACTTTCTGGGTGAGTAAAGACACTGTTAAGAAGTGGTACTGAGACAAAAATATTGTCATTTGGAACTGACACAATAAATCTAGCTGCGGAAGAGATATCATGGGAGGAGCACCGTGCTAGGTTGAGCCTACTTGTGACCCATCCTGGAAGAAAAACGTGGTGCTATGGATTTTTTTGTATATGGGAGGGGTTTCCAACCTCATGTTATCCCAAATGTGCCCCCTGCTCATTTTGTGGCTAACTCCTTTACATCTTTCCTTCTCTTGTGCCTCAGTCAGAATATTTTTTAGGCACTCAAAACCTTCTGGAAATGGCACCATTGGATAGAGCTCTCTCTCAGCTTTCCAGAAAGGTAAAGTTTTCCTCCTAACTCCTCATATTTTTCAAGTTATGGCTCGGCGGAGTTTTTGTGGGAAATTTTCCCTTAGAGGGCCCGCAGCCAATCAAAACATGCCACATGGCACCTGGAGTGGTGGAGCATGGGGAAAATTTGAAATTTTTTTCCAAAGACCAAACGGGTAAAAATTCAAACTTTTTGCCCGCCGATCCGATTTTGGCCTGTTTTTGCCCTAAATTTTCAAATCGCCATATCTTTCGATCCAGAGCTCAGATTTTCATGTTCTTTATATCAATGGAAAGCTGGTGAAATTATCTACATGATTCCAGGGTCAATTTTGAATTTTGGTTCAGTTTGGAGAGATAAAATCAAGAAATGTCTCTGGCACGTGGTAATGGCCAGAAATGACATTTCAACAACCAATTTTAATGCAAAATGGGTCGCATTCTTCTTCAGCATGGCCAAAAATGTCAAGGCATGGGTTTGTAAGGATGCCCATGCTATTTTAATGCATCTTCATTCAATGGGGAATGGCTCCCACATTTTTTACACGTTTTCTCTCTCCTGGGCTTGACCCATGCGTTGTAAAAGCCAGATTTGGCTCATTTTTTGTTGGTTGAACATTTTTTTGGGACAACAAGCTTCTTCTTTCACCTTCAACAAGTGATTTTTGCAAGTATCAGACCTTCTTCATGATTTTAATAGGTATCTCGCCACTTTGATGTTGCAAATGCAAGGATTTTGACAAAGTGAAAATGACAGTGCAGACTCTGTGATCAATTTTCAGTCCTTTGTTTGTATTGTCTTATTTCATTTCAGACCTCTAATTACATCTTATCAGCCTGTGTATGATGTTTCATGTTGCATTTCATGAAATTGTGTCAATTTGCATGAACAAGAAGTGTTCACCACTCCTTTGGTGTATCACCTATTAGTTTAGTTTCAATTTTGTACTTTCTATCTCTGTCTCCTTGGAATTTAGAGTAGGATTAGGATTCAAACCCTCGCAATTGTGCAAATAACAGATCCGATCGGAGGAGTTTGAGGAACCACTCTCTAATATGGAGATTCCTATCTCATTTTACAAGTCCCACACTTGGAGAGAGGTCTCAATGTTGTGCAATCACACCGGATGCCTAAAACATCAACTTAGAAACCTGATTTGGATCCGTGGGTGCTGCTGATTTGCCACAACAGCTTTGGCATGCCCAAAGTGGGACCTTAGAGGTCTCATTTTCATTAAAGAAAGTTGATGTGCATCTGCTACAATTTTCTTGCTTAAAAGAGCTATAAATTACACATCCGGCGACTCTAAGGAAAAAATCAGCTGGTTTTAGCAAAGGCACACTGAAAACTCATGAGAAGAATCACTACAAGGTCAAGAGCTAAAGAAGAAGAGGCCTTTGTTTGAATAACTCGTAGTTATCTCCAAGAGTAAGGAAAAGTGGGAGGAGAATCCAAAGGTCTCCATCTCCACCAAACAGAACTCTCTCAACTCCTCCACTGTAGGCCTTTCATTCAATCAACAAGGGTTCTAAGGCCAATTAGAATGGCACAAAACAACCCCTATGTCAATTTCACTTTGGCAGAAGCCCACTTGCTCTCAATGCACAAAATCTAATTCCAATTGCAGCCTTGAAGAAAATTCCATACTTCACCGGAGAGAATCGGACTACTCCCGGTGATCATGTTAAAGACATTGCCAACCTTTGTGCAATTCATGAAATCAATGAGATACAAGTTGCTGTCAAATTGCTGGAATCTTCATTCAAGGGGAAGGCTTTGTAATGGTTTAGAAGCCTTGCCTCAGGTTCTATTCAAAATTGGAACCAACTATGTGTAGCACTTCATGAGAAATTTGGAGAGAAGGGAGACAACTTGTCTCTTTTGGAGTAGTTGACAACCATCAAGAGAGCTCCCAATGAGCAGCTGACTGATTTCAACTTCAGATTTCAAAGGACTTGGGAGAGAATTCTAGTGGCAGTCAAGCCAACAATAGAAGGTGCTTTTCTTTACTATCTCAAAGCTCTAAATTCTGATATTTCTATGTTAATTCAGTCCATGGGAGGCACAACTATCCCCATTGCTTATAGCATTTCCATTAGAGCTGAAAATTGTTTGATCCAAGCTGGAAAACTAGCTCCTAGACCTCCCATGCCATTGTTTCCAAGTTTAGAGAGCCCAAACACTAATCAAGCACCTAATTTGGCTCCTTCTCCCACACCTAGAAATCAGAATTCAAGTGAAGCTTCCACTTCATCTTCTAGTGCCTCAAATGAACTTCAAGAAGTCATGAAGCAATTGCAAAATTTAGGTAATGAGCTGGTTACTCTCAAGAGGAAACAAGCCCAAAGTTTTAGACCTTCCTTCCAGCCTCAAGCTCAGCCTAATAGGCAGCCATATCAACCTCATAGACCACCCAATCTAGCTGCAAATATAAATCAAGCAAGGCCTCCGCCAATGACAGACCATTTCAGCCCTATAATCTAAATGCTATTTCTGCCTCTAAGGCATTGGTGCCAACACAAAACAATGTTGCTCAGGAGTATGATTGGTGTTTTCCATGTAATGAACCTCACAACCAATCTATGTGTTTCAAAGGTGCCTTGAATCAAGCATTAATGGTGACAACTACTGGTGTGGAGGGTGAGGGTAGTTAAGGAAACAACCAACAACAAGAAACATTCCAGCAGCAATCAGCTCCAAATGACACCACACTTGTGGCGGCGGGCAGCAGAGGATTTTGCGGCATAAATCAAATAGTCTCTCAAGGTGTTACAGCAAACACAAGGTCAAAAAGAAGGAATTTGGGTGAAGAAAAACCATTAGCTCTAACTAATCCACAACCTTTTATGGCTCCATAAATGGTTGGCAAACAAAATCCAGTTGTAAATGCACAAGGGCAGCCAAGAACAGCTCTAGACTAACTCAAATACCAGTTGTTGCTGCCCACATGCAAGGGATGAATATGCAAACCAAGGGACAACAAAGAGATCCTTCATCACCATTTAGTATCATTGATCAGATGAAGAAGACAAATGTAAATATATCAATGTGGGAATCCCTATCTATCCCAAGCCAGAGAGATTTGCTACAAGCTGCCATGAAGGACTGGCCAACTTCAAATCAGCAAGTCCAAATGTAAGAGAAAGTGCTCACAAATGCTGCCCAGCCTGAAGGGAATCATGGAGGACAACAAGGTAAAATGTTGAAGCCCCCTCCTTTTTATGTCTCATTAATCATTGGAAACCAATTGGTGCACAATTGCATGATTGATTCAGGAAAGTAGCTCAGTGATGCCCAAGCAAATAGTTGATCAGCTAGGACTTCAATATGAAACCATATCCAAAGGAGTAGTGCAGTTGGATGGGACAGTAGTAACAATAGTTGGGGTGATTAGAAACTTGAGTCTTACCTTGCATGCATGTCCAAATGTTGTTGTTTTACAAGATGTATCAGTTATAGACCTTCCACCACTCTTTGCCCTATGTTTGTCAAGATATTTCACAACCAAGATTGGAGGATATTTGTCTACTGATTGGTCACACATGCTATTCAGAACGAGGTATGGAACCAAAGCTACAATCAGGTCTGAACCTATTACAAACTTCCACATTGAGCCCTACACTCCAAGTCAGATCAATGCCAACTGTTTGGCATTTGATCAAGAAGATCACCCAAGCACTGATGAAGCTGACACCAAGGTTGGAAGCATCCGGATCTAACTCTTGATGAATGGGAAAACAAGGTGCATGCTTTTGATCCTTATCAAGAAGTAGAAGAATCTGAGCTAGGGGTCTATTGCATACATCAAGAAGATCAGCCCATTCCTAGCATCACCAAGCCAAACCACAAGGATGACAATGAGGTATGGCAGCTATTTTTTGATGGATCAAGGAGTAGACAAGGTGCGGGAGGTGGAGCTATGCTTGTTTCACCTCAAGGATTAAATTACTATTCAAATTTTAGATTTCAGTTTACATGCTCCAATAACACTGCTGAATATGAAGCCTTGGTGCAAGGGATGCATTGGGCAATAAAGAGAGGAATAAAGAACTTGCAAGTCTTCGGTGACAGTGAGTTGATTGTCAACCAGGTCAAGGGGCATCATGCTGTCAAGAATGATCTACTCAAGTGTTACAAGAAGAGGGTGTGGGACCTCATTGAAGATTTTGAGGGTTTTGGCATCAAATCAATTCCTAGGAGAGAGAGAACCATGCTGCTGACAGAGTTGCAATAGTTGGGGCAGCCTTTGACGTTGTGGAGAGCATTCAAAAAGATAAGGTAAAACCAAACATCCATGTGATTGTGAGGCCTTCAAAGTGCCGGATAACAATGTAAGTTGGCAAGTGTTTGAGAATGAACAACAATTTGCTTAGAAGAAGAAGTGAGTTCTCGGCTAAAAATCAGAAAAATTGGAACAGCAGAATATGGTGACCAAGTGGTACAGTGAGAACTAACAAGCTGCCTAAGGGACTTATCACTTTGGAGTCCATTTTCAATCCCAATGATCAGTTTAGGAAAGAGAAAGCAAACATTCGAGTCAAGAGAGAAGATTCAAGTATCCATCTTAGTGGAAGAGAACAAACCATTGCAAATTGGAAAGATGACAACCGAACAAGAAAGGTATGAGTTCATACAGCTATGCCAAGAGTTCCCTGATGTGTTTGCTTGGAGCTACGAAGATTTGAAAAGTTTCAATCCCAAGTTAGCTCAGCACACCATTGAGTTGGACCCAAATACTAAGCCCATCAGGCGAAACAAAAGCGGTCAATCCACACATGAAACCTCTCATGAGGAAGGAATTGAACAAGTTGATTGAGTCAAGGATCATATTCCCAATCAAGCATTCTAGTTGGGTTTCCAACTTAGTTCTAGTCAGAAAGAAGAGTGGAGAGATCAGATTGTGTGTTGACTTCAGAGACTTGAATAGAGCATCTCTCAAGGACCATTACCCACTCCCTTCTATGGAGCAAATTTTGCAAGTTGTGGCTGGCTCCAAGAGGTTTTCACTATTTGATGGCTACTTGGGCTACAATCAGATTATGGTGAAGGAAGAAGATCATTTCAAGATAGCCTTCACAACCAAATGGGGAACTTATGCATATAGGAAAATGCCATTTGGGCTGTCCAATGCTGGAGCTACCTTCCAAAGAGCAATGGACATAGTGCTCAAAGGTTTGATTAACAACGTGGTGCTGATATACCTTGATGATATCATTGTTTTTTCAAAGAATGCAGCAGACCACCTCTCTCATTTGAGACAAGTCTTCCAAAGGTGCAGGAGATTTGGAGTGTCTTTGAATCCTAAGAAGTGTATCTTCCTAGCACATGAAGGAAAGCTCCTTGGCCATATTGTCTCCAAAGAAGGATTAGCAATTGATCCAGAGAGGGTTGAAGCCATAAGAGCACTACCATTGCCAAGCCACAAGAAGGCCCTTCAGAGTTTCTTGGGGAGAATAAACTTTGTTCGGAGGTTTGTCCTAGATTTTGCAGCCCTTGTCAAACCTATCACCAAAATGTTAAAGAAAAGCATGGCTTTCAAGTGGACAGCAGAAGGCAAGGAGAGTTTTGAAGCAATCAAAGAAGCCATCTCCCAAGCACCAACTCTCATCAACCCAGATTTCTCCAAGGATTTCATCCTCTATGCATTTGGAGGTAATGATACTATTTCTGCCATTTTGGTACAGCAGAATAAGGACAATGATGAGCAGCCAATTGCTTTCTTTAGCCAAAGCCTAGATGACTATGAGGTGAGATATTATTTTATTGAGAAGCATGTACTTGCAAAGAATCGAAGATTGAAGAAATTAAAGCATCTAGTCTCAAACAACAAGGTTCAGTTGTTGGTCTCTCATGCGGCGAGTAAAGGACTTCCTCCTCAACAAGGATTTGAATGAGAAAAGGGCAGGCTGGATCACTCGTGTCATGGAGTATGACATTGAGATCAAGGTCACCAATTTGGTAAGAGGAAAAGGATTGTATGAGCAGCTGATTCTGGGAAAGCAAAAAGGAGTATGCAATAAAGAAGAGACTATTTTGATAGTTCAAGAAAGCCATGTGCAAGGTAGCACTCAAGAAGAGGATAATGTTGTCCCCACTCCTTGCTGGACCCAAGGTATAATGCATTTCCTAAGCATAGGCCTATGCCCTCCAGAGATGAACAAAACCCAAAGAAGACACTTCAGATTACAAGCTGTCCCATATGCCATAGTAGACGGTGTTTTGTTCAAGAAAGATGTGAATGGAGTGCTGTTGAGATGCATTAGCACAAATCAGATTCATAGGGTGTTGGAAGAGTTCCATGGTGGACCAGCTGGTGGTCATTTTGCACCAAGAGTGACAGCTCTAAAAATCATGAAGGCTGGTTATTATTGGCCCAAGATTTTCAGTGATTGCTTTGCATGGATCAAAAGGTGCAAGAATTGTGCATTCTTCACAAGTAAAGAGAGGCTTGTTGCCCTTCCATTGCATCCAATTTCAGTTGACCAGCCATTCATGTAATGGGGTTTGGACTTCATTGGAGTCATTAATCCCAATTCAAGCCAAGGGCATAAGTGGATTTTGACAGCCACAGACTACTTCACCAAGTGGACTGAAGCAGTAGCACTCAAGGAAGCAAATGAGTCTAGCATCTTAGACTTCTATGAGGGGATAGTAACCAGATTTGGCATACCTGCTACAATAATCTCAGATAATGCATTAGCATTCATTAGATCCAAGGTGACTGAGTGGGCTATCAAGAACGGGATCTACCTAAGTACTTCATCAAACTAATATCCTCAAGGTAATGGCAGGCTGAATCTACAAACAAGAACTTGTTTAGGATCATTAGGAGGACTCTTGATGAGAATCAGAGGTCTTGGCATACCAAACTGAAATCAGCCTTATGGGCTGATAGGATAACTCCCAAGAGATCCACAGGTAACTCTCCATTCAGGCTTGTTTATGGAAGAGAGGCAATCTTGCCCATGTCACTTGAGTTGCCAACATTGGAACTCATGAAGCAGTTAGAGTTGCTAGAGTTTGGGCCCATGGAGGTGAGATATGCAGAGTTGATGGAGCTCCAAGAGATCAGAGATCAGGCATCCCAAGCAATGGAGAAGGATCAAGCTTTGATCAAGAAGACCTTTGATAGGAAGGCCAAGAGTAGATCTTTCCAAGTTGGAGATCTAGTATTAAAATGGGATGCAGATAGAGCAAAACCGGGAAGGCATTCAAAATTTGATGCCATTTGGAGTGGCCCATACATGGTCACAAAGTGTAAGGACAGCAATGCCTTCCAATTGTCTTCATTGGATGGTGAAGAAATACATATTCCAGTCAATGGAATCTATCTAAAGCATTGCTACTAGAGGGAAATTCTCCACCTTGTAAATATTAGCTTAGGTTTTCATTCCTCTAAGTGCTTGTGCACATTGTTTTGTTGTAGGTTGTTTTTCTTTCCCTAAGTGCTTTGGCATGAACTTTGCATTCTAGGAATGTGTTTGCAGGCCTTGCTCCATCAGGTGATTTTCCATGTTCCTCTTTGCAACGTTCTAGTCAGTTGGGGTATTAAACAGAGAATCAAGTGACTCCATGCCCAATGGATTGCTTCAGGCAACTGGTAACTTCATCCAGCAGGCAGATGACCCCTCTGAGTCGCCAAAATTGTTATCCCAAATGTGCCCCCTACTCATTTTGTGGCTAACTCCTTTACATATTTCCTTCTCTTGTGCCTCAGTCAGAATATTTTGTTTTCTAGGCACTCAAAACCTTCTAGAAATGGCACCATTGGATAGAGCTCTCTCTCAGCTTTCCAAAAAGGTAAAGTTTTCCTCCTAACTCCTCATATTTTTCAAGTTATGGCTCGGCGGAGTTTTGTGGGAAATTTTCCCTTAGATGGCCTGACCAATCGAGAGTGTGCCACGTGGCACCTAGAGTGGTGGAGCGCAAGGAAAATTTGGAAATTTTTTCCAAAGACCAAACGGGTAAAAATTCAAACTTTTTGCCCGCCGATCGATTTTGGCCTGTTTTTCCCTAAATTTTCAAATCGCCATATCTTTCGATCCAAAGCTCAGATTTTTGCGTTCTTTATATCAATGGAAAGCTGGTGAAATTATCTACATGATTCCAGGGTCAATTTTGAATTTTGATTAATTTTAGAGAGATGAAATCAAGAAACGTCTCTGGCACGTGGTAATGGCCAGAAATGACGTTTCAACAACCAATTTTAATGCAAAATGGGTCGCATTCTTCTTCAGCATGGCCAAAAATGTCAGGGCATGGGTTTGTAAGGATGCCCATGCTATTTTAATGCATATTCATTTAATGGGGAATGGGTCCCATGTTTTTTACACATTTTTCTCTCCTGGGCTCGACCCATGTATTGTAAAAGCCAGATTTGGCTCATTTTTTGTTGGTTGAACATTTTTTTGGGACAACAAGCTTCTTCTTTCACCTTCAACAAGTGATTTTTGCAAGTTTCAGACCTTCTTCATAATTATAACAGGTTTCTGCCTCTTTGATGTTGCAAATGCAAGGATTTTGACATGAAAATGATAGTGCAGACTCTGTGATCAATTTTCAGTCCTTTGTTTGTATTGTCTTGTTTCATTTCAGACCTCTAATTGCATCTTATCAGCCTGTGTATGATGTTTCATGTTGCATTTCATGAAATTGTGTCAATTTGCATGAACAAGAAGTGTTCACCACTCCTTTGGTGTATCACCTATTAGTTTAGTTTCAATTTTTGTACTTTCTATCTCTGTCTCCTTGGAATTTAGAGTAGGATTAGGATTCAAACCTCTGCAATTGTGTAAATAACAGATCTGATCAGAGGAGTTTGAGGAACCAACCTCTAATCTGGATATTCCTCTCTCATTTTACAAGTCCCACACTTGGAGAGAGGTTTCAATGTTGTGCAATCACACTAGATACCCTGAAACATCAACATAGAAACTGATTTGCATCCAGGGTGCCGCTGATTTGCCACAACACCTCATGGAAAGGATTTAAGGGCATGATCAACATATTTCCATTTAGTTTCTTTGTAGGGTGGAAAAACATGACGATGGAATATGGAAAAAGACCATTAAGGTGACGAAGAAATTATTGCTGAAGTCACGGCCTTAGCTTGGAAGGAAATAGATTCTTCAACAAAAGGATTTACAAGAACATGGAGGTTAAAAAGTTTCTAGACAAGAGTGAAGCACTGGATTTTGTCACAGCGGGCATCAAAGTAGCCTCCATTCCAACACTGTTTGATGAGATAGCCAATATTATAGTTATATATGTTACAATGGAAGGAATGTTACATTGGAAGGAAGGTACATTACTATTCCTCTCAAACACCTTGTCTTTTTGAATCATTTTTGGAGAAATCTAAAAATTTGTTTCCCTCATTTCATTGTAAACTCTCTAGAATGTTCCATTTTAGAAGTTCAGAATCACACCCACGCCACTCCCCTCCATCAAGGCATTATATTTTTACTTCACCAAAAATTCCTCTCTCAACACCCAATTATCCCCTCGCCCCGCCTCTCATAAACTTGACCCCGTGACAAATACCACCATGCCTATTCTCACTAATCCTATGGGTCAGAGAAGAATCAGGTCTAAAAACCCCTTGTATCCCCTCAATCATCCTTTTCCCTCAAAAATAGTTCTATGTAGCAGCAAGAACAATGACATTATCAAAGACAAAACCTTATGCATATTGGTAACCCAGGTAAAGTGGTTCTTCCGTGGAGGAGGGGTATTTAATACAAATAATTGACAAGATGGAAAAGAATTTCAAAGTTTTAAAAAGAGAAGTGAAGTAGTTGTCAAACAAAAAAATGAAAAATGAAAATGGAGGAAGAATCTAGACTTAGCGAAGGCGATTCAAGAAATTGACAAAAAACTCAACTCCCTTGACAACAGGATGGTGAATTTTAGAAGAAGATAAGATTTCACCATATTAGCTCTCAAAGCTATTTATAATTTTATGGAGCAGCATGTTAAGAGTGTTTGCATGTTAAGTGACATTCCTGTAACTATATGGGAGGAGGGACCAACACAAGATAAATCCTTCCCTGAGGTGGAAACAAATGACCCCTCTCAGGTTACAACTATTTCACTCTTGAGACCCTCTACAAACATTGAGGACAAAAATAGAAGAGAATCCAAGTGATAATACTATAATGTAGAAGTTTGGTAGATCAATTGCTACTCGGTTGTTGATTGTTTATTGTTTTGATCCTGTTTTGGCTCTTTTTGTGTATTTTTTAAACTATAGTTGGAATATCATGTAATATATTGATTTTGATCAGAATTTGATATGTAATTATTGTGATATCTTGCTTTTGAGCCTATTTTGTAATAGGGCATAGTCCCTTCAAAACTATTTTCCAATAATAATAAAAAGGTGCGCATCCTTATTTAGGTTAGATGAAGATCAAGCTAAAATAAGGTGCACACGGGTAGGAAGAGGCCTTATAGGAGAATCCTAATTTGTGCGTGAAGGTCAAAGAGAAAATTGATAAGATACTCAAATCTAGAATAATTGAGCCTATTAAAGAATTTGAATGGGTTAACCCCATGGTCATAAATATTAAGAAGGATGGGAGGATTAGGATCTGTGATGACTACAGAGAGTTAAATGATTCATGTGTCATATATCCATTTCCCACCCTATTTATAGAAGATGTCCTTGTAGGTGTAACTAGGCATGAGATATATTCTTTTATAGACGAGGTTTTAGGTTATCATTGGTGTGTGTTGTGAAGGAAGATTAGGAGAAGACAAATTTCACCACTGAATGGGGAATTTTTGCCTATATTGTTATTCACTTTGGACTAAAAAAGTGCTAGTAGTGTTCTTGTGCAGTTTTTGTATCCCTTTCAATATTTTATTCATAAATCCTTATAGGTGTATTTAGATGGTTGGACAAGTATATGGTTTAGTCAAGGATCATTGTGATAATCCGAGACTCATGTTTGAGAGGTGTATGCAATTGAACATCTCTCTTAACATTAAGAAGTGTATCTTTGCTACACGTTTTGGAAATTTACTTGGGCATATCATTTGTATGGAAGGATTTTTGGTAGACCCAACCAAGATAGCTATAATATTGGGCCTAAAAGAGCCTACCCGCCAGAGTGAAGTCTTTGGATTCTTGGGATAGATAGGGTATTACAAGAAGTTTATCAAAGGATATGCAAAGATTGTCATGCCCTTGGAAGAATTATTGAAGGCCAAATGTAAATTTTATTGGGGTGACGCACAACAAAAAGAATTTGAGACACTAAAGGAAAGTTTGAATACTATACCTATTTTATGTTTTCCTTCATGGGATAAGTTCTTTCATGTTCATAGTGATGCATCCGACGACAATTGGCATAGTGTTGGTATAACTAGGGAAGGGCTGTGGATCATGCTATTTTATTTATAAGAAGGAAGTTGACACCCGAGGAGTAGAATAACACAACTAATGAACGTGAATATTTGTCTATGATCTACGCTATGCACAAGTTTAGACAATACTTGTCGGTGACCTTGTTTATTTTCTATACAGTTCATATGGCACTCAATTACTTGGTCAACAAGAATTTTTGCAAGGGCACATTTGTAGGTGGATAATTCTATTTTAGGAGTTTGATTTCACCATTTTTGTGAAACTAGGAAAAAGTAATTCGGGGTATTACCATTTATCAAGGATTAATTTTGGTGAGGATGTCTTTGAGAATTGAAGATACTATGCCCTACATGTAGTTGTTTAGGTTGAACCACACATTGAAAAAAATTGAAGGATATTGCAGTATTTTTTTGCTTTGGACAAACACATAAAGGAATGAGGACCTTAAAGAAGAAGCAAATTACATTACACGTGACGCCTTATCAGTTGATTGTTGGAGATTTGTGATGCCATTACGAAGTTGGATCATGGTGGGATAGCAGGAAGGCATTACACTAGTGATGCTACCATGCTAAAGATTCTTATGGATGGAATTTGGTGGGAATCCTCATACACGGATACCAAGGAATATGTAAAAGCACGTGATCATTTTCAATGCCTTGGAAAACTTGGACATAGAGATGAGATGCAGTTGTGGCTTATTACAAGCCCAGAGCCTTTTGAGAAGTGGGCTATTGAATTTTTTGGTCATATATCACAACTTGCATACAGGAATGGCGCACGTTACATTATTACTTGTACGGACTATCTTATAAGGTGGGCAGAGGAAACACCTACAAAGGATTGTACAACAATAATAACAATAATTTTTTTATGGGAAAACATTATTAGTAGGTATGTCTACCCATTAAACTTGACAAGTGATATAGGAACTCATTTCTTAAATGAGATCATTAGAATTTTTCTGGCAGAGTTTATGGTGGCACACCATAAAACTACTCCTTATCACCCCCAAGCTAATGGTATCTTGTAGAGGTTTTCAACAATATTTTGGTACACATGTTGAAAAAAAAATGTGATGTTGGCAGAAAAGATTGGGATGATAAAGTGTCAGCTATACTTTGGGAATATAGGACCACTTATAAAAGGTTGAACAAGGCCACACCTTTTAATTGGTATTTGGCATGGAAGCACTACTATAGGTTGAATTTATGTTACCTATTATCCAAAATTATACCCCTAGATTATTTTGGCTTTAACAAGCTTAAAAATGGACTTAGACATTTTTTACGGTTTTATGATGGTCATATGGCCATCAAATTGCATTTCCCAAATGCATTGACCATTGGTTTTCAAAAATAGCAGAATATTATTTCAGTTTACCATGTGTTTGCATGGAACTTATTATTCTCTGCAGGTTCTCCTAACCTATGAAGCAAAGGAGCTTGGTTAAAGACTTAGGTGAGTTTGACTCAAATATGTGGGAAAAGGAAAAGCCGCAATTAATGAAACACCAACACGTGAAGCCATTTCAACATTTCCTAAGGATATGCACCTCATCTAGACTCCAAGCCCTTGAATCAACTATACTTTATAATTTTTGGGTTCGGAGTAAGTTAGACAAGGTCAAAGGGCTAGTGGTGGCTAACTTCAAAACTAAACATGTTTCAAAGTCCTCGGGACTTAGGAATTGCGATATGCAAAGAGCTACATGGAGCCACCACATTTTATTTCATTTCCCATCTAACAAATGTGAAGGCCCATAAAATTAGAGAAAAGCACGAGGAAGGCGGTTTGATAGGTCATGACATAGGGGCTACGTGGAGCTTCTTCATTGGCTGAAATTTCATAGGTCTCGTAAGGATTTCAAAGAAAATATTGACAATGTGAAGTGTGTGGAGCCTTTCTATTAGCTCACACTTCGCAATTTTCAAAAGGACTATTCAAAAGCTTGAAAATAGATAAAGGTGTGGAAATTCCTCATTAGTCAATGGTTCATGGATGTTAGAGGTGGAAATAAAAAGGAATGACATGTGAAGTGCATGGAGCCTTCTCATTTGCTCACACTTCACAATGGTCAGTTGAGGGAAAATTTGCGAAGAAACATAGATAGATCTTATTTGCTCGCATCTCTCTGGGATTGACAAGGGGCCAAGGAAAATTAATCAATGTGAAGCAATGTGGCAGGGACTTATTGGTTCATATTTTTTAATACGATGGATATTTTTAAAACCAAAGAAAAAGGCAAGTAAAATAAGAAAGGAAAAATGATAGGAATGGGGATTAAAGCCCAATTTACGTGATCCAAATAGGAGGTAGACACTTGGAAAATATAGAATAAATTACAAATTGGTAGAGCCCAATCTCCGAGCCAATCGGGATCTACTACGTGTCAAAATTATGTGCCTCCCAATTGGTAAAACTTTAATTGGCCATATTTTTGATCCCTAACTCCAAATTAGACAAATATTATATTGTTGGAAATATCTCCTTGAGCCCTTCAATTTGACGTCATAAAAATATGGTAAACACATATTTTTGAGGCGTAAGAGGGCTATTTTTGCATGCTGATTGATCAACTCGGGTAGCTTAACCACCAAAATTGACAAAGCATGGCTTCATTTCCTTCTAAAATATGTAATAAAATGAATGATGAATCTGTAACCCTGCACATATGCTTGGAGATTATTAGTGGTTGGAAATTTGGAAAATTTGTGCCCCTTCTCTTTTATCTCTTCTCTCTCTTTCTATTAGAGCTATATATTGTAAAACCTTTCATTTTGAAAGGGATGGACATTCAAAAATTGTAATGAAACTCTATAATTTTTTTCCAAAGTAGTTATGGGCCATCAAACCTCAATTTTTTGACTTGGTAATGTATTTTGGTGCCTTCCTTTGTAACTATAATGGACCATGCATACTTTCTTTGCAAATAAATCTTGTTTTGTGACACATATGTCTATCCTAGCTTGTTTTAGCTACAACCTTGCCTCTCTTTTACTTATTGCATTGTGTTGTGCATGTATTTCCTTTGCAAGTTCATTTTTATGTGTTTCATGTGAGAATAGATGGTAAATGAAGCTTTGGGTTTATGTCACTTATGTCTAGCCTCTCCCTTCTTCATTTCTTTCTCTTTCTCCCTCACTAGAGTGTCTCTCACCCCTTTTCTGGTGCTATCACCAGCTTTTATCTTAGGATTTACCCTTCACGCATCTTTATAATGATATCTCTTTCTCCTTGGTCCCTTGGCATGGTTAGTTTAGGATTAGTTAGCCACATTTTCCTTTTTAGGAGTCGTTTAAAATTATATTTAGGTAGAGGAATCTGACCTTTCTAGAGGTCTGCCTAAATATGCAAGTCCCACACTTGGAGATATTCCCATGCTAGGAAAAAGCAGAGATCTATGAGATATTCCCACACTTGGAGATATTCCCATGCTAGGAAATATGCAAGTCCCACACTTGGAGATATTCCCATGCTAGGAAATTTTTAGGGTGCTACTTTTTTGACATAACATTACCATCCCCTGCGTATTGCACGGATAGGTGGATTAGACGATGAACACGTAGTAGAAAAGCACATTGAAAAAATAATACAGCTTAGATGAGATGTGAGCCATTGCGCATTGGAACTAGAAGATTGATAAGGAAAGTCAAAAATTATGGCATCATAGGCACCTTAAGAACAAGACATTTGAGGTTGGTAAGGTGGTCCTTCTCTATGACTCCAAATTTTCTTTCCACCCAGAAAATTGAAAGTAGATTGGTTAGGACCTTTTGTAGTAACCAATATACTTAAATAACATGAATTTTAGCTATAGGCACTAGATGACACCATGTTTTCTAATTACTTCAATGGGAATAGGCTGAATCCATACTATAAATAAGTCTTCTTGATGTTTGTAATAAGGTAGTATTGCCATTTAGATTAGATTTCCCTTTTATGTGTTTCCTTTCATCATTGTTATGATTTATTATTTTTCTTTCATTTTGTTGTTGTAATATGCGTGCTTACATGGTAGGAAGTTGATTACTATATATTAAGTTCATGAGCAGAGGACCACACATAATTTTAGTGTGGGTGAACTAGATGCATGTGCAAGTGCGTGGAATAGAAAAAATAAATCTTTTGGGGTTCAAAGAGTAAGATACATGTTGACGCATTAGGAAGAATGATATAGGTACAAGAGTGCTACATGGATGCTATTTTAAAGAAGAATAAGGCACTATAGGTGCTAAGGTGATGGTGCTCATAAGGGAAATTTCTCATGATGAAGACCATGCATAAGAAAATGGTCACGTAGGGTAATGTTGGTGCAAATCAGCAACACCCTTGGATGTTGATCAGATTTCTAGTTTGACATTTTGGACATCCAGTGTGATTGCACAACATTGAATATTTTCCCCAAGTGTGGGACTTGTAAAAATGGAAAAGAATCTCTAGGTTAGAGGTTGGTTCCTCAACTCCTCTGATCAGGTGTATTACTTGCAAGTTGCAGAGGTTTTGAATTCAAGATCCTAATCTAAATTCCAAGGGGACAGAGATAGAGAATGCAAAAAAACTGAAACTAATGTTAATAAGGTGATGCACCAAAGGAATGGTGAACATTATTTACTTCGAAAATAGACACAGTCATAGAAATGCAAAAAAATCATGCAAAACCGACAAAAATGTAATGAAAGGTTAGAAATGAAGCAAAACAACACAAACAAAGGATTGTGAAAAAAAATCATTCATGAGCTTGCATTATCATTTTCAATATAAAAACACATGCATTATAACATCCGAGAGGAAAAAAATAGGTTACAGTCTTGGAAGAGGTATGATATTCCACAAAATCACTTTTCAAGGTGAAAAAAGGGAGCCTGCCATACATGAAAAATGTCCAACCCCTAAAAAGAGCCAAAACTGGTTTTTACAATGCAAAACCGAGCCCAGGAGAGAGAAACGTGGGAAAACGTGAGAAAAATTTCAAACACCGACCAAATTCATAATAAACAACATGGGTTCCTTACAGGTCCATTCGCTGACATTTTTCGCCATGCTGGGAGAAAATGCGAGCCATGCTGCATTAAAAATGGTGGTTGAAATTTCATTTTTGTTCATTACCATATGCTAGAGGCGTTTTTCAACTTTCTCTATCCAAACTCCATCAAAATATAAAATTAATCCCGTAATCTTGTAGAGAATTTCACCAGTTTCAAGTTGATATAAAGAACGTGGAAACGGAGCTCTGGATCGAAAGTTATGGTTGTTTGAAAATTTAGGGCAAAACAGGGCTAAAACGGGTTGGCGGGCCAAAAATTTGAAATTTTCCCACTTTTTGCATTTGGGAAAATTTCCCAAAATCCCCACGCTCCGCGCTCATGGTGCCATGTGGCATGTGCTGATTGGATGTGGGCCTTCTGTGCTTCATTTTCCACCGTTTTGGCCATTGGAAAATTTTCCAAAAATTCTCCACCGGGCCGATGGCCTGAGGACACGTGGCACGATGTGATTGGATGCAAATTTTTCTCTATCTGTTCCATCACTTTTGACCCTCTTTTCTGACTTGGACACGTGGCAAAACCCTATTGGACATGGGATTTCCCTGCCATTTTCCCTGTGGGCCAATAATAGCCATTTTATCACCATGTGGACACGTGGAAAGATCCCATTGGCTCATGTTTAGTGGGCAGACTTTTTATTTCAATATTTCTTTCGAATTTTCTTTGGGAAAAATTCCCAACTTTCCCCACTTTCCGCCATTTTGGTGCCACATGACGAGCTCCCATTTGATGTGGGCCTTGGGGGTGAACATTTCTCTCTGCGCCTTTGGGAAAAATTCCCAATGTTTCACCAGCGGCCGAAGCTCCGACGCCCCTGAACACGTGGCACGATCTTATCCGCTCATGGGCCTCTGTGGGGCGGCTCTCCCTTTTATTTTTTTACACTTGGGAGAAAAAAGAAAGAATATTTTCACACCCCCGACCTCGACACCGTGGCGACATGTGGCGAGCTCGATCGGGTCTACTGGCCTACGGGCCAATAATTTTCATTTGACCTAACCAAAACACTTCACCAAAATTTTAATTTCATCTCCGCCCTCTGCCACTCCTTCGGCCTGAGGACACGTGGCAAAGACATCCAATTCATCGGTGGGCCTTCAGGGAAAAAAATTCCTTTTGAAAACTTGCCGAACACTTGGTAAAAATTCCAAGTTTACCCCGACCTCCGCCCTCCCGAGGACACGTGGCCTTATCTTATTGGTCATGCGGGCATTTCAGGGAAAATTTCCCACAAAATCTCAAATTGAGCCATAACTTCAAAAATACATGGAGTTAGGAGGAAAACTTTACCTTTCTGGAAAGCTGAGAAAAATCTCTATCCAATGGTGCCATTTCTAGAAGGTCTTGAGTGCCTGAAAGCAAAAATTATGACTGAGGCACAAGGGAGGGAAGAATGAAGGGAGTTAGCCACAAAATGTGCAAGGGGAACATTTTGGATAACAATTTTGGCGACTCAGAGGGGTCATCTGCCTGCTGGATGAAGTTACCAGTTGCTTGAAGTAATCCATTGGGCATGGGGTCATCAAATTCTCTACTTGGTACCCCAACTGATTAGAACACTACAAGGAGGAAGTTGGAAGGTATAACACCATCCGATTGGAGCAAGTGTTGTAAAACACATTTCCTGGAACAACAAGCTTGTGCCAAAGCACTTAGGGAAAGAAAAGCTAATCTACAACAAAACAATGTGCATAAGCACTTGGAGGAATGAAAACCTAAGCTAATATGTACAAGGTGGAGAATTTCCTTCAGTAGCAATGCTTTAGATGGATTCCATTGACTGAAATATGTAATTCTTCACCATCCAATGAAGACAATTGGAAAGCATTTCTATCCTTACACTTTGTGACCATGTATGGGCCACTCCAAATGGCATCAAATTTTGAATGCCTCCTAGTTTTTCTTTATCTGCATCCCATTTTAACACTAGATCTCCAACTTGGAAAGATCTGTCCTTGGCCTTTCTATCAAAGGTCTTCTTGATCAGAGCCTGATCCTTCTCCATTGCTTGGGATGCCTGATTTCTGATTTCTTGGAGCTCCATCAATTCTACATATCTAACCTCTATGGGCCCAAACTCCAACAACTCCAACTGTTTCATGAGTTCCAATGTTGGCAACTCAAGTGACATGGGCAAAATTTCCTCTCTTCCATAAACAAGCCTGAATGGAGAATTACTTGTAGATCTCTTGGGAGTTATCCTATCAGCCCATAATACTGATTTCAATTTGCTATGCCAAGACCTCTAATTTTCATCAAGAGTCCTCCTAATGATCCTTAACAAGTTCTTGTTTGTAGATTCAGCTTGGCCATTACCCTAAGGGTAATAATTTGATGAAGTGCTTAGGTAGATCCCATTCTTGATATCCCATTCAGTTACCTTGGACCCAATGAATGCCAATGCATTATCTGATATTATTGTAGTAGGTATGCCAAATCTGGTTGTTATTCCCTCATAGAAGTCCAAGATGCTAGATTCATTCTCTTCCTTGAGTGCTACTGCTTCAGTCCACTTGGTGAAGTAATCTGTTGCTATTAGAATCCATTTGTGTCCTTGGCTTGAATTTGGATTAATGACTCCAATGAAGTCCAAACCCCATTGCATGAATGGTTGGTCAACTGAAATTGGATGCAATGGAAGGGCAGCTAGCCTCTCCTTACCCATGAAGAATGCACAATTCTTGCACCTCTTGATCCATGCATAACAATCACTGAAAATATTGGGCCAATAATAGCCAACCCTCATGATCTTTAGAGCTGTCACTCTTGGTGCAAAATGACCACCAACTGATCCACCATGGAACTCTTCCAACACCCTATGAATCTGATTTGTACTAATGCATCTCAGCAGCACTCCATTCACATCCCTTTTGAACAAAACACCATCAACAAGGCATACGGGAAAGCTGCAATCTGAAGTGTCTTCTTTGGTCTTATTCATCTCTCGGAGGTCATAGACCTATGATTAGGAAGTGCATTATGTCTTGGGTCTAGCAAAGAGTGAGGACACCTTTTTTTTTCCTCTTGAGTGCTCCCTTACTCATGGGCTGTCTTGCAACGCCAAAACAACCTCCTTCTCATTACATGCTTCCTTGGATTTATTCAAGACCAACTTCTCGACAATCCTTTTCCTCTGACCAACTTGGTGAATTTGATGTCTATGTCATACTCCATGACACGAGTAATCCAATATGTTCTCTTTTCATTCAGGTCTTTGTTGAGGAGGAAGTGCAGAACTCCCACATGAGAAACCAACAATTGAACCTTGTTTTTGAAAATATATGCTTGAATTTCTTCAAGCTCCCGATTCTTGTAAGAACATGCTTCTCAATGAAAGAATATCTCACCTCATAGTCCTCCAGGCTTTGGATGAAGAAAGCAATTGGCTGCTCATCATTGTCTTTGTTCTACTGTACCAAAATTGCAGAAATAGTATCATCACCCCCAAATGCATAGAGGATGAAATCCTTGGAGAAATCTGGGTTAATGAGAGTTGGGGATTGAGAGATGGCTTCTTTGATTGCTTCAAAAATTTCCTTGCCTTCTGTTGTCCATTTAAAAACCATGATTTTCTTTAACATATTGGTGATAGGCTTGACTAGGGCTACAAATTGGGACAAACCTCCAAACAAAGTTTATTCTCCCAAGAAACTCAAGGGCCTTCTTGTGGCTTGGCAATGGTAGTGCTCTTATGGCTTCAACCCTCTATGGATCAATTGATAATCCTTCTTTGGAGACAATATGGCCAAGGATCTTTCCTTCATGTGCTAGGAAGATACACTTCTTAGGATTCAAAGACACTCCAAATCTCCGGACCTTTGGAAGACTTGTCTCAAATGAGAGAGGTGGTCTCGCTGCATTCTTTGAAAAAATAGTGATATCATCAAGGTATACCAGCACCACATTATTAATCAAACCTTTGAATGCTATGTCCATTGCTCTTTTGAAGGTAGCTCCAGCTTTGGACAACCTAAATGGCATTTTCCTATATGCATAAGTTCCCCATTTGGTTGTAAAGGATATCTTTAATCGATCCTCTTCTTTCACCATAATCTGATTGTACCACGAATAGCCATCAAGTAATGAAAACCTCTTAGAGCTAGCAACAACTTGTAAAATCTACTCCATAGAAGGAAGTGTCTAATGATCCTTGAGAGATGCTCTATTCAAATCTCACGAAGTTAACACACAATCTGATTTCTCTACTCTTCTTTCTAATCTGGAACCAAGTTGGCCACCCAACTAGAATGCTTGATAGGGAATATGATTCTTGACTCTATCAACTTATTCAATTCTCTTCTCATGAGAGGCTCCATGTGTGGATTGACTGTCCTTTGTTTTTTCCTGATGGGTTTAGTACTCGGGATTGAAACCTTTCAAATCTTCATAGCTCCAAGAAAACACATCAGGTAATTCTTGACAAAGCTGTATGAACTCATACCTTTCTTTCTCAGTTGTCACTTTACCAACTTGGAGTGATTTTCCTTCTTCCACCAAGATGGAAACTAAATTTTCTCCCTTGACTTGGATGTTTGCTTTCTCCTTCTTAAACTGATCATTAGGATTGAAAATGGAATCCAAAGTAATAAGTCCCTTTGGTAGTTTGTTGGTTCTCAGCCTATACCACTTGGTCACCATATCTTTGCTGCTCCAACATTTCTTGATGTTTAGCTGAAAACTCAGCCTCTTCTTGCAAGAAATGGATGATTTTTGATCATTTTCAAACACTTGCCAACTTACATTGTTGTCTGGCACCGAAGGCCTTACAATCACATAGATGTTTGGCTATACCTTATCCTTTTGGATGCTTTCAACAACGTCAAAGGATGCTCCAACTGCTGCAAGCCTATCAGTAGCTTGGTTCTCTTTTCTAGGAATGGATTTGATGCCAAAGCCCTCAAAATCTTCAATGAGGTCCCACACCCTATTTTTGTAGCACTTGAGTAGATCATTCTTGACAGCATGTTGCCCTTAACTTGGTTGACAATCAACTCACTTGTCACCAAATACTTACAAGTTATTTATTCCTCTCTTGATTGACCAATGAAATCCTTGTATCAAAGCTTCATATTCAGTAGTGTTATTAGAGCATGCAAAATGAAATTTAAAAGCTGAATAATACTTAACTCCTTGAGGTGAAACAAACATAGCTCCCCCTCCTGCACCATCAAAAACAACTACCATACCTCATTGTCATCCTTGTGGTCTAGCTTGGTGATGCTAGGGATAGGATGATTCTCTTCATGCATGCAATAGACTCCTAGCTCAGATTCTTCTATTTCTTGATAAGGATCAAAAGCATGCACCTTGTTTTCCCATTCATCAAGAGTCAGATCTTTGATACTTCAAACCTTGGTGTCAGCTTCATCAGTGCTTGGATAATCTTCTTGATTAAACGCTGAACAATTGGTGTTGATTTGACTTGGAGTGTGAGGCTCAATGTGAAATTTTGCAATAGGTTCAGATCTGATTGTGGCCTTGGTTCCATATCTTGTTTTGAACAACATGTGTGACCAATCAATGGATAAGTACCCTCCAATCTTAGCTGTGAAATCCCTTGACAGACATAGGGAAAAGAGTGGTGGAAGATCTATTACTGAGACATCTTGTAAAACAACAACGTTGGGGCATGCATGAAAAGTAAGACTCAAGTTTTTTATCACTCCAACTGTTGTTACTGTTGTCCCATCCAATTGCACTACCCCTTTGGATATGACTTCATACTAAAGCCCCAACTGATCAGCTATTTTCTTGGGCATTACTGAACTACTTGCTCCGGAATCAATCATGCAGTTGTGTACTAAATGGTTTCCAATGATCAATGAAACATAGAATGGAGGGGGCTTCAACATTTTACCTTGTTGTCCTCCATGATTCCCCTCAGGCTGGGTAGCATTTGTGAGTACCTTCTCTTGCATTTGGACTTGCTGATTTGAAGTTGATGAGTCCTTCATGGCAGCTTGTAGCAAATCTCTTTGGCCTGTGATAGATAGTGATTCCCACATTGATATGTTTACATTTGTCTTCTTCATCTAATCAATGATGTTGAATGGAGATGAAGCATCTCTCTACTATCCCTTGGCCTGGACATTCATTCCTTGCATATGGGTAGCAACAACTGGCATTTGAGTTGGCCTAGGAGCTGTTTTAGGTAGCCCTTGCATGTTTAGAACTACATTTTGTTTGCCAATAATTTCTAGAGTGATAGAAGATTGTGGATTACTTGGAGCCAATGTATGTTCTTCACCCAATTTTCTCCTTTTTTACCTTGTGTTGGTTGCAACACTTTGGGAAGTTGTTGATTCATGCCAAAAAAATCTTACGCCTTCCGGTTTACAAGTGTGGTATCATTTGGAACCGATTGTTTTCTGGGATGTTTCTTGTTGTTGGTTATTTCCTTAACTCCCTTCACCCTCCACACCAGTTGTAGTCACCATTAATGCTTGATTTAAGGCACCATTGAAACATATACACTAGTTGTGAGGTTCATTGCATGGAAAACACCAATAATACTCTTGAGCTATGTTGTTTTACACTGGCACTATTGCTTTAGAGGCGAGATGTAACATTGGGATTATAGGGCTGAAATGGTCTGGCGCGTAAGGTCTTGTTTGATTTTGAATTGCAACTGGATTGGGTGGTCTTTGAGGCTGGTATGGCTACCTGTTAGGTTGAGCTTGAGGTTGGAAAAAAGGTCTAAAACCTTGGGCTTGCTGCCTCTTGAGTGTAACCAGTTGCCTAAATTTTGCAATTGCTTCATGACTTCTTGAAGTTCATTTGAGGCACTAGAAGATGAAGTAAAAGCTTCACTTGAATTTTGATTTCTAGGAGTGGGAATAGGAGCTAAAATAGGCACTTGACTAGTACTTGGGCTCTCTAAAATTGGATACAATGGCATTGGAGGCCAGGAGCTAGCTTGTCACCTTGAATCAAACAATTTTCAGATCTAATGGCAATGCTATAAGCAACAGGGATAGTTGTGCCTCCCATGGATTGAATTAACATAGAAATATCAAAATTTAGAGCTTTAAGGTAATATAGAAAAGCACCTTCTACTGTTGGCCTTACTACCATTGGAATTCTCTCCCAAGTCATTTGAAACCTGAAGTTGAAGTCAATTAGCTGCTCATTGGGAGCTCTCTTGATGGTTGTCAACTGTTCCAAAAGGGACAAGTTATCTCCCTTTTCTCCAAACTACTCATGGAGGGCTATACATAGCTGGTTCAAATTTTGGTTAGAACCGAGGCAAGACTCTGAACCATTGCAAAGCTTTCCCTTTAAACAAATATGCCATTAGTTTGACAGTAATTTGCATCTCATTAATCTCATGGATTGCACAAATATTAGCAATATCCTTAACATGATCACCAAGAGTGGTATGATTCTCTCCAGTAAAGTATGGAATGTTCTTCAATGCTGCAACTGGGATTGAATTTTGTGCATTGAGAGAAAGTGGGCTGCTTCCAGTGAAATTGACATAGAGGTTGTGTTGTGCCATTCTTATTGGCCTTAGAACCCTCGTTGATTGAATAAAAGGCCTACCAGGTGGAGGAGTTGATAGAATTCTGTTTGGTGGAGATGGAGACCTTTGAATTATCCTCCCTCTTTTCCTTCTTCTTGGAGATAATTGCAGATACTCAAACAACACCTCTTCTTCTCCAACTCTTGACCTTGTGGTGATTCTTCTCATGAGTTTTTTAAGTCTGCACTACTAAAACCAGCTGATTCTCCTTCCTTGGAGTCACCAGATGTGCAATTTAGGGCTCTTTTAAGCAAGAAACTTGTAACAAATGCACATCAATTTTTTGTAATGAAGATGAAGACCTCTAAGGTCCCATCGGGTGTGCCAAAACTATTGGTGCAAATCAGCAGCACCCCTGGATGTTGATCATATTTCTAGTTTGACATTTTGGACATCCAGTGTGATTGCACAACATTGAATCTTTTCCCTAAGTGTGGGACTTGTAAAAATGGAAAAGAATCTCTAGGTTAGAGGTGGTTCCTCAACTCCTGTGATCGTGTGTATTACTTGTAAGTTGTAGAGGTTTTAAATTCAAGATCCTACTCTAAATTCCAAGGGGACAGAGAGATAATAATGCAAAAATTGAAACTAATGCTAATAAGGTGATGCACCAAATGAATGGTGAACATTCTTTACTTCGTAAATAGACATAGGTCGTAGAAATGTTAAAAACATCATGCAAAAACTGATTAAAATGTAAAGAAAGGTCGAAATGAATCAAAACAACACAAACAAAGGATTGAAAAAAACTCATTCACAGAGCTTGCATTGTCATTTTCAATATCAAAAACACATGCATTACAACATCTGAGAGGAGAAAATAGGTTACAGTCTTGGAAGAGGTCTGATATTCCACAAAATCACTTTTCAAGGTGAAAAAGGGAGCCTGCCATACATGAAAAATGTCCAACCCCCAAAAATGAGCCAAAACTGGTTTTTACAATGCAAAATCGAGCCCAGGAGAGAGAAACGTGGGAAAACATGAGAAAACTTTCAACCACCAACCAAATTCATAATAAACAGCATGGGTATCCTTACAGGTCCATTCCTTGACATTTTTCGCCATGCTGGGAGAAAATACGAGCCATGCTGCATTAAAAATGGTGGTTGAAATGTCATTTTTGTTCATTACCACATGCCAGAGGTGTTTTTCAATTTTCTCTCTCCAAACTATATCAAAATACAAAATTGATCCCAGAATATTATATATAGTTTCACCAGACTTTCTGTTGATATAAAGAATGTGAAAACTCGAGCTCTAGATCGAAAGTTATGGTTGTTTGAAAATTTAGGGCAAAACAAGCCCAAAACGGGTTGGCGGGCCAAAAATTTGAAATTTAACCACTTTTTGCATTTGGGGAAATTTCCCAAAAATCCTCGCACTCCACCGTTCTCGGTGCCATGTGGCATGTGCTTGATTAGACGTGGGCCTTCTGCGCTTCATTTTCCACTGTTTTGGCCATTGGAAAATTTTCCAAAAATTCTCTCACGGCCGATGGCCGAGGACACATGTACGATGTGATTGGATGCGATTTTTTCTCTATCTATTCCATTGCTTTTGACCCTCTTTTTTGACTTTAACACGTGGCAAAACCCTATTGGACACGGGCTTTCCTACCATTTTTCCCTGCAGGCCAATAATATCCATTTTATCACCACGTGGAAACGTGACAAGATCCCATTGGCTCGTGTTTAGTGGGCGGACTTTTCTTTCAATATTTCCTTTGACTTTTCTTTGGGAAAAATTCCCAACTTTCCCCACTTTCTATCGGTCCGATGCCACGTGGTGAGGTCCCATTTGATGTGGGCCTTGGGGGAAAACATTTCTCTCTGCGTTATCCTTTGGGAAAAATTCCCAATGTTTCCTCGATGGCCGAAGCTCTGACGCCCCTGAACATGTGGCGTGATCTTATCCACTTGTGGGCCTCAGGGGCGGCTCTCCCTTTTGATTTTTTTACACTTGGGTGAAAAAAGAAAGAATCTTTTCACACCCCGACCTTCGACACCGTGGTGACATGTGGCGAGATTTGACTGGTCGGTGGGCCTACGGGCCAATAATTTTCCTTTACCTAACCAAAACACTTCACCAAAATTTTAATTTCATCTCCGCCTCCACCACTCCTTTGGCACGAGGACACGTGGCAAGCATCCATTCGTTGGCGGGCCTTCGGGGCAAAAATTCCTTTTGAAAACTTGCCGAACACTTGGTAAAAATTCCAAGTTTACCCCCGACCTCCGCCCTCCCGAGGACACGTGGCCTTATCTTATTGGCTGCGGGCCTTTCAGGGAAAATTTCCCACAAAATCTCCACCGAGCCATAACTTCAAAAATACATGGAGTTAGGAGGAAAACTTTACCTTTCTAGAAAGCTGAGAAAAAGCTCTATCCAATGGTGCCATTTCTAGAAGGTCTTGAGTGTCCGAAACAATTATGACTCGAGGAAAAAGGAGGGAAGAATGAAGGGAGTTAGCCACAAAATGTGCAAGGGAACATTTTGGATAACAAAGAACACGAGGTAGGCATTGGTGATGGGTCATTGAACCTCCAATCATTTAATCAACTTGTTCAAACATTTATGTCATTACAAACTAGGGATGTTTTCAAGGTTGTATGCAGAGAGAAGGGTATATAACTCAATTCTATAGTGGTTCTCTCTTTTATGGGGTTTGTTTAGTTTCATTTCTTTTCTACACTACTCATCTACGAGAGAGAAAATACAATTCTAAGCTATTGAAATGGAAAACATAATATAGAAAATGTGTTTAATCTACTAAAACAACATTGCTGGAATGAAATGGTTTTAAAAGGAAATACTCAATCAATTGAAATAATTTCTTAAAGGAAATAATAGTAAGGAAATATGTTGAAATTAGGAAACACACAATTGCATTCAAATACCCATTCAAATGAAGATATTAGAACTTAAACTCAACAAATATAAAGATTATGCATAAAATTCCAATCCTCCAATATCCTCAGTTGAGTGGGCCCTTTCTCTCCTTTGGGATTGAGGTTCTTAACACAAATAGATACTCAAAATAACATATATTATATTACTCCAAACAAGTTCATCACATACTTTTGGAAACTGAAAATAACTATCAACTGATATATTATTGTATCAAAAAGCTCTAGCTATATAGAGTAACCATCTTAGAGGTGTCTTATAGACACGACCAAGTACAAAAAGTGCCATGAATGTAGGCAACAAACTAACTAATAACAACCTCATAAAGATTCCATGACACCTTATAGTTTTGATAAAAAAAGGGTCCTTATTTGTAGGTTGTTATGAGTGAATCTTCCAAAATTCCTTAGTGGGAAAGGACTTGGTCTCCATAATTGCAATGATCAAAAGTGGTAGAAAATGTGACTTATCAACTTGCACATGTCATATAATCACTAAACAAGGTAGTTAATGGGAGTTCCATTGATCATTAGTTTACATGAGATAAAATAAGGAGAAATGCATCACTTCTACTTTGGATACAACTATTTAGAACATTCTCATGCATTAATTAACATATTTAGGAGCAAGTATATAGTTATATGGATGTTATAATAAGTCAATTCATTGACTCATCATCTCCCCTACACTTTACCTTTTGCATGTCCTCATGAAAACTTATCTCTATCCCGACCTTTGACCAAGTGTTGTGCCATATCATATTCCTCAAATTGGTCTGCATATTGTTTCTTGTACCCTTGCATCCTTGGGTTTCCAACATCACCTCATCCCAGGCCTTAAAATTTCATGTGATTGTGGAGCACTATTATGTTAAGTGGTCATGGGACTAGAACCAAGGGAGGCCTAACATGCATACTAACCCATTCCTTTTATACTCATTGTTTCCCTTTTCTACCAATTGTCAAATGATCTCAACTAGTGCATCTCCTCTGTGCATACTCCAACTAAGATTTTGTGGGGAAACTCTCTTCTTTTTAATGGTAAGCTCAAAGTATCTCATATTTTTTCATAGGCTGCCATATCCTTACCAAAGTTCTTCTCACAATAAGTTTCAAATTCCTAGACACACTGTGCCAATACTTATGAAGTGTTTTTACCAATCCCAGCTTGATAATATAAAGATCTAAAATATTTCTTCATGGAAACATCATTATGGTGGGTAGGCCTAATATAAAAACTGACAATCCTGGCCTCTTGATTAAAAATATTTTTTTTTCCCACACAATTTGATTCCTCACTAATGACTGAAAGGATTTCAATTGAAAATATCCTAATGACAAGTTTATAAAGAAATAAGGAACATTGGTATTGGTAACCAACATATTGTGGAGATAAAATTCACATAATAAATTTTACACTTCAGGAGTACAACTTTGATAAATATCCAAAAAAATGTTTTCCCATATGGAGCCTCATAAGGTTCCCCACAACACATCCTTCTATAACTTCCATGAATAAAATTGTTCTTGAAGAAACAAACTATAGACAGAAGATGGTTTTCTACAGGCTAAAATTTTGCAAGACAAAGGACAAACAAATTCAACAATTGATTCCAATTTCTTCTTAGCATTTAAACTTGACTCAACCTCTTCTTTAAGTTTCTTATTTTCCTTGACCAAATCTTTATTTCAAGAGACAATTGGGCACAATGAGAGGAAAATCATTCCATGCTTGCAAACCAATATTCTTTTGCCTCTTTAAACTATCAACTTCTACTTTTAAAACAATTATTTCTTTAATTTCTCCACAGTTCTTTGTACAAATTCATTTTGCATAGAAATTTGGGTTTCTTCCATACCTTTCAATTTCTCCCGCAAATTGTCAATTTCATTTTGGTATTTCCTTAGGACCTCATCCCTTTGTGATTCAATGCATCCAATTTCTTGTGCAGTTGTTTCCATAGCTTTTAGTCCTAATTTCTAGAGATGCGGGAATATCTTCAGAACTTCCACAGAACCTATGACACCTCAGTAGCATGGATTTTCTCTTTAGGAATGGTTGATGTGAAATCATGATATTTCAATCATCCTCCAAGGGCAGAAGAAGTACCAACTTTGAAATCTCTTCCAAAATTGGGGTTGAACCCTCATTAGACAAATGTAAGCCGAGAAAATTCATTTTCCTTGAGGAACAAGACCTTCTTGGTCTCAATGAAATAACAAAAGGGGCTGGAAGGTAATATTTTCTTTAGAATCTCGAGGCATAGAGGGCTAATCATCTCACTTGCATATTCTTCTATAACCACATTGGAAGGCCGAGGAGTCGATTCAAGCTTAGGCTGAGAACTAGGAGGTGGTTTATAAAGAAACTAGTGTAGGAGCCCTTTTGATTTTATTCTTCTTAGAACTCTCCCCTGTAGTTTTCTTCTCTACCTTTCTCTTAGGTCTACAAAAATCTCTGATGTGCACAAATTAGTTGGATAAGCCCTGGGTGTTTTATGGCAACATTACCTCCTCCACTTTTGTATTTTTGGCCTACCTTGATAACAACATCCTAAGGTACTCAAGAAGATTTACCTTAAGCTTAGGTTTGTCTGACCCTTCTTCAAATGAGTTAGAATTTTCAATGTTTCACCTCCCAATACCAATGGTTGTCCATCACAAATAAAATACTTGTTCACCCAAGTAGCAATTTCCTTCCAATGGCTGGAAAACTCTCCCTCCTAATTCCCTTTTGAATTCCATGAGGATTAATGATTATCTCGGGAAGAGCTTCCCCTTCCTCATGAAATAGAGATATAAAATCCTTAAGTGGGGAGTTAGTTACAAACCTTGAGCCCAAAATATGGGAGGCCAGAGATTGTGGAAACAATGTGGTTGTCTATTTCAATTCTTCTTTCCCCTAAGCGAGAGCAAGTTGCCTCAAAATTCAACAAAAATTATCCAACTAAATATTCATCAAATCCCTCAAATTTGTGAATAAAATATAACCAACCTTACATCATGGAAGACTTGGGAGATGATGACATTTCATAGCAATAGTGGCTCTCATAGATTCTAGTTCTGATTTCTTCTTTTTCCCCATAACACAAATTGGTTCAGGTGGAATTGTAGAAAAAATAACAATTATTGTATGAGAGAGATAGAGTACTTGCATGTAATGTCAGTAGCAGGATTTTTGAACTACACTTGAGCTTATAATGGCATTAAGTCGTCACAAAAAATGGTGGCAGAAAAGATTGATGGTACCAATTGAGGTGGCAAGGTTTTAATTTCTTCACATGGTTCCATACTACCATTGTGACTACTTGTGCCATTTTTCATTCCTCGAGAAAGGTGACACATGCCTTTACTCATCCATTATTACTCCTTATTCCCCACTTAACTCCATGAGATTTGGTTTTATGTTTTAATAAATGCATTGGGAAGTTCTAAAAATAGTTAATATCCATAGCAAAAAGTGAGTACACGTCACCTTACTAGCTCAAGCTCAACATTCCTCTGACCATTGGTGCTCCACCTCTTGCATTGGAAAAGTGACCATGATCAATGCACATTTGATAATTGACATCTCTAACCTTTATTTGCATGCAAAAAGAAAAGATATTTTTGTATTTTTTAAATATAGGGGAAGAGGATCAAAACTATGATCTTCTTCCTTTATTTGAATTTTCCTAACAAACTACTCATGGTAGGAAGAGCTAGAGTCTTCCACTGAATCAAATTCTTTGCACAACAACATGTCCTTAGTGAAAGTTTCCTTATCCTAGGGATGTTGATACATCCTCATTCTATGGCCATTCACCAACAAAGTTCTCTATCACCATCAATTGGAAACAATCTCACATATCCATTATCATAAACCTTTTCAATTTGATAGGGTCCCAACCATCTTGTTCTCAATTTTCCTTTGAATTGCTGATACTTGAGTCAAACAAGTAAGACCCAATCTCCTTCATTGAACCTTTTGTTCTTGATATGAGCATCATGTCAAGATTTTCTCTGATGTTGAAGGATTTTAGTTTGTTGTGTGCCTCCATCTACATTTCATCAAGTTCATTCAACTACATCACTCTCTCACGTTGAGCTTCATCTAGCTCAATCCCAATCTTCAATGTTGTCCTCCAGGTTTGTAACTCAAATTCCATAGGAGCAATGGATTCTTCCCATATACTAGTTCATATGGGGAGAAACTAGTGGTGGTTTTCTAGGTGGTATTGTATGCCCAAACTACTTTGAAGTAGTCTTGGCACCCAATTTTTCCTATCTACATTAAAACCTTAGTCAAAATGTTTTCCAATTCTTTGTTTGTGACCTCCACCTACCCATTGGATTGGGGGTGGTATGGTGATGATTTCTATGCTTGATTTGGTAGATCTTTAGGAAGGATTCAATCATGTTGGACATGAAACTGAGGTCCTTGATAGATACAATGGCTCTGGGAGCTCCAAACCTTAGCATAATCTTGTTGTATAAAAATTCAGCTACAACATCCTCATTGGCAGATGTCAGTGCTTGAACCTCGACCCATTTTGTAACATAGTCATGCACACACTAGGTACTCTTTTCCATAGGATGGGGGTCAAAAGGCCCAATGAAATCAATTCCCCACTTCTCAAATGGCCCTAAGACCAACTGAGGATTGAGGGGAATTTCAGTAGATAACGTAGGCTTCCCCATTCTCTGACATGCATCACATTTCCATACATATTTCTTGACAGATTTGTGGAGAGAGGGCCAGTAATACCCAGCTCCAAGGACCTTGTGAATTTTCCTCTTCACTAAGTAATTTCCTCCTCTAGGTTCATCATGACAAGCTCTCAATATGTCATACACTTCATCTTCTCAAACACACCTGTGAAGAATCATGTCAGGACAACATTTAAACAAAATTCCATTGCACCATTTGTATGTAGCATTGTTTTTTACTAATATTTTATGTTCTTTACTAGTAAAGTAAGATGGAAACTTCCTGTAGTTAGATAGTTGGCAAGATCAACAAACCATGGAGGATGTGTTGATATTGCAAACAAGTGCTCATCTAGAAAGTGATCTTGGATTGCCTCCTCTTCTCCTGAAACATTCAATCTTGAAAGGAAGTTCAACGAACATTGGCCTTTCCAGGATTATCAATAATAGTCAAGTTAAATTCTTACAAAATAAGTAACCACCTAATAATTTTCCCCCTACTACTGGTTTGTTCATCAAATATCTTATGGTTGAATGGTCAAGTATACACAAATATTTTATATCTAGTAATGTAGTGTCTGAATTTATTCAAAGAGTAAACAACAACTAGAAATTCCTTTTCCATAGTGGTGTAGTTTCTCTTATGGGGGTCAATTTTTGTTGATGAAATAGATGGCATACATTTGGTCTTCCTCATCCTTCTTTCCAAGAACAACTCTCATTTTGTGTTAGAAGCATCAATGTGAATATGAAAAGGATGTCCCCAATTGGGTCCTCTCAAAACCTAGGGCAATGGTCAATTTCTCCTTTATAATTTCAAAAGCTTGTTGAACATTGAGAGACCATTCAAAAACATAGTATTTTTCTAGTAGAGAGAACATGGGTGCAAAAATCTTACTAAAATATTTGATGAATCATCTATAATATCCGCATGTCCAAGGAAACTTTTGATATCAGTTTGATTTTTTGGTGTAGGAAATTTAGTAATGACTTCTATCTTTTTAGGATCAACTTGGATACCCTTAGTAGAAATATGATGACCCAAGACAACTCCTGATCAACCATTATCAAAAATTTTCATGACTTAAGGAGAGTTGGTGTTGCTCACATTTGGTTAACACTTTTTCAAGATTACTCAAGGATTCTTCAAAAGTAGACCCATGGACAATAAAATCATCCATATAAAATTCAACACAATTCATTGGTGAGGTCTACAAAAATAGCTAAAACTACTCTCTGAAAGGTGGTAGGTGTGTTAAAAATTCCAAATGGTAGAACTTTGTATGCAAATGTACCCAGGGACAAGTGAAGGTGGTCTTATCTTGATCACAGGTGCTATACTAATTTGGTTATATCCATTTGAACCCATCCAAGAAGGAGAAGTATTTCTTACCTACCAAATTGTCCAAAACCTGGTTGATAAAGGGAAGGGGAAAGTAATCTTTCTTGGTGGCTTTATTAAGCTCCCTATAATCTATACAGATTCTCCACTTACCATTTTTCTTGGGAACTATAATGAGTGGTGATACCCATTGACTATCAGATATTGGATAGATAAATCCTACCCTCAACAGTTTTTCTATTTCATTCTTGAACAATGTCTCTAAGTGTTAGATTAATCCTTGTGGTTTTTTGATTGGTTTAACATCCTCAATGTAAATATGATGAGTACATATGCTTGGATGAATCCCTTTCATGTTAGTATAGTCCCAAGAAAAATATTTTGAATGATCCTCAAGATATCTACATGACCCTAGTCTCTTGGTTGTCTTCTAAATTGTTACCAATGGTTAGTTCTTTTCCTACCTCAACAGTTACTTGTTTAGTCTTTCAAAATAAAGTTTTATTTCAGAAATCAAAGAGTTCAAGGGACAAGCATGAGGCTATAGCATGTGAAAAATAGTCATGTTTTCAAGGGATACAACCTTGGCTAAAGGACAATGAAAATCAAGTGGTTGTATTTCTTCATGGTAATCATAGGTTTCTTCACAATCTTCCATAGAAATGTCACTTACCAAGGTGATGTTTTCTTTTGAGTTCAAAACAATCATTTATGTAGCCATGGTTTGGTTTCCGTAGCCAAATTCTAGGTTTTTGTAGCCACAATATCATCTTCATCAAACATTGGGTATGTCTCAACAATTTCTTCCATATGATTTTTCACTACAATGGTGGCCAAATAAGAAGAACTCATGTTGTTAGTATCCAAAAAATCTACCCACACATGTTCACAAACATCCACATATGGCTGGGCAGGAGGATAAAGGGAAATATTCTTTTTTTTTTCCCATTTGAAATAGTCATTTTTCTTAACCTACTAGTCAATGTATGTAGTAACAGTAGCTAACCAAGGTCTTCCTAAGATAACTGGGTATCCCAAATTTTGAGCTTTAGGTTGTAAGACCATAAAATCTACGGATACTCCCAAGATTCAACCGTGACCATAACATCCTCAATTACTCCATCTACAACAATAGATTGATTGATATCCAATTGGAGGATAATATTGGTTGGTTGTAATCCTATCAAGGAAACAAATTGAATGTGTTTGTTATTATGACATTGATGAAGCACCAAGATCCACCAAAATGTTAGATATATTGATGACCATTCACAAAAATAGTAATGACTAGACTCCCAGGATCCCCATATTTTGGTGAAAGAAGTTTTCCAGCTACAAGGTCAGCTAGATTTCCTTCTACTTTGACTGTTTTTGGGTATTTCTTCTTCCTTCCTAGTGTCTTTATGTAATGGTTTCTAATGGTCTAGTTTAATTTAGGAATGTCCCTTATTTCTCTTAGAAGTGGGACCTCAATATTCATCTTTTTCAACTCCTAAACTAGTGTTGTTTCTTCCTCATTCTATATTTCTTTTAGTCTTTATGGGAAAGGAGCTGCATGCACATTCTTATCTTTTTCTTGGTTATTCCTAGTGTATCGTGTTTGTGGAACATTTGTGGAACATGTCTAGTTTTCTCACTTTCCTCAGGTATCCTCTCACTTTCCTTAAGTATCCTCTCACTTTCCTGTATTTCAAGTGATAACTATTAGAGGATTGTTCACTATTTTTCTAGATCTCAGCTGCAAGTTATTAATGACATTAACTTGCATTGTCTCACCTATGTCTTGCTTCATTAATTGAAGTTATTTGTTGATTCTTGGGGTTTGAGAGATAGGTTGGGATGGAAGTTGATTTTTTTTGTTGCTTTCCCTTGTTGGTAATTTTTTGTGGTGGAGGCATTAAATCTTTTTGTTGTTGTGTAAACCTCCTTGGTTGATTAGAATTTCTGTTGGGGTGCCCATTATTGGTTTGGCCATGGATGTGCATTGGTTGGTGGTGCCCAACCTTGTTGATTATATGGAGGCATCCATGGTGGTGGTTGTGGGTAAACCATCCAGTTTGGTGGTGTCCAATCAGGTTGTCCCCAAGTTGGTGGAGGAGTTGATTGGGCCATGACATCATCCAAGGGTTCTGAGAAGGTCTAGGGCATAAGCAGATTGATTATTTGATCTTTGAAATGAATTTTACCTCTACATTTTCTTGAGTTATGGCATTTAATATTTCTTTCTTTTAATTGAGGTAGGAGAGTAAAATGGTTGGTATCATGGTTAGGGACATCATAGATCAGGCACATTTTGTGATATCAAAGGACATTCTTTCAAAGGATGTCTTTTTTCCTACATGGGAAAATATATGTCTAAAGGTTCTTTTGCAACATTGTTTTTAGCTTTCAGCCCATCCATGGTTGAAGTTTAATTGTGTCAAGATGTTTGTTTTCATATTGGCCATTCCTCTAGAAGTTCTGAGGTACCAAAGGCATTTTTGATGTTTTCCTTCATCTAAGGCTTCCCCTTGTTTCTAGAGTAACTCCTACATAAGTCAATAATCTATGTGCCATGGAGAGTTTGTGTACATCACCTCCTCCCATGAGATGGAGGGATTATTTGGTTTCATCATCAAGTCCTTTAAGGAAAATTGTCTTAGTTATTTCTACATTCAACTCATAACCACTTCTCCTATGGACAAAAAGAAATATGTCCAAGTAATCTTCCATATTTTCATCTTCTTTTTTCATTCAAAGAAAGAACTCTTCCTTCTATCTCTTCCCTATAGTAGTCTTGGTATTTGTCCAAAAATGAAGTCTCCATTTATTCCCATGAATGAATGGAGTTAGAGGGAAACCCCATAAACCACCTCATGAAAGAGTCTTTGAGGGTGGAAGGAAAAAGTTTGAGTTTCTAGTTATCTATTTTGTAGTCATATGTTTGGAAAGAGGACTTTGAATTCAAACAAGAATTGGTCTAGATATTCTATGGACATTCCTCAAAGATAGGAGAATGGATGGGAAATTTTTTTCATAGGTGCTTCCTCATCCTCATTTAAGACAATGGGGTAAGTAAAGGTTCTACCCAAGGGTTATGTCATCATCATTTCCATTGTCTCCCATTTTTGAAAGTTGCTCAGGTTCTAAATAAGATGATGCAGACTATTTAGTATCACTCCTGGGTGTTGTATTAGATTTAGTGTCACTCTCAGTGTTTACTACATGTGTTCCAGTTGGAGATATTCTTTGAATGTTGTGAGGTATAAATCTCCCTTGAGCATCCCGTGGCATGTGCATCAATATTTATTGTGTAAGCAAGGCTTAGGATTCTTATTGGTTGCATAGCTCAACTTCACTAACACCCATAACATGTAATGTGAATAGAATGACATGTTTTTCTTATGGTGTCCCTAACAACGATGCCAAAAATTATGGGTCATTGTAACTTCCAATCATTTAATCAACTTGTTCAAATGTTGATGTCATTATAAACCAGGGTTGTGTTCAAGGTTGTATGCAAGAGAAGGGGTATGCAAACTTAGTTCTATGGTGGTTCTCTCTTTTTGGGGGTTTTTAATTTTTTTTTATGTTCTACACTACTCATATATGGAAAGAAAATATAGTTCTAAGCTACTAAAATGGAAAAATAGAATATAGAAAGTGTGTTTAATCTACTGAAACAACATTGTTGGAATGAAATGATTTTAAAAGGAAATGATCAATCAATTGAAATACTTTCTTAAAGGAAATAACAGTAAGGAAATATGTTGAAACAAGGAAACACATGATTGCATTCAAATAACCATTCAAACCAAGATACTGAAACTTAAACTCAGCAAATATAAAGATCATGCATAAAATACCAATCCTCCAATCTCCTTAGTGAGTGGGCCCTTTTCTCCTTTAGGATTGAGGTTCTTAACATGAATAGATACTCAAAATAGACATAGATTATATTACTCCAAACAATTTCATCACATACTTGGAAACTGAAAATAACTATCAACTTGATATATTACTATATCAAAAATCTCTAACTATCTAGTAACAGTTTCTGGAGGTGTCTTATAGACACAAATGAGTACAAAAAGTGCCATTAATGTAGGCAACAAACTAACTAATAACAACCTCATAAATATTCCATGACACCCTATATTTTTGATAAAACATGGTTTCTTTGTTTGTAGTTGTTATGAGTGAATCTTCCAAAATTACGTAGTGGAAAAGGACTCGGTCTCCATAGCTACAATGATCAAAAGTGGTAGAAAATGTGACTTATCAACCTACACATGTCATATAATCACTAAACAAGGTAGTGGGAGTTCCATCGATCATTAGTTTACATGAGACAAAATAAGGAGAAATGCATCACTTCTACTTTGGATACAACTATTTTTAATATTCCCATGCATTAATTAACATATTTAGGATGTACTTTGCCACATAGAGGTGTGCATAAGGAGGTGTAGCTAAGAAGTTGTAGGTGCACTAGAATGTTATGAATGGAGTGAAAAATAAAGCAATGAAAAGAGTGGAAAAAGGTAAAAAAATTCTGTAAAGCTAGGTACAGTGGTAGGTAAGGAGCATTTAATGGAGGAAATTTTGTAAAATCTATAAAAGGGATGCAAGCGACTTCATTCTTACCTTGCACATTTGAGTATTTGAGCCTTTCAAGAGTAAATTGAAGTGCGAATAAGTTAATAGTGTGATTACAGATGAGAAGTATATCAAAATAGTGAATTTTCTGATGGCCATGGTGGAGCTCCTTCATGAGAAGTGTGAGAGAAAGTGAAAGGCATGTGAAGAGTAGGGTTGAGGAGCTAGGGTTTGGAAAGAAGAAACTGTAGCTAGGGCACACAAGTTCGAGGTTAGGAAGGTAGAAGAAGGTGGATAAAGGAAAGGATAAGTTGTGAAAGTAAGTAATGGAACCAAAAATAACACCCTGCAACATCCAAAAAGAGAAAGAAGCACAATGAACCAAAGGAAGAAGTAGAGCGTATGCCCGAGGAAAGGTTTATAGAAATGCAATATCCCGAGGGCGTAATCATGGGGCATGATTTGGAATCCCACATTCATAGAAGTATAATAAGTGATTACAACAATCACAACAATGAAAATAAGGGGAAATGATAAAAAAGACCAACTTGTGAATCGAAGACAAACCGATTTATAACGATGAAAGACACAAGACTTTGGAGAAAGTTGGAGTCTTGAAAATCTAAAAGTTTCCATACTTTGGTAAACCATAAAGACTCTATCAATGACTGATGTCAATGGTCCATGATGATTTCTTCTACTTCACAGGAAGGTGAGTACGAATCACCGCCCCACTGATTGGGTGACTTATAAGATTACAGAGCTTGGGTATTGAAATTTCTAGTGATATAGATGATGAAGTAGGTGTGGAGGCCACTGCAATTGAGATGGAATATTAGAAAATAGGGCATGTGATGGACATCACACATATTTTGAATAAATTTAATAACCAGGAGAGATGGAGCCAAGTAAATAAGAAATGGATCCATATTTCAAAGAAGATGGTGGGGGTCAATCTACAACCTTGCTGCATTCATATAAGGAGGTATTATTAAGGAGGTGCATGTAGGAGATAAGATTTCATGGGGAACAATCATTTTATCCATAGTATTTTTAGATATTGAGGTCCTAGATGGACCTAAGGACAAATTTTAGCAAAGTACCCACTAGAGAAGAAGTCATTGGTTGAGATATTTGAAAAGAGCCATAGGCACCACCTATAAGATCAGACTCAAAATTTGGTATAGAATAATGTGTGAGGCCTTTGAACATGAATGGCACGTACTAAACAAATTTCTTGGAATGGTGGATGAGAAGGCAAATTTTGTGGTCTACTAGTACTAATATGTTGGGAGATTTTACATAAAGACTAGTAAGTGAAGCCTATGGTGTAAGTTTCCTTATGCATTTACAACATGCTAATTCTAGGCTTCAGTGAATTTTTTTTCATATGCAAGCAAGTTAAGGTTCGAGGTAGACAAGGTTGAATGTGACTACCACATGCTCTAGAAAAATTATGTATATCTGGGTAAGTCTACTTGCATTGAGACCATGATATAAGATGATATCATTATATATTCGATGACTTTGGAAGTAGGGAAAATTGGTGCGGGTAAGGTATACATATAACTTAAGCCTAGATTGGTAAATGAGAAATATATTGAATATGATTTTAAACTCTTGAAGCTGCCATAGGGGAAGCATATAGTTGGGAGCAGAAGGAGCGTGAACCCACTTCTCATAGCGATGAAGAGGAAGAAGAAACTAAGAATGAAGAGGAGGTGATGGAATATAGTGGTGTGATAGAACATAGTGCTAGAGGACAACCAACTACAACTATCAAGAGGTTGACGAAGATACCTCTCTAAGGAAGGAAGAAGAAAAGGTAAGAATTGACATTGGGGATGAGGAAAAAGACCAAGGCTTTAGGAGAAAGATTAGAAGAAAAGCTAAGACATATAGCATTGGTGTGGGGCCCTCTCGATCTTTTAGGAGGTTTCAAGGATGTATCCTATCAAACCTAGCATGGAGAAGAAGATAAGAAGGCACAAGTATGTTCCTAAGGGTGATAGTGAGCAAGAATAGTTTGAGGATGAAGTTGTGCACAACATAGAGTCATCGATAGTTATGACATGGAAGGTGAAGAGGAATATAGAGAAGAATATACCTAACGTAATACATAAGTTATAAGTGAGTGTGATGAAGAAGGCCCCATAAGATAAGATGAAGAAAAAGAGAAGAGTATAGGGAAACCATCAACTAAACATGGGGGCACATTAGGTTAAAAGGGAAAAGGTCTAGCTCTAGGTGTAAAGAAAAATATTCCTAAGGGTAACCGATTCGAGAGGAAAAAGGGAGAAAAAATTGTAAAGATTCCAAACTTGGGGTATGTACATGAATCTTCCAAGATCATCCACGCAAGGTTCCAAAGAACCGTCTCTAATGACCAATTATATGGTTGGGAGATGATAGATCCCAAGGGTGCAAAAATGTGGATGAGGAATATGTTGAGATGGACAATATAGACACACAATGACAAACTAGAGTTTGACGTCAACAAGGATGCATGCATAAGGCACATGATGAAGAAGGTGCCTTAAGCAGCCCACATAATGGTGAAGCCCACAGATTTCACAAATAAAAGGAAAGTAATTCCTTAAGAAATATAGTAGTAGAAGTGACAAGGAGAAATTTGGACAAAGTGGCCATTCTCATTACATTACCTGGAGGATAATAAGAATAAGGAAAAGGAAATATAGCAATTGAACGAGGTGTGTGATAGGGCAGAGAAGTGTAAGAAGGAGATTATGGAGTTTGTTGTAGACATTGGAAGTAAGGTTTTGGAGTTGCAAACAAATTTTGATGAGAAAACCTAGAAGACATTACCATAAAACTTTCTTTTTTGTAATATTTGGTCTAGTTGCTGCTTAAGGAGAAGCCAATCTGGGCAAGGAGAAACTCAAGTAGATCAAGCACTTGAAAAGGAAAAGAATAAGAAGACTATAACACGTAGGATTGGGATATATGACGCCATGTTGTAAACGTTAAAGGATGAAATGAAGAAGTTGAGTTGGGAACTAGATAACTACCAACATCCATAACAAATCCTTAAGGCGTATACATTCAAATAAGAAAATGAAGTGATTGTGGCCAAAAAGGATGAAGAGCTTGGAAGAGAGGAGAAAATAGTGGTGATTACAAAGAAGCATGACACGCTGGGATAATAAGGGAGCCACATGAGATAAGAATATAGGAGTTAGGGTCATTGGTGGTGCGAAAATTGGACTTCATAGAAGAAATGGTCTCAAGATTGGCTGGAGTAATAAGAGAGATCAAGCACAAAGGGGAAGACATGAATCTAGATGAGATGGACAAGATATTTCAGGAAGTCAAAGATTTAGTTAGTCCAAGAAATGACGTTGGAGTGTAGATCACACAAAGGTTGACTTGAGGTCTAAGGAAAATATGTTTTTGGGATAAAGAAAATTTAAAGTGAAGATGAAAGGTCATGCATGGATTGAGCTATTATTAGGATTAAAGCAAGTACTATACATAGGATTCTCAATTATTAACATGCATGTAATGTACGTATGGCTATTTTGAGCATGCAGTCTATTTTGAGAGTGCATAGGAAGTGAAGGGAAAGTCCCCACCTCTATAAAAATCTATTGTATGTCATTATATTGGGTAACATGATGACGCCCTATTGTTCATAAATGATTGTTGAGAGTATTTATGGCTTAGGGTTTGATGTTGCGCATATTCCAACACCTAGTTATGGTTATTTATTCAAGCTTCTATTATGTAATACTTTTCTATAATGGAATATGGAGGATAAATTCTTGTAATTGATGTGTCTGAACATGGTGACTATATAATGCAATTGATATTAATTGTTATTTGATATGTATGTTTCCTTATTATGTGTTTTTCTAATTGAATGTATGCAATGAGTTCCTGTGAATGAATGAACACTTGGTTATGGATTATTTTGTATATGCATGCTAACTTCTTGACAAGAAAATACAGAGGAGGGACCTAGTATCTTCACACGCTTTGGGTGAGTGTTAAAATATCTCTTAGTGAAGTGCCAACATGCATAGCGGTTAGGTGAAATAAGAGACTACATTTTGGTTCCATTGTCAGGACCTATTTTCAAGGATGTTACTTACAGATGGCATATCAGTTGACTCTGGAGAGCATTAAAAGTTTGGTACATAATGGTCAAGATTAGTTTGTGTAGAGATATTACACTGGACTTAATTTCAATGCATGTCATTAGGTGGAAGATAATCTTTATCGCAAGTTCTATGCGATGTTATTCACTTCTTTCCAATAGAATTATATGAGTGGTTAGCAGAATATGCATTAGAAAATTGTTGGGGATATAGATCGAGGCTTTGGATGCAAAAGGATTACAAAAATATTTCTAATTTTGATGTGGAGTGGACTAGAACTGTAGATCATTAGTGAGTTAGAGTATTGCACATGTATACATTAGAGTACACTATTTCTACTTATTTTTGTTTAGAGGAAGTTGAGTTCATATTCTTGTGTGAGCATATGGGATCATAATTACACACTATCTTTGTTGTCGATCAAGATTTTGATAATATAACTGGATTTAGAGCACTTACCCATGGCTAGCTAAACCCCCACCACACGCAGGAAAGGAGTAGGAGCAACAACAGTGTGGAGAAAGATGGTGGACCTGGTAGGAGTAATGCCGAGAGAGGAAAGATGAACCAAGTTTAATGAATCACGTGTGATGCCCGTTAAACAACCCACTTGAGACCTAAGAAACAACCTAGGATTACTCTCAGAAAAAATTATGGAATAATTTTTTATTAGAAATGTCTATAACCAAGTTACAAGACAATAGTTGACACTATCAGGTTTTGGAACAAGTATAAAATTGCTAGAACATAATTTTCATTTACAACAACTTTTCAGAGGTAACATTGTCCAAATTTTATGGTTAGAAGTTTCAATTAGGTTCAGGGAGTAATTTAACACCATACACACTCTCTAATAGGCTCAGAGTTTCAACTTGATTTTTCTCATACTCAAAACATTCAAAATTTCCCTAAATCATTCCCATTGGATAGTAAATTTTCTCACCTTTCCAACGATATAAAGAAGTCCTCCTAACTCCTTGTAAAACTCCAAATATGGATTGGCGGAGCTTAGGGGTCAAATTTTCCCCAAGGGGACATGTGTCGAGTGGGGAAGAAAGAAATTTTGGGTTGGCAAGTTGCATAGGTGGTGATTGGAATTTTTCCTTGTGCAGGAGAAAATTCCCAATTGTGCCAATGCCTCCGCGGGTCCTCCAAGGACACGTGTTGGTTTCTAATCCAAAGCGGGAAAGGGTGAGGGAAGGGCGGAGTGGCGGAAGAGTTTGGGGCATTTCACCCAAGAGGGAGAGAAATAAAAATAATGCCCATGCACCCATGGGTCTACTAGGGACACGTGGCACTCAACAGGCCATCATGGGGATGAAGGAGAGGGAGAGGCGGGTGGCAGAGATAAGGGGAAAGTTAGGTGCGCGGGTCCACGCATCCGCAGAAGGATTTAAAAAGGGCTAGGGTAGGAGTGTGGGGTGCGGGAGATTTTAGGAAAAATTCCAAAACAAATTTTGTAAAGATAAAGTTTTGCAAAGGTTCCACCCTCTGCCATGCCACGTGGCAGCCAACGATTGGTGGGCTCCAAAATAGGAGAAAGATAAATTTTTTCCAAAATTTTTAAAAAGGATCAATGGTGAAAATGAAGCCATGCCTCCGTCATTGCCCCGTGATGACATGTGCCAACCTTTGATTGGTTTGTGGGCGCTGGAAAAAAATTCAAAAATTTTCCCAAGTAATTTTTTTTTCAAATTTTTTCTAAGGAGATTCCGATGGGAAATTTATGGGCCACGGGCCCGCATGGAAAATTTTCCCAAATTTTCCTACCAAGGTAGGAAAAATTTAGAGGGTCATAACTTGAGCTACAAAGCTCGGTTTTTGGCAAACAAGGACTTTCTGGAAATCTCTTGATGCCCTCTTTGTATAGGAATCATAAATTTTACATTTTGATAAATTTTAAGGGTCAATTTTACAAAAATGATCTGCAGGATTTTAAATAGCAAACTGGTAATTTCCAACTTATAAATTTGATTCAATTTGATCTCCTCCTTCACTCAACATGCCAAACAGTCATGGAGGATTATTCTAGGAAGGATTTAGAATGGTTTAGGAAGGTAAATTTTCTTGTTTGATTTTGAAATTCATGTTTTTCCGACAATTGACAGAAAACAGATGTGAAAGGAATTGGGCTTGATTTTGCAATGTTTTAAATTGTTTACTCAAGTGTTCTTTGTCAATTTGAGTTCATTGATGTCTTAACATGCTAAATTATATAATATTCAAGTTGATTATAATGTGCAGACCTGAACTGTACATTTTGATTAAATTTATTACCAGTTTTATATTTACAATAGAGGTCTATTTCTTTTAAAACTATATATCAATTTTATCATTCAAGTGTGGCATTTCATTTCTGGTCTATTCTAATACATTTAGTTGTTTATAACAAATCATTTCAAAGCTAATTTGTAAGGTCTGATTTCCAATTTAATATGTTTCCAAAAGAGACAAGGCAATATACTTCCTTCATACGTATTTTCTTTCCTTTGCAATTAAACAGAGATTCCAACCACAATTTGATATTCCAACTCCACACAACAATGCAAATGAGAGATGAACTTTCAATTCTTTATTAATTCAAAAGGAGATACATATTTACATTTTTTTCATTCCTTGAATGCAATAACACATTTCTATTTCTTTCTTTCCAATGTATAGAGCAGAATGTAAATGTCTTTCACATTTCAGATATACACTTTCATAATCAATTACAATGTCATTTCTTTACAAATATACATTACAATTTCATCCACATCAAGTGGGAAAGGATTACAAATGAGTATGTTTCACAAGGGACTATCAAGAACTGTATTTTCCTTTGCTCCAAAACAACAACATGCAAGTTCCTTTTTCTCCAAGTTGAGCACAACAAAATTGAGGAAAAGGCAACACTCTCCACCCAACCAAGACATCCAATGAAAGGAGAAGCCTTCCTTCATCATTGGCCCCGAGCCCCAACCAAAATACAATAAGAGGTGTAATTCAACCCATGGCAACAACTGGCTTCCACAACACACAACATTCTTTCAACATGCATAATCCATATAAAAATAAATTCTAAACAAACACAACTATTTACAAATACAATTGAAACAATCAAAACAAAACTTAGGCTTGATCATGCAAGCCAAAGGAGCAAGGTCTATGGGGGAAGCTGCTTATGCCTCCCAAACAGGAATAGGGCATCTACTTGAACAAACTGGAAAAATAATTCATCACACACACATCCTTATGCCCCACACAAATCCCTCCTTATTCCCCCACAAAGTAAGAAATGCAAGCTATTTCTTTTCCATGGTGGATCCTAAACCCAAACTCCTCCAAAAATTATGATGCCAATGGCATTCCCTTATGCCCCCCCACATGGATTCCCCATAGCCTTCTCCTACACCATTCCTATGGCAGTCTACCCAACCAACCAACAAATAAATCAAAACATGCATCATTCACACATCACAACAAGAAAATAACAACATGAAAGAAAGGATAAACTCCTACCTCTCCATGGTAGCTTTTGTTTCCAAACAACAAGCTTCAATGCCCAAAATACAGTCCAAAACAGCAATCTCCAAGCATGCAAAGTTTCTCCAAATTCCTTCCAAAAGCAAGAGCTCCAAACAAGGAAAAAAATGCACCCCAATGAAGTTGCAAAATGATTCAACAACCCAAAACAAGCAAAGAGTTTGAATTTATAGAAGAGGTAAGAGAAGAGGATGATGTGGATCCATGTAGGATGCCACATCACACATCCTCAAATTCCAATACAAAAGACAAAATTCCATTCTCCTAAGCACAATAATGAGGTGGGTGAAAATATGACAATTTACTTGCACACTCCAAAAAGCACACACCCAAAAGGACTGCAATTAAATAAAATGTAAGAGAGTGCAATCAAAACATGCAATATGATAATTAAAATGCATTATAAAAGTCTAAAATCACCTCTCCAACCATAATTATGGTTGGTAAATTAAATTGAGAGGTATGGGACAAGTTTTACTTGTCCCACAAGCCTCCAAAAACAGCCCCCAAGGAAAATTCGAATTTCCATGGAGGTGGAGTGTTTCATACTCCAAAATATGACTTACACACACTTACACATCACTTACATATTAAATACAAAGGGGCCAACAAATTCCATAATTACTTTCCCATATCCCAATTTGACTTATTTAAATTTTAACCATATGATTTCTCACATTAATCTACCACATTTTAATTAATTAAAATAAAGGGACACATCACTAATAAAATAAATACAACAATATTAAAAAGGAAACACATTAATAAAATACACAAACCCATGGTCACATATAAAGGTAATTCCCCATGGGAATCCCTAACAAAATAACACACAACACAATAAAACAAGTTGCCATGGTGACCTTGTCGAATTCACCTAGAATTCCATTGTGGTTGGTCTCCAATCCCCGATGTTTGTTGTGATTTTTAACTGAAAAAAAAATTCATCCTTCATCCTTGTGGCCATATCAAAACATCCAACCTGAATATAAATATAATCTCAAAATCATCTAAATATGTGAATCACAACAACATCAAGGAAATTTAACATTATCACATACAATTTATATCAACAACTATATCATCATCATATAATATCCATTTTCTAGATCTACTCATAATATCCAAAATCACATGTCCGAACAACATTCATAAAAATCCATGTCAAATAGTATATCATCATCCACATATGAGTGTCTCGCAATAATCATCATGCATCATAACCAAATCAAGATCGTAATAATATGTGATCAAATGTCTAACAACATACTAAATCAAAACATAATAATGTCCATAACGTAATCAACAAAGATATCAAAGTAAGCATCAAAAGGTGTCAAAGGGAAGTGGGCACTACATCATGAGAGAGGGAAATGGAGAAAAAGGGAGATTGATGAGTCAATGGATTTCAGGAGAGAGATGGCTTGTGAATGATTTTGAGCTCCTATAGAAGACAAGGAGCCACAACATCTTATTCTCCTAACATTGGGTAAGCATAATAGAGAATCCCCTTTGACTTTAGATGAGAGTGCGTAATAGGAAAGAATGAGGAATGTAGGCATGTATCCGAACCCACCTAGCCACCTTTCCCTTACACATGGTGTTCCAAATCTAGAGGTAGTAATTGAGAAACAAAGTTAGTGCAGATAAACAAGAAAAGATGAGTAGATATTGCTTTGTGTTAAATTTAGGAGATAAAGTTAGTAGCACACCCATAGCATCATCATAGAAGCACCATTTTTAGGATTTTGATGGAAGGATTTTTTTAGGCACGTCATCATTACAGAGTGTTGACACGTAGACCTTTGTAAGTACTATAGTAGCAACTAAAACCATAGAGACTATTGGTGTGTAGTCTAGTACTAGCACCGGGACACACGGAATTACGTTAATTGGACCACATCCCACAATAGGGGCTTGAGAGGATCAGGTGAATTAGGAGGAAATAATAGTGGAGGTTTTGGTTCTAGATCTAGTAGGTAGGGACTACAACTACTTCCAAACCAACCACCACATCAGCAACCATTCCAACCGACACCTGAAGTTTACTATGAGATATTTCTTCATTTACCATAGTATAGAAGGATTGAAGATGCAGAGAGAATTTTCATAAGTGAAAACTCTTATGGTGTGCTAAGGTAATTACAACTTTAGATAGAAATGCTAACCAATTTTCTACTACACTACAAGGGAACATGCATAACTACTACAATAATTATGACCCACATCAGAATATGGTGGATTACAATGCTTTGCATTCTACATTTCTTAAAGATTTTCACATCCCAAATTTTGAGCAACAGAGAATCGAGTGCCTAAGGATATCAAGCAAGGTTTACCTGAAAGCGTGAGGGAGTATGACATACACTTTAAGACCCAATTGTCTAAGTTGTTTTATGATATTCATCCTAGTAAGCATGCATAGTGGTTTGTTGGAGGATTGCTTACTCCTTTCCAAAGGGTAGTCTTTTATAAGACATATGTGGATCTGCACAAGGCTTTAGAAGCGGCTCTACACACCGAGGTAGATGGAAGTGTGGATACTAGAGTGATCCCTTTATTAGAGGCACAAATTGAAGCTATGGAAAAATAATTAGAGAAGCTTTCACCGAATCAACACATGAGACGCATAGTGGAATGTGGTAAAATATTTTGAAGTGGAGGCACATACTAAAGATAATTTCCCACACAAGTTGGTACAAACATTACTACTATATTGTGAAGTCTGTCATCTAAAACATGATGTCCGTGATTGCCGTATTTTGTCACGTGCACTATATAATAAGGTTTCCATGTATTGTAATATTTACAAGTCCCACACTCACGGAACCTTTGATTATAGGTTGATTGATCACATCCATGAATCCATTGAGATAGGATTACACCAGACTAGTGTGGTGAATAGATATAAAGAGAAATAAGGACAACATAATGAAGGGTACAACCATGGAGATAATACAAATGGGGGTTTCAAGGAGGATATAGTGGCCAAGGTCAAGGTGGTGGTAGAGGCAGGTTTTCTAGAGGAAATTTTTATACTTGTGGATCAACTGATCACTACCAGTGGGATTTCCCCCAGAATGTAGCTTGTTCAGGGTGTAAGAAGCCACACAAGTTGGAGGATTTCCCGGACTTATATGATCACATGAGTAAAAAAATAATAAATAAAAAGGCGTCGGGATGATCAAGGTGCAATATGTGAATTATGATCAATAGATGCATAAGAAAAATGATCCAGAGTTACAACCCATTCTACTTACAATTCACATGGAGGAAACACATGCACATGAGAATCTAAAGGAAAAGCCACTTATAACAAGGGAGGAATTGATACATGCTAAGTATCTAGATGTCGCGCATCAGAAGGAAGTGTATTAAGAGATGATGGGAGTCATTAGAGATCTGCAGGGTGAAATATAATTCTTAAAGTAACAAGTGTGCATAAGAGAGCATATGAAGAATGTTGAGGTCCCACAGAAGGATGTGGATGATCTAAAGGAGGTCTGTAAGATGCTCTGCTAGGAAAATATCATCCCATTTCTAGGGTAATGGATTTGAGAGAAGGTACACACACACAGAGCCGAGCGCAAGAGACAAATACTTCATGCAAATGTACCACCTCAGACCATGAATTTGAAAAAGAAATCACACTTGATGCGGTGATTGATGGTTGGTTAGTAAGAAATATTTTGATCGATACAAGCACTGAGGTAAATGTATTGATGCTCAAAGCATGGAATTATATGGGAAGACCTACATTGCATCCATCTTCAAATATCTTATATATGATAAATAAAACTAAGGAAATTCCTATTGGGGTACTGAAGGATGCATCTATTATTATTTAGGGGGCCAATTTTACTAGGGACTTTGAGGTATTGGAGCTTTTGAAGAAGAAAATTCCCATCAAAACAAAACACATTTTGTTTTTCAATATTTGAAAAAGAGAAAACAAAACCAGCACAAAAACTATGAATAATCCACACTAATCTTGGTTTCCTAAAAAATGGAGTCTTGTATCAAGATTTTTCCCAACTTAGGAAACATTATATGTATTTGGATTATCATGAATAAGACTCCTTGCCAAAAATGTTATCTTTGACACTTTGTCCTTTAAGCCTTTGTCACTTTGTTTGTATATCTACTCGTGCTCTACCATTTACCGTGATTTTGATGGGTCTATCATGCTCTCAAAATTGGAATAAACATGTGGTGGTCCTTGATCCACTCTACTCCAAATATTCGTTGTATGCCTTACTCTATAGTCTAGAACGATCAATGGTGTATGTAGAGGGTGTAGACTGAACTAGGTTAAAACTCTCTCAACTACATGTGGTGCCATCCATTATGAATAATAATTTTTTATTATATGATTTCCCTTTCCTAATTTGTTCTTAGACAAGTTGGCCACCTTTTTTTGGTTCTTTTTATGGTGTCCAATGGATATTACCCCACCACCCTGTGTCCAATCTTGGAATACATATCTAGGATTGTATAGTTGTTCCCATATCCCACTATCAAACTTGTGGAATATATTAGATAAACCATCACCATTCCAGATGTTGTTAAGTTATAAAAAAATTGTCATTATCATAGTAATGGAAATAATATGTTTACTTAGGAAACTTGATTGTTGTTGTTGCATTGCAATTTAAGGAAGTAGGTCATGCTCTTTCTATTCATGTGTCAAGATCTATTTTATTTTCCTTGTGATGAAATACACGAAGAATTCAATGATGCCCCTAAATTTATATGGGAAATCCTTATCAAACACTCACAAACTAGTAGAGCCCATGTCTCTCCACCAATCAAAAAATTAATAATGTTTAGCACTTTTGGTATTGATTTCTTGATTAGAGGAGAGCGTGGCCTTACTAGGTTTGTGATTAATAGATAAGGTCATCCATTTATATGTGTAAAAAAATTCATGTGTATTATATTTATATATATAGTCCAAAGATGTACAAATTCGTGTATATATATATATATCTATGTGTGTGTGTGTGTAATTAATATATATACTAAAATTTTCATCTAATAGTGTTCTTCTATTTATTATCATATTTGTAATACAAACAAATTTTAAAAATTCTTTACATGATTTTTACACCTAGGTTGATCACTTTCCTTTCAACATTAGGTGGTTTTTTCTTTTTTTTTCTTATTTTCAAATTCTTAATATAAGATTATGTATTGTGCTTATAATTAAAATTACAAATATATTCCTTTTTTAGATAGATAAATGATTTTTCCCAGAGCTATGAACCAAAGTATATTCAGCCAAGATATAGCATTTAAACTCAACAATTAGCAAACCAAATCCACCACACTTGAACACACTTCTAGCACAGGAAATATTGAACCAAAATCCACCTTTGCTAAATTAGCTTTCCAACCACACCACATCGGACATTATCACCCGAACGGGGATTGTGCCTAAATGGGATTTGAACCTAGGTGGAGCTGGATACAACCATTCGACTTAATCACTCCACCCAAACCCCATTGGAAATTACAAATATATTATTTGCAAAGCTTAAGGTATCTTAATATTTTCAACCAAATAGTGATTATTAGAAAGTGTTGAAAAAACATGTTGTGTTTTCCACATGTTGAAAAAAACATGTTGTGTTTTCCACATGTTGGAAAAAACCGTGTTTTTCAACATGTTGAAAAAAAAATACTATGTTTTTCAACACCTATAAAACAATTTGTTTTCCACATGTTGAAAACACATTATGTTTTTCAACACTTGAAAAACAGAGAGAAAACAAAACAAACCTCATTTTTCTTCCCTACATAACTTGAACAAAAATTTACAATATTGAATCTATTTCAAAGAAAATAAAATACAACCCTACTTCCTAGTACATATATCTATCTCTATGAAATTGAAATAATATTCATTTCTTACCTGTTTGTCTTTGTCAGTCCTTGATTACCATGATATATTTTTTGCCACTAATTACAATGTCATCTTTTTCATCAGATATATGAGATACCAAACTCAACTCCCATCTAAATATTTGTATAATGAAAAGTGTATTTCATATTTTATTAGAGCCAAGCTCATACTTGTTTCGTATAGTTTTTTTACAAACAAGTGAGTAAGTTATATGACAATTTATTTTGTGTATCCCTTTTGTTTGTAATATTGCATTGTGTGATTAATGATGCCAACTTCATGTAATATTTGTTAGGATTTAAAGAAGGAAAAATGGGAAAGCATGTAGAATATTCTTTTCCAAGAGATAATAGAGGATAAAAGTCAATTCTTGGGTGAAGAATTGGAATGGACCCCAATTGGGGATGAGCCTAACATCGACCTTTGTGCAACCATCCCACTTGGAAGAGTTGAGGCATTTGTAAAGGGAGAAGGTTCCCTTGAAAGTTTTGAGACTAATTTTTTCCACACAAAACATAATGTCTTTGATAAAGTTGATTACAATGAGCATACAACGAAGACATATTCTTGGTTCGTACCTTGTGTAACACTATTTTTATACATGTTTTTCATAAACATTTGTATGTCACATTTGATGTCAACTTAAATGGAATATGTTAATGATTTTAACTATAGCTATTGGTGTCCACATGGTTTTGAGGATAATAGGAATAAATAATAGAAATAAGCCACCAACAGTAAAAGAGTGAGGAGGCATCAAAAGAAAAGGAGTTTCCAATGCCACTTCATTGTGAAGGTAATGTATGGCGACCGATGATGTAATTATAATATACAATGATTTGTTTCATTGTGATGCAAATGGTGAGTATTGTCATGGCATAAATGACACTAGCTAATGACCCTCATGTTTCTATTGCCCCAAACTTATCAAGTGAATGCAAAATTTACATTGAGAGTATTTTTTGATGGGTGTTCCTATGGACACGGTATATCAAAAACATATAGAGGATCCCTTCTTGGCGGGTATGTTGAATAAGAGGGACCAATTCCTAACAAGAAAGGATGTGATCAATGCATGGAAAAGAGTGCACTTTGAGTGGTCTTAAAAGAATATTGATGATGCCATGAGTGTGAAATTATGGCATGTCGGAGGAGAGGGACCTATTTTTCTTCTATCAATGGCCTAATGGAAACATTGTTCCATTCATTATGGGGTTATAAACACCATGGATGTGTGAGAGAATGGTACAACATTCACACAATTCCATAATCTCCATGGATTCAACATTCACCACAAATAAATATGGCGTAAGTAATCCAAATGAAGTTTGAAAATACTCATTCTTTCTGTAGCATTAATACTCTTCCCTTTCTGTTATATTGCACTCAATGCTAACCTTTGATGTCATTTTTCTTGTAGTACCAATTATACACCTTACTTTTTTTATGAGCAAGAGGCCGTGGTTCCCATAACATGGGCCACTTCATCAAGGAGTAATATTTAAGAAATCTACTGGGTGGTTAGAGGAGGTCCAGAAATGAGGAAAACTTATTCGATCGATTAGTAGATCAATACTTTCATTATAGATGATAGGTCAGCTGAAATCAAGCCATTAGGCAAGTTAAATTTGTATAACATATTTCAATCATGTGAAGCTCTTAACTTGCCAAATGGAAATTTCAAATTATTATTCTTCTTTTTACATGATTTTTTTAGATGTCGTGTAATTCTATGTCTATGGCATGTGCACAGGGCATGGTTGGAAAATGTATACAAGCAGGATTTGAGGTGGAATATTTTTGAGAGATTAGGTACCATCATGTATGGTATGGGGATGCATGAATATTACACCTTCCAAATGATTCAAGACTTACTTGACAAATTAAAAGAGGAAACTTAGTTCATTAAGTACTTCATGAAAAATTGTGTTATAATGAAGAACATGTTGGTGAGTAAGATCCTTGAAGTCTTTTTGTTAATTTTTAGCATAAAGGATTACACGGGATTATATTATCATTGATTTTGCATTTTTTTGACTTGATAGCCATGTGGGAAAATAATTTTAGAAATTTTACTCATGTAAATAAGGAAACAAATGCATCTATAGAGGCTTGCCACTATTATCTGAGGACTAGATACTTGTGTGATAGAAATAAATGGTACTCACTAGATGGACCATTTTTTCTACACACATGTGTGTAGGGTGGAACCATTTTACTAACACAAGAGGAAGTTGTAACAATAAATTTTCTTGACAAAATACAAAAAATAAACACAACTATTGATGATTTAGAGGTTTTTAGTGTACAAATATTCCCTAAATATCCCTAAACCATTGCATGCCTATAAAGTGTCTCGAGAGTTTTCCGTCAATTAGAAAGATAGCTCATATGTGAAAGATATCACAGGTCAAAGTTCAAGTTTGAAAATGGTAAAACCTTGGTCAATAGTCCAATCTGGACGTGACACATGGAAAAATGGTAAAAGGTGAAAAAGGTTAATTTTGTTGTTTTGACCTTCGTTCTTCGACAAACGGTTAAAATTTTGGTGGGCCCCACTTTTTGTTGGTTGGGGCCCTCAACCAGGTTCGACACACTCTTTTGTAATAGGGGTGCCTTTTCCGCTTTTACTTCGTATTACCATTATCAAATTTTTGATTATATATGCCCTTTATATCTCTAACATTTCCCATGTGGTATTATTTTTTTGAAGAGTATATATTTGTACATTGCATGGTTATGGTATTACATTGCATCCAAACTAGCTCATTTGGGGTGATTAACTCCACACCGAGTTGATCAAAATTCATTTACCACATTTCTCGGGCTAAGCCCCATCTAACTCGGCCAAATTCCATATTACATCAGTGTAGATGTGGTAGGCCTTAGATATTGGCATATGACTCGAGCTTTTCAATTAATACAAATCCCCAAGTGACTCGGCTAGATTTATTTATAACTCAACAAATTCACAATCAAACGATTAGCTCGACACACATATATATATATATATATATATATATATATATATATATATATATATATATATATATATATATATATATATATATATGGGTGCAGAAACAAACCAAAACATTTAGGGATCCATGTTACAACGTGGAAATGTAGAGTTTGGCATTTGGGTAGCGAACCCAATGAACCAACCAAACACACATAACTCAATGCTCAAACAAAAACACAACACCAATCCACTCGTCCCACATGGGCATTTTAACCAACATCTCAACAGAGGGATGTGAGGCCCAAAAAAAGGGCATGCATGGCATATGCCATGAGCTAAACCATTATCCCATGCCTTAATAAACAACGAACCCACCATTTGATCGGATAATGTGGGACTAACCCCACGCATTTTGCAAAAGTGGTCAACGGAAAAATGGTGATAGATTGATTCAAATCCCCAATGTTAAGGGGTTAAATCACATGTAAACATATGGATCATCTATGTGGCTTGACATGATTAAAACCAAGGACATTGACATTTATACACAGATAGAGAACAAACTATGATAGATAGTGAACATGGTAATTACAGAGATCCTCATTTTGAGGCACCTAGGACGTTTTCGTGAGCTTGGTGTAAAAAGAAAAATTTCTCATAATTCAGAGATGAAGACAGTGGTAGTATTATTTGTCCTTGAAGTGTTATATATTTTCTTTTTAGGTGCTTAAAGGTCACATTTGCAACGGAATTAAAGCTGTGGAAGCATTGTAGGAGCCACAAATCAATCTTGGAGTAGTTTCTAAATCTTGTTTAGAGTTCCTTGAGTCATAAAGGTCTATTAGTCATTATTGAAGGGTTAATTGTACTTCATTGGATGTTGAATAGATCTATTCTCTTTTCAAGAATCCAGAGACGTAGCCTTGGTGAACTCCATTATTAAATTTTTATGGTGTTCATTTGCAATTTTGGAAGCTTTTGATCAGATAAAACATTTAAAACAATTTATTTGATTAATTGATAAAGAAATAATATAACTGGTTAAATTGGATTGAAGAAAAAATTTTCAGTATCCATAACCCACAACAGTAAATGAATGCACATATCAAATTTTGGAATCAAGAAATCAATTTGAGTGCATTATAAATTCCTCTTGTGAATATTTTAATGGATTTGTACTAGATTCAGATATTTCACTTAAGTTAGAATTTGAAGGATAATTGATCTTTTAAAAGAGTTTGAAATTTGGGTTTTCAAGACACCCAAAATTGGATAAAAATACTCTTGATCAATTTTAAATATGAAAAAATTAAGAATCTAGAAATTTTAAAAATAAGTACAATTTTCGGATCAAGTTGGTATCAGAGCTAGTTTAGCTCTTGATTTTCTTTAGTTAATTGGTTTAGTTTGGTTTTTGCATTTTTGGGCTTGATCTTTTAGTTGTAGTGTGCAAAATTTGGAAGTACAGGTGTGCAAGAAACCATGGGAAAATTGTCTAACAAGACCAATTTTGAGGAACTTGAAGCATGCAATCAGCAGATTCAGGAACAAAATGCCTTCCTGAGGTGTCAATTATTGACTCTTGAGGAGAAAATTGATAGTCTGAAAAGAGAGCTAGAATCTAAGGATGAGCTCTTAATGGTGTTGCAGATTAATGGACCTAAGAAATAGGTACCAATTACTATTGATGCATCCACTATGAGATGAGTGCACAATAAGTATTTCAACACTTAATTCCTCTCCCAAATCCAAGTTAGATTATGATATTGAAGCATGCAATCAACATATTCAAGAACAAAATGCCTTCTTGAGGTGTCAATTATGACCCTTGAGGTGAAAATTGATAGTCCGAAAAGAGAGTTAGAATCTAAGGATGAGTTGTTAATGGTGTGCATAGATAATGAATCTAAGAAAGAGGTACCAATTATTATCGATGCATCCACTATGACAGATGAGTGCACAATAAGTATTTCAACACTTAATTCCTCTCCCAAATCCAAGTTGGATTCTGATATTGCTCTAGGTGAATTTAAAAAACACACCAAAGGTATATGATCTAAACTTTTGAATAAGATGGGTTTTAATGGAATTAGCCTTGGTAAGAATAACCAAGGCATAACTAACCCAATCTTGGTAGAGGAAAGACCTCATCATGCATGATTGGGGTTTTCTATTTATAGGAAAAAGGAAATTGGAGAGAACTCTAAGACCATTGGAAGAAGAAAAAAACCTAATGGCAAATATGCTTCCCCAATAGCTTCAGGTGATTCATCCTCAGTAGGAGGATCTGGAAATAATTCACCATGGAGTGTTAAAAAAATCCCTCCAACTTTAGTTTACCATGTTGGAAAAGGAAAAGGTAAACAAAATGATCCACTTTCTACATTGGAAAAGTTTGATTATGATATGCAAGCAATATTGTATAGTTACCCATGCACATTTTGTGGGTTATCTAATCATTGTGTGGCCAAGTGTAGGAAGTATAAATCCATGTTGGAAAATATTGAGAAAGTTCATTCTCCTAAACTTGGCTCTAAAAGTAGTCAAGGTAAATTTTCTAACAATATGGATCCTAAAAAATGGATCAAAGAATTTGTGGTCACTGTAAGAAAACATGTCATGTCATTGAAAAATGTTGGCAGCTACATCCAGAACAAAAATTAAAATTTGTTAAAAAGGATAACAATATTAAACCAACCAATTTGACCACTTCAATGAATCAGGTAAAAACTGAATTGACTCAACCACCTAAATAGGAAAATGTGTTGAAAAAGGTGGGTAAGCAATTTATCAGTTTTATGTTTGCATAGTGTAATTGTTGAATAATATGAAAACTAACAAAGTAGTTTTGGATAATTCCTATTGATTGTGAAAAGGAATAAATTCCATATTTATTTTTGCTTTGGTGTTGGTGAAGTATCCTGAAGAGGGAGATCTAGGTGACATGTTTAACATACTTGGTGAATTTATCTTGTTATGGTTTTGAAGCTTCATTCTTTCAACAACATGTACAATTATTCCTATGGGGCATGATCAGGGTATCAGATGTCTAATTTTGGAAATTGTATTTAGTATGTTGTTGTAGTGAAAATTGTTCCATGTAGGCATTGTTTGTGTGTGTACAACTTATACAAACTCTTTTTTCTATGCATGATATTTACACATGTATAAGTCTTTTTATTAGGCTTAATATTTGTAACTGTCAGATATAGTTACAAATAGTATGTACAAGTTTTGCACTAACAATATGTGAATGTAGGTTACATTTGCATTATTAACAAAGTGGTGAGTGCAAGATCAGATTGTACAAAGGAATATGGCAGTTGGATTTTTCATATCAGTTGCAGTATAAGCCATGGGTGATGTTAATTCAATGGTTTTAATTTATTGTAATTTTTGGGAAAAAACCATGCTATAAACTGGGTTCTGTGTTTGTGATATGCAGAGAACGTGTGTACAATTCAGATGGGTAAAATTTCCATTTTGAGGTCAAAATGGTCTTATTAGGGAGGAGTGATCTGGAGGATTTTATTAGTGTAAAAATATTCCCTAAATCTCCCTAAACCATTGAAGGACTTTAGAGTGTCTCGAGAGATTTATGTCAATAGGTAGAACTTAGAAAATGGAGCTCATTCGAGAAAGATATCGCAGTAAAATTTCAGTTTCAAAATTGTCAACCCCTGGTCAACAGATTCAATTCAAACGTGACATGTGGTAAAAGGTGAAAAAGGTTAACTTTGTTGTTTTGACCTCTAGTCTTCAAAAAATGGTTAAAATTTTTTTGGGCCGTGCTTTTTCTTTGGTGAAAGCCCTTCGCCAGGTTCGACGCAATCTTTTATATGAGGATTGCCTTTGCCTCCTTTACTTCGTATTACCATTATCAAATTTTTGATTATATATGCCATTTATATCTCTAACATTTCCCATGTGGGATTATTGTTTTGGAGAGTCTATATTTATGCATTGTGGGGTTATGGTATTGCATTGCATCTAGAGTAGCTTGACGAGCTATATTTCTAGCTCGGTGGGGTGATCAACTCCCCACTGAGTTGATCATAGTTCATTTACCACATTTCTCAGGCTAAGCCCCATATAACTCAGCCGAATCCCATATTACATCAGGGCAAACATGGGAGGCCTTAGATATTGGCATATGACTCAGGATTTTCAATCAATGCATAGCCTCGGGTGACTCAACCGTATTTATTTATAGCTCGACAAATACATAGTCAACCGATTAACTTAACACACACACACACACACACACACACACACACACACACACACACACACACACACACACACACACACACACACACACACACACACACACACACATATATGAGAATAGAAAACAAATCAAACCATTTAGGGATCCACGTTACAATGTGGCAATGTAGAGTTGAGCATTTGAATCGGCGTTAACCCACCAAACAAACCAAACACACATAGCTCAGTGCTCAAACAAAGAATGCAACACCAATCCACTTGGCCAACATGGGAATTTCAACCAAAAACTTGATAGAGGTATATAAGGCCTAGAAAAGGGCATGCATGGAATATTCCATGAGCTAAATCGTTAGCCCTTACCTTAATAAACAATGAACCCGCTTATTTGACTAGAGAATGTGGGACTAACCCCACTTATTGTGTAAAAGCGATTGGTGGAAAAATGGGGATCGAGTGGTTTGAACCCTCAATGTCGAGGGGATAAACAACATCCAAACATTTGACTCACCTATGTGGCTCGATAGGAGTGAAACCGAGCACCCTGGAATTTATATACGACATAGAAAAATGTGATAGACAATGAACAGGACAGTTGTGGAGTTTGTCATTTTTGAGGCACCTAGGACGTTTTTGAGCTCAGTGTAAAAAGAATTTTTCTCAAAATTTAGACACAATTACACTAATGTCTTCTTTTTTTGAAGTGTTATGTATTTTCTGTTGTAGGTGCTTAAAATTCACATTTGAAAGGGAATCACATTGTGGAAGCACTCTAAGAGCCACGAATCGATCTTGAAGAAGTTTATGGTATTGTTCAGAGTTCCTTGAGTCATAGATTAGCTCATATGTAGGTATAAAGGTCTATTAGTCATTATTTAAGGGTTAATTGTACTTCATTAGATGTTAAATAGATCGATTCTCTTTTCGAGAATCCAAAGACGTAGCCTTTGGGTGAACTCCGTTATCAAACTTTGTGGTGTTCATTTGCAGTTTTGGAAGCTTTTGATCAGATAAAACATTTAAAATAGTTTATTTGATTAATTGATAAAGAAATCACATAACTAGTTAAATTGGATTGAAGGAAAAATTTTAGTATCCATAACCCACAACAGTAAATGAATGCACGTATCAAATTTTGGAATCAAGAAATCAGTTTGAGTGCATTATAAATTCCTCTTGTGAATATTTTAATGGATTTGTACTAGATTAAGATGTTTCACTTAAGCTGGAATTTGAAGGGTAATTGATTTTTAAAAGATTTTGAAATTTGGGTTTTCAAGACACCAAAAATTGGATAAAAAATACTATTGGTCAGTTTTAAATCTGGAAAAATTAAGAGTTCATAAATTTTAAAATTATAATGAAAAACAAGTACAATTTTTTGATCAATTGACATTGGTTGAGAGGGAAAAAAAGTACTTTGGATATAGATTGCATTGTGTTTCATCTTGATGGACATGAATTGAGGGTGAGGAGTCAAACAACCAATAACACTTGGTATTTGGTCGACAATGAAGTGCCTTCCACGTATGCAAATGAACCTGATCGACAAGAGGAAACACATGTAATCATGTGTTGAAGGAATTGGAGTTTCATAGGTGATATTTTTCAGTGTCATCTTTTCAAGCACCAGAAGTGGAAGGTAATTCAAACATATCTTATTTATGTTTTTTTAGCTTTATATATATATATCATTTGTGTCAAGTAGCTATGTCAATTTCTAAGCATAAGTCATAAGGAAATAAGCATCATTTTGTAATTGTGTTCCATTCATGTGTAAGAGCCAACACATATGTGGAGACAAACATTGTAAATGAATACACGTTCCTAGATGGCCCCACCTCGCCACATCAACAACCACTTCCATTATATGTTAAGAGGTTTTTTTAACTAGAGGATGCTTGAAAACCAAAATGTGTTTTTCAACTCGTATTGTTAATGGTGTTTTACTTTTTGGGGTTATGTAGTTGTGAGAGAAGACCAACTTTATATTGCATTCATGTGTAGGTGGTAATGAATATTCACGTTCAAATGCTATGAATGATGGAAGCAACGAATTTTCTCTAGTGTATAGGAAAGAGTAACCAACATGCTTGGATGGTATTGCCTTTATTGTAAGTCGTACAATGTTTTTCAACATGTATTGTTTATTGTGTTTAAATTTACAAAGGTGTTGTGCCTAGTCGAAAAGAAGATTGACTTTATGTTTCATTCATGTGTAGGTGAAAATGTGTATTCATAGTCTAATGTTACGAATGAGTGTAGTAGCCAAGATTTTCCCCTGTCTACATAACAACAATTAACCTGGTTGGATGGTATGAGACTGGTTTTCAATTGTATAGGAGGTTGAAGAACCCAGTTTATTTTTCTATCCATATTTATTTTATGTCTATTTTTTACATGGGGTATACTAAATGAATTTCTATAGTGTGTTATAAGTCATAGGTACTCCCGAGAAAAGTTGGTGGGTTAACGCTAGAAACTAGTTCGAATTTTAGGCTAAACACATGCAGAGACTTCTTGAAATCAGGGTTGGATACACCAACGTGCACAAAGTGGGAAAAATCGATGTGTACATTTCATGTGTTGAGGTTTAGGACAGACATACAAGCATCAAATGTACTAGATTTTACTTTCATTAGAGATGTTAATGAGAAAATGATCCCTGCATGCCTCCTTGGTTTAGTGTGAGTAGAAGACGTTAATGCTGTGTGACTCAGAGGCCAACCATTGTAGAATATTTGAACAACCATGCTGAATACTATTAATGGTTCAAATTTCTTGACACTAATCCTGCAAAGAGGATAGAATTGCAACAAGGGGAACCTATAGGTAGAACACTGAATTATTAGCATGAATGTGACTTTGCAAGAAACTTAAATATGTGAGGCAAATACTAACATAATGATCATTTTTTCCCTATAAAGATAGGCGTATCGAATATGAATGAAATAAATCCTCTTCGTCATTTTTATTTCAACAAATTAGTGTGTACAAAAAGTGAGTATTGAATGTCCTTAAATACAATACATCATTTTATTACATGTATAGTAAAAATCCTTAAATATTTTTTCTAATCTGTAATGTTATGTGTTGTAGATGTAGAGGATATGCAAAGAGATGTATCATAGGTAAGAGAAGGTTGGGGTTTGGAAAGTAAATGTATGGAATTTATATCAATCTTAAAGGAAATTAAATGTATGGAATGTATAACAGTCCTAGAATTATTAAGATACATGAGAACAGATTTGTTGGTGCAAGACAATTAGAGGGAAGAATTGGAAACTAAATGAAATCACTGAAATTTTCTTGGTGTTTTATGCATTAGTCTTAGAGCAGGAATTTTGTTGGAAAATATGTATGTTTGGCATCAACAACTACAATGAAATTTGTATATTGCTCGTAAGCATGAAACTACTTATCCAATAGTTTATTATGGGTTAGCCATTGTTATTCTAACTACTATAATGAATGTTGGAGCATAAGGTATATAAATTATTATTATTTAAAAATATATTTTATAATAGAGGTGAGGTGAAAAGGTAGCCTTTCATATATTTATAACTATGAATTTAATAATAGAAATTTTTCATATATTTCATTGTTTTTAAATATCTTCCTCTTCTTAATTTTGACTCTTCTCTTCTCTTATAACTATATCAATCTTAACTCAATTTTATTAGATTCCTTTTACATGTTCTTAGGTGTTTTTATTGTGATCCCATCAAATCCATTATTATGTATTTGATTGAGGGTCCTATTTATTTTGGTGAGAGACATTTTGTACCCCACATAAAGTTGTATTTTTGTATGTAGATGGAAAAATGGATATGGAAATATCATCAATTAAAGAAATTATTTATGTCAATTTAAAAAAGTTTAAAAAATTATATATGTCAAGATAAACTAATTTAAAAACTAAAATTTTAAATACAAAATTAGAGTATTGAAGGTAATGAGTGTAATCCTAGATACATTAGAAGATGAACAATAATCTTGAAGATAAACTACACAATCATTTTATATTGAAAATAAAAGCATTAGACATGTTGTCATCTTTCACATAATGTTGAATCAAATGATATTTGGTGTTAGATTTCTTGGTTTAGTCATGAAATAATAAATTCGTGGCCATTGGCCATTCTGATTGCTAGTGTTGACTACTATTTGAATTTTAAGAGATTATTTTTGCTCCTAAGTGCATCAATTTTTTTAGTTGATTTATCATCATCAAAATAATGTCCAAATTTATTATTCAATACCTAGTAAATTTTAAATATGTTATCATGGAGTATTTGAGCCCAAAATTCTCTTTTCCCTTTATATATTAAAGCACTCACATTGCTACCACCCAATAACTTTCCTAAGGTTGTTGCATGAATTTAGAAATAACACCAACTATAAAATATTTTTTTGTCTAGTTGTAATTACATATATCATAGTTTCATTTAGGTTTTTGTACTTATGTGCATCTACAATATTTGAATTATTATCAAATGTTAGTTTCAAATTGCTATATGGGCTTGGTAGGGGGTTTACACTATGTCATTCCAATATTTTTTAAAACTTCATCAATGTATGTTTGTTTTATGATGAAGATTTACTTTGATTTTTGAATCACTTCAATACCCAAATAATAAAGATGGTATCCAAATATGTCATTTTAAAGCATTCCATCAATTTTATTACAATTTTTGCAATGTACATTTCATTTTTGTTTACTATAGTAAAAAAGCATTTATTGAAATGAGATATTTATAATTATTTGTATCATATAAAAATATTCCTTTTGAGGATTCTAAGCATTTTTAAATTATGTATTTTTACTCTTTTGGTCCAACTTGTTCCTTTACCCCTTGGAATCAATGTGTAACAAGTTTTAATCCTTATTTGTGTATCAAAGTCAAGTGAAGTAAAAGTATATGAGCAAAAAGTTCATAGGAAACAACACAATTAAGTTGTTGAAAATGCTACATGAAATCTAGAATAACAAATACATGAACATTGAAATTTTATTACAAAGTTGTCTATTCATTTATCAACATTGCCTTTAGGGGGAGTGACTAGTACATTTTCTACAGGTACCCCTTGGCCTCCATATACAACTTCTTCCATTCTTCCTTGTGACGTTCATGGATTTTAAGAACAAAAGTAAAGTTGTTTAGTTGATTTTCATCCATTATCTTGTTTGAGTCACGCATGGTCTCCCAATTCTTATTGAGTAGTTCCAACCATTGGACATCGACCTCCAACTCCATCTTACTCGAGGAAAGTTCTCCAACCCTGTCCAACAATTCCTTAACATTTTTCTCCAAAAGTAACTTATCCAATGTGAGTCTCTCACACTCACTTTTGTAGAAGTCTACCTTCTTCGTCAAAATTTGTATGTGTAATTGCATGCCCAATGGTGGGGAAGTCTCATCTTCTTTTTCAACACACACATCTTGGTGTAGGCCTCCCCACATACTTTTCAAACCCAAAAGTGGCACTATCAAATGTTTCATAGCATTTTGGCTCCTCTACATTTGTAGCCTTGCATTTTCCAGTATTATTTTCTTTGGCCATCCAATGAAACCTATAATTATGCACCCAATTTATATCTGTTAGCATTTGTACATAATTACAAAGAAAATAATGAACTTAAGTGATAATCAACAAAATTGTTTCATAGATGGAAGATATATGAAATTTTAGCATGCACATATAACCCAAAAAAAGCATACATGGAAGAAGCATACAACTATTATAGTCACATACCAAACATACAATTTTTATACATTATAAAAAAGGAAAAATAGATGAAGTTATATCAACCATAAAACATAATCAATATACCATAAACCATAATCCATAATCACATAACATCTCGTTTCTTAATATAAACCATAAACCATAATCGTATATCAACACACCAAATTATACCATAAACATCAAACACTAATACATAGACCCATCATATAGTAACATCATCATCACATATACATCTAAAGTAATAAGGGCCCTCATAATAATCAATTCTAAACAATAAATGAAATGATGCATGTGTTGGTTGGATATTTTGTTAGGGAAAAATATGAGGTTCAACCACAGTATGCGGGATTAAATCCATCCTCAAAGACATGTGAGGCATCCTGTTTATTACTAATCTAAAACACAACAGAGATAATATGTACAATATTCACACTATTCTAACCATTGGGGTTGAGAAATCCATATCAATCAACAGAGATGGAGATGTTACATCTTTAGAAATGGAATGGATTAGAAAGGAAACTATTATAGATGAAAGATGGTGGAAAGGGAATGAAAGAAACGTACTTTCTTTCAAGCAAACACAAATCAAGAAATACTTATATGATTTTTAGATAATGAGTGTAATATTTGAAATGATTAAAATAATCAAGAACACTAACAAATAATAGCTTAAGATCTTGGACGTTAGAACAATCTCTCAAGATAGATGAATCCCACAACAAAAAGTTTACAAAATAACACCTATTTTTATTCCTCAATGATTAAAAAGTAAATACAAAGTTTTTCTTCTTCTTCAAAATAGCTCTTAATATTCTAAAATCATCTCTTTTGGAATGCACAAGCATCCCTTATTTATAATGAAAAGAGTAGAGCAAAAATAGGATAAATCCTAGAAAATAGTCATTTAACAAGAATCCTATTTTCTTGACTCTCACGCAGGAGAACAAGTCAAAATTTGCTTCCTATGTGACAAACGAAAATGAAAAAGACATGTCAATATCTAGATGAAAATGACATGAAACATTATGCTTATTTTGTTTTGTCGTCCTTGTCTTCCTCCAATGAAGCCTGCTTGTCACAAAATTCTTGGAACTTCCAGATTATGCCCTGTATCTCAACTTCATCTAGTGCACTAGAATAATCACTTAGAACCTCGCAAGTTTCCTGAGTGTCACTTGCGTTGCCATGAAGTTTCTTCAATCTCTTGTTGAGTTTCCTTAGTAATTCCAAAACATTCTCGATCCTTATGAACTTATCAATGGTTGTCAGATCGAAGGCGGACGGAAGCTGGTTTGTGCTGAATTGATTCTTGAATTTTCTTTATAGAGATCGTCAGCAGGTAAAATATTCAAGCTTTCATCCAACACTTTGGCGAATTTCCTAGACAACTCCTCTTCTATATCTTTGGTGGCATCAACCAACTGATCTCTAGATTCCCTCAACTTGTTCGCAAGCTTTAATAAGAATCTTTATCCTAAATCGATGGATTTGGCTAGTTGGAAATGCTTATCCGCATGAGAATGATACCTTCTTCCATCAATATACGAGATGAAACCTATTTCAAAGTGCATTGAGAGCCTCAAAATTAACTCGAGGTTCCCGACTTCCTATGAAAACTTATCATCCATTTTTTCTCCATCCTTCTTTATCTCCTCTAAGGATTTATAAACCTCCACTGTTTCGTCAATGACCTCTCTTCCTTGTAGGAGAAGCCTCTAAATCCTTTCATCAACCGTTCTCCCATTCTTGTTGATCTTTTCAATCATAGGTACCGATGAGAAATCGAACCTGATAGGAGTAGGGGTAGAAGATGACAAAGTTGATTGAGAAGGCTTTGAGAGCTTGAGTAATACCTCTATCAACTATTCAACTTTCTCCTTGAGCTCATCTCTGTTCTCACCTTTGTTTCCTCGGCCTTCAAGCACAACACGTTCATGGCATCTTGGGCATCCTGTTGTACCCCTTCTATTGTTACCTTTCCCAGATCAACCCTTTTAATATGATAATCAATAACCACTATATCCTCCTTAGTTTTTTTGGCTACACGGAGTAGCAATCTCTCGCAAATTTATGTCCCGAGGCATCCACTTTGAAACACTTGAAACCATTTGAGTTTCTTGGAAGATTTGACAGGAGAGGCCTTGAGTGAACTGAAGTCAAAGATTGGTAGAGGAACTACCACCTTCCTATTCCTTGGGGCTTGATCAATTAACCATGTAGGTACAAAGTGGAAGAATTTTTCCCCTATCGGAGGTGTTATGGTTACATGTATAGGTGGAGGAAGGTTTACTTGCAGATTCATGATGAATGCAAGTGTGGTGACTGTGGGAATAGACTCAGGGAATGAAGGTGTAGAGGGAGGAGGCATATCTATAGCCATCTTAGGTCTAGCAGAGAGAGGTGAGAGGTCGGAGAAGATGTTGGCCATGGCTAATGAGAGTGGCATAGAAATATGAGATGAGGAAGATTAGGAGAGAGGAGGTAAAGATTCTAAAGTCAAATCTTGAGAAGCAAGAGAGAGACTTACCTCTGATGAGCAATCATCAAAAGGAGAAATAAGAGGTTGACCAACCTCATCTTCTGAAGGAATTTTTCCTTGTTCTGGTGGAGGAGGTGAATCCAGTACCTCAACTGTTTGTGAAGGAGTGGCAGATGATGTGGCTCCTTGCTTTTCTCCCCTTCTAACAAACTTAAATTTTATCTACCTCTTGGTAGGGATTTTATCCTCTTCCCTCTCTCCCTTGGAGGGTCCCACTTCTAGAGTAGCTATTTTTGAAAATATATTTTCCTTATAACTCATTCCCAAGAAATGAGCCATGCCTTGGTACAGACAAGAGTCTGAGTAGCTCTTTCAGCAATAGAAGCTTTTTCAACAATAGACCAATCAATAGATAGGAATCCGAGTTGGTCTCCATCTGACTGTTCGTACCTAGTATCAGAACACTTTCATTGTCCATGGTGCCTTCAGGGATATCAGCTAGATCTAACATCTGAATTTCTTCAAGTGTCAGTCTGCTGTTGTCTTTTCTTTGGATGGAAACTTCATCCGAAGATCAACCCAAATGTCTTCCACATTGGGCACATGCAAGATACAAGGTTCCATATGACTTGAGGACTCCTCGGATGTTGAATCCCTCCCTAAGCTTCATATGTTTCTTCAATTTGTCCTAAAGCTCATGCACCACATTCTTGGCCTTAACCACCGTAGAGCATGTATACCTTCCAATAGAAATAGGGAAGGAGATGGTGGCCTTGTGCCTACTTTGTTAGAACTTGTGAAAATCCAACAATTATCTGACTAACTCCATGAGGATCAGTTTTTCACCTAGGAACCTAGGAAAATGGAAAGGATTACCATAGAACCTTACCACCCAAAGATAAGTAAACTTCTTGAATTGTAAGAAGATGCAACCCCATTTTGACACTTCAGCCCATGCTTCATTAGAAACCCTTCTCTTCCTCAGATCAGATCCAACCTACAAATGTTTTCATAGAAGAAGGTGTCATTCACTCTTCTATATTGGTCTTTAGACCCTTTTATTGTCACCAAGTAAGGAAGTACCGATATATGTGTTCCATTGCTCAGTTTCCCTTTGCATCTAGCCCTGGGTAATTTCTCATGCTTGCTGCTGCATAGGTGACGTATGACATCATATAGAACTTGCCAGTAGACAAGACTATTTTCATTTGGGAATCTATCTCGTCACTTATTAGGCTACCCCAATCAATCCCTTGGTCATTCTTCTTTATGATGACCATGAACTGGTACATCCACCCTTGGAATTATTTTGACTCTGGGAGCCCAAATAATCGACTTAGCAGGGTGATGATATCACTAATTTCAAGAATAAAATCACTTCTAGGGACCGACTTGGGAAACCTAGAAACAGCTGGCTTAGCCTTGATCAAGAACTTCTTGTTTACATGCTTGATGCAATCTTCCTGATCTTTGTCCCATGCCTTTTGTGCTGATTTAAGGTCTAAATCAACATACTCCACAAATTCGGGCAACCTTAGGAGTTGATCAAAGTAACCTCCATCCAATTTCACTATAGACTCTCCTGCTTGATTTCTTACTAAGCGGGAGGCTGAGTCATAGTTGAAAGTGCAGGTGAGGATGAATTCGGGGATTGAGCTAATATTGGAAATCCTCATGCAAGAGAGAGACCACTACTTGCTATCGAATTCAACCAAGAATTCTGAGAAGAATACTCAATTCTCTTCCAAAAGTCCTCCATATCTATATTATTGAGCTCTATGTCCCGAATGTCATAATTGTAGTTATGTAAGAAGAAGACTCCATCTTTTGATATTTATACTTCATCTTTCCTGACTTATCCTTAGATTGTCCGGGGTCCGACATGAGGAGTCTCGAAGAAGAAATGCCTTGATGATTTCTGGAAGAGCAATCAGGATTGAAATTTTGCTAAACATGTGCAAAGACCCACCACATTGTTTGGATTTTGAAACTTGCAAAACACCTTGAAACCCGATAGAATGAAGTGTATGTTGGAAGTTAGGACATGTTGAGCATTAATGAAAACCCAACACACTGCAGAAGTGAGGAAGTGTCGGACAAGTAGGAAACCCCAACACAATGGCGTAAACTAGAGGATGTCGAGTAGGTAGAACTGCATGACACACTGCGGATCTTGATGGATGTCAAGGACCCATCAAAACCTGACACAAGGTGGAAAGAGCAAGATGTTAAACACCCTAAAAAACTTGAAACAAGTATATCAGGTTTTTGACGTGTTAGAACATGAAAACTTCTCACCTCATGATCACTTAGGAATTTTCAGAACCATTTTGAAATCTACAAGTTACGAGCTATGAAAAACAAGTAAATAACCTATGGGAAAAACTCAAACAAGAGCCCTTATGAAAAAGACAAGGAACAAGAAAAACAACCCAAAACCCTAAAATAGTAATGAAGAAAGAAAAGAAATGGAAACCCCAAGAAAACACTTTGTAAAATAACCCAAAAATATTCTAAAAAGAAAGAAGAGAAGAATACCTTCAACTGGCTTGAAAAATGATCAAAAATGGATGGCGAAATCAATCAGGAAGTTCGATTGGTTTTGGAGGTAGAGGAAGCATCATCAAAAATCTAACACAACAAAAATGAATGATAAAAATGACGTGGAAAAACTAACTATTTATAATAGTGTAGCATCAACTACACCTCACTTGACACGTGTGTCAACTATCGACAACTGGACATTAATGACATGTCACCATGCTTGGAGCATCCGAAAACCCGATACAAAGGATTGATTCAATTCAGTTTTGGGTTTGGGAAAAAGCAACATAAAACATGCTTTGGGAAAAGCATGTTTCGATGCTAAGAATTTTCAAAACCCAATACAATGGTTAGGCAATCGGGTTTTGCTTGAGGAACAAGCGACATAAAACATGCTTTGGGCAAAACATGTTTCGATGCTCGGAAGTTCCAAAACCCGATACAATGGACTTAGATAACTGGGTTTGTGTTTTGGGAGAAACATGAGACATGTAACATGCAAGAAACATGTTTTCATGCAATAAAAACCTGAAAACCCAAAATCCTCTTTCAAAGGGAATTTTTAAGAGATTTTTCTGAAAATTTTCCTATGGTTATCTCATTTTTAGTTGGAATCACTAAAGCGAGATAACATCGGCTCCAGATTGGAGAATTTCGTTTAAACATCAAAGGAAGAGAACTCATGTATCAAAAATCTTTATCCATTGGGCTACGGATTGAAGTATAAAAACTAAAAACAAAGAAAGAAAGAAAGAAAGAAAACACACAATAGAAAATAAATTATAATACAAAGGTGCAACGAGAGAATCTTGCATTGCGATGGAATGCTTTCAGATGTTGACCATTGAAAGGTAAAGGGAGAAACTCTCCATTAGGATATGATAGAAAAAATCTACTTTCACCATTCAATGATGGATTTTGAAAGGACCTTTCCATAAAGAATATAACTTTTCATGCATCCCTTTCTGTTCCCTTCTCTTATCCCAGAGAAGTACTAGATCTCCAATCTGGAAATCACGTTGCTTTGATTTTTTGTCAAATATATTTTTGAATTTTCTCGATGATTTGCAATGTGATCCACCACCTTGTTCCATTCTTCTTCTAGCCTAGCTAGGTACATTATCCTTTTCTCATGCAACTTTGAAAAGTTTCATCCTCAATTGCTTTAGCCAACCGTAAGGCTGGCACTTCTACAGAGATAGGAATCTCAGCATCAATTCCATATAACACATGGAATGGGGACATTCTAATCACTCACTTAGGAGTAATATGATCTTCCCATAATTCATCATACAATGATTTGTGCTATGTCCTCTCGATTCTCATCAACCATCTTTTTATTATGGTCACTGTGTTTTTGTTGCTTTATTCAGCTTGACCATTGCCTTGGGGGTAATAATAGGATGAATGAGCCAACGTGATCCCAAATCCATAGCAAAATTCTGTCAACTCATGTGATGAGAAATTGTAAGCATTGTCAGAAAAACTCTTGTGAGATATGCCAAATCTAAAAATTATATTCTCCTGAGAAAGTGCATGACAGCTCACAGGAGGTTGCACCGCTTGATTGGCGCAACTTCCACCCACTTGGTGAAATAGTTTGTGGTGGTGAGCACATAATTATGACCAGCACTGGAGGCAAGATTCAATACTCCAATGAAATCAATTCCCCATTGGTGAAAAGGTTATTCAATTATCACAAGCTTTAAGGGAAGAGTTGTCAGCTTAGGATGGCCAATGAAATGTTGACAAGCTTCACACTTAGCCACCCATTTCTTGAATCTCGAAAGAGAGTAGGCCAATAGTACTTGGCTCGTACTATCTTGTAAGTCATTATGGAGGAAGAGAAATCTCCTCCACATGCTAGATTGTGGAAGGATTTTAGCAACCTTATCTGTTGATACTTATCAACACAATGCATGAATACACCATCAATACCCTTCTTATATATACCATTATCCCATAGAATGTATCTTGTGGACCTTAATTTAACTGTCCTCTTTTCTTTTTGGCTTAAATGTGGGGAAATTCACCATAAGTTATAAAGAAAGAAATATCTACATACCATTCATCGATTCTGCTTACAAAAATCACCATGGGCAATTATGAAGAAGTACTTTCAGTTTCCTCGCATTTTGTCCCAGAATTATTTTCTGCGATCAATTGGCACAAGCCTCTTCCTCATACCAACTTAGTAGGTTTGATGTCCAAGTCATATTCTTGGGATTTTCTATCCAGTTACCCCATTGACTACCCAACTCTTGTTGAGTCAAAATGGACTTAACTGCAATATCAGGAACAAGAACGAGAGTGTGAAAACTCAACACATAATACCTAAAATGCTTCACTACTCTCACCACTACATAAGAATGCTTTTCAATTTTTGACATATTCAATTCATGTTCCTTTAGGGGTAAACTCATGAAATCAATGGGATTTTCAATTCCTTCTTCGTTCTCCTACATCAGGATGGTTGATACTGTATGTACGGAAAGCGTAGTTGTACATGATGAAATCCTTCTTGAAGTCTGGGCCTACCAGAATAGAAGCATGAGCAATTGCTCTTTTGAATTCTTCAAAAGCAAGCTTCCCTTTAGTGCTCCATCAAAATTGAGTCTTACCTTTCATCATCCCAAGGATATCCTTGGTTTTATCAGCAAAGTTAGGTATAAATCTTCTTAGGAAATTGACCTTTTGAAAAAGGAATGCACCCCAATTTTGCTTATAGGTAGGGTAAGGCTTTGGATGGCCTTCACCCGCTCTGGGTTGATCTTGGTTCCTTCTTTAGTCATGATATGACCTAGTAACTTACCTTCTGTTACTCTGAACATGGATTTTTAGGATTTAATGAAATCCCATGATGCCTGCATCTTAAGAGTACTTGCTCCAAGTGATCATAATGATCACTTCGCTTCTTAGAGAAGACCATCAAGTCATCCAAATATACAACTATGAATTTTCCCATCAAATATCTGAAAGCTAAGTCCATAGCTCTTTGAAATGTGGCTCCAACATTAATCAAACCAAAAGGCATCCTCTTGTAAGAAAAGGTCCCCCATGGGGTGGTGAATGCTATTTTATGTTGATCCTTAGTGGCCACCTTGACTTGATTATACCCCAAAAATCCGTCAAGCATGGATAACATTTCTGATCTAGTGATAGTCTGCAACACTTGATCCATGATAGGAAATGGGTAATTGTCTTTTAATGAAGACTGATTAAGGTTCTAGAAATCAACACAAATCCAAATCTCACCATTCTTCTTTCTAACATGGGGATGATGTTAGCAACCCAGGTAGAATGATGGATTGGGAAGATAATCCTTGCGTCTAACATATTTTGAATTTCTACAAGGATATTCCCTGAGATATTTGGGTTGTAATGCCTTTGTTTCTGCCTGTAAGGTTTGACATCATACTTCAAAGGGATACTATGTTGCACATCCTTGGGCTTGAAAGACTTCAGATCCGTATATGACCATGATAGGATGTCCATATATCTCTATAGGAGTGAAGTGAATCTTCCTTTCTCCTCCGGAGAACAACATTTTCCGATGTTTACCATCTGTGGTTGATCAGAAGATCCCATATTAACTTGATCTACCTCCGATGAGGAAACACCTTTAGCTTGCCTTTTATCCTGAATAAAACAATCATGCTTGTCAAACAGACCTTCCAAAGAAACTAATCCTTTCAAAATATTGTTACCTTTGAGCTGGATGAACTCACCATCAATCTCTTGATATGAATTTGATACAGACTCATGGAAAGTTGATTCTGATCCTTCAAAATAAAGCTCGCTAAAATTATTATCTTTCTCAAGAAAAGACAATACATGTTGATCATCATTGAACACTTGCCAATGTGCTGAATTATCTAGAACACTCAGACGATATACAATCTCAATGGTATACGTGTCCTATTTGAACTTTGGGTGAGGAAGGAGAAGAGATGTAGACATAGCTAAAGAATCATCTTTATCATTGTAATCTCTCAAAAATGCCTTAATGGAAAAAGCATCAAATCATTCTATGTTGTCCCATACCTTGTTCCTGTAATGCCTTAGGCGATCATTTTTTACCTGATAGATCCCTTTTACTTGATTTACAATCAACTCAGCATCTCCCTACACTTTAATATTTTCAGATCCCCTTTTTCCTTGTCATTTCTAATCCTAATAACAAGGCTTCGTATTTGGCCGTGTTATTAGTATTGTCAAACTATAGTTTGAAGGTGAAGGGAAAGATCTCGAAATCTGGAGATATAAGAACCACACCAGTGCTTGATCCAGTAGTTGAACAACTCCCATCGACTTGAGGGTCCAAATAGCATTAGGATCTTCTTCCTTGATTTCTATGAAGGCACCTCTAATGTCATGAAATAATTTCCCAAGCCTACATCTTCGAAGAGAATTTGAGCTTTGGGGTCATCTAATTTAGTGACTAGGTACTTCGCTTGTGCTTCAGGGTGGAGGACACGAGGAACTCCATTCACTAGAATTTTAGCTTTAGTCTAGTCCATATTGATTTCTCACCCGACATCTTTGTAAAAACCTCTTCCTAAGAGAATGCCATAAGCAGCTGGGATATCAACAACCAGGATAGTCATTTTTACTCTCTTTTATGGGAATATGACAAATGCAAACTATGCATCCTTGATTTGGCCAATCAAGGGGACTTGTTTGGTTTCCATGGAGTAACACCACACATAAGATTTATTCAAGGTAAGTCCAAGGGCATGGGCTAATTTTGTGGGCATCATGTTATCAGAGGCTTCTAAGTCAATTATGCAATTGCTGAGTTTAAACCCATTTATAAGTAAGGACAAATAAAAATGTTCAATCTTTCCCGAAGAAGTAACATAGGTCATATTATTCTGAGGTAAAGGCTGAGTGAGATTAGGCAACATGCCTTTTGGATATGAAGGGATAACACCTTGCTTCTAATGAGTTTGGAAAATTGCTCAAATTGCTCAGGATTTGACTACAAGTACTTGGCTTCCGACATTTGAATTTTAGTTTTCTTTGCATGATCAATAATGTCGAAAGTGGTATATGAAGGAATGATGGTGGGCTTAGTTCTAGTTACACTGGTCTAAGCCGAGGTACTGGTCTTGGGGGCAGAAGAAAGAGAGTTAGAAGAAGAGGTTACCTTTTTAGTTGTCTCCTTTTCACTTTGTCGCTGAGATAGGAGAGCCTCTTTTAGCCATAACCACGGGAGCTTCTTTACCCTTCTCCTTAGAGCCTTCAACCAGATTTTTGGGGTTTTGAGATTGAGCTTGAGTGAAAACTACAAATGACTAACCATCATGCTCACATTGGTATTCCTCGTATTCCAAATACCCAATTCTTGAGTCGCCAGCTGAATTGTCAAAAGACTCATTAGCATATCCTGAAGCTTCAAAATATTCGTAAGAATCTTGATCTTCTAGTTCTTTATATTCCTCAATTATTTCCACTCATTGCAAGGCCGACAAGAGGAGCTTCAATGGCCAGCCTTGTTGGAGCAGCAGTCAACCGATTCCTATCTCTTGTGGGAGTGCCTTTGGTATTATTGAAATTTTGTCTAGGAATATCTCGTTAAGGAATGTTGGTCTCTTGTTGAGACATTTGCTTCTTCAAAGTGATCAAGTTGTTGGTCATATTCTGAATCATAGGGTCAGTAGTACTTTGAGAAGAACTCTAATTTTTAGGCTTAGATGACTCTCTTCTGATCTTCCAATCAAGATGAGATCATCTTCTATTTTAGTGGTTATAGCTTGAGTAGTAGCTAAATCAGGGATAACAGATCTTCTTAATAAGAATCTCACATAAGGGGGTTGAGTGTTGATGAAAAAACACTTTTGATTTTCAAGAGTAGGAACGGCTAGCACTGGAATCTTCCGAATTAGTTTGTTAAATTTTTCCACAAAGTCTCACATGGGTTCATGAGACTCCTTCATATGTGTAAGTTATGCTAACAAGTCATGAGAATCTTTAGCTGGTTTGAACCTTGCTTCAAATATGGATCTCATGGTAGCCCAGTTGGTAATGCATGCATTCGGAAGATGGTAGAACCATTCTACTGCCACACCCTACAACATTTCAATGAAAGGTCGAAACAGACACATCTTCATGAGCCACCCCAAGGATGCCGCATGTGATAAAGAATGAAGCAATGTGTTCATCAGGGTGTTGCTTCCCATCACCATTGAACTTAGGAATATTCTTATGAGATCCATGTGGTAGATCATGCAACGATGGAGTTAGGGAAAGAGGACCAATAGCTGCACCCCAAGGCATAGGTTGTGCTTGCCATTCTTTTGAATGAAGTGTGCACAAGAATCTGAGTATCAGACAAGAATAATGCACGGTAGGTTGTAGAAGCTTCTTGTTCTTGAGGAACCCGAGTTCTTTGGATAGGTGAAGAACTTCTTGCTCAGTTAGATACAACACTATTGGGGGAAAGTCTAAAATTGTGTTGTTGAAGCAGATCAAAGAACGGATCAGTTTCACCCCTAGCTTAGCTTGACCAAGTGAAGATTTTTCTCGGCCACTTGAATGAAAAATGGATCTAAGGCAAATATAGAGTCACAGACACCAATATGATAAGCTTAGTCTTATCAATCCATTTTCCCAACGGAGTCACCAATAAATGTTGGTTGGATATTTTGTCAAGCCAAAATATGAGGTTCAACCATAGTATATGGGATTAGATCCCTCCTCAAAGACATGTGAGGCACATTTATTACTAATCTAAAACACAATAGAGATAATATGTACAATATTCACACTATTCTAACCATTGGGGTTGGGATACAATCCCGAAATCCATATCAACACGAGATGGAGATGTTACAACTTTAGAAATGGAATGGATTAGAAAGGAAACTATTATAGACAAAACATAGCGGAAAGGGAATGAGAGGAATGTACTTTATTTCAAGAAAACATAGATCAAGAAATAATTATATGAGTTTTAGATAATGAGTGTAATATTTGAAATGATTAAAATAATCAAGAACACTAAACAAATAATAGCTTAAGATCTTGGACGTAAGAACAATCTCTCAAGATAGATGAATCCCACAACACAAAGTTTGTAAAATAACACATGTTTCTATTCCTCAATGATTAAAAAGAAAATATAAAGTTTTTCTTCTTCTTCACAATAGCTCTTAATATTCTAAAAATCATCTCTTTTGGAATGCACAAGCATCCCTTATATATAATGGAAAGAGTAGAGTGAAAATAGGATAAATCCTAGAAATAGTCATTTAACAAGAATCCTATTTTGCTTGACTCTCACGTAGAGAAAAAGTCAAATTTTTTTCCTATGTGACGAAATGAAAACGAAAAAGACATGTCAATATCAGATGAAAATGACATGAAACATTATGATTATTCTATTTCGTCATCCTTGTTTTCCTCCAGTGAAGCTTTCTTGTCACAAAATTCTTGGAACTTCCATATTATGCCCTACATCTCAGCTTAATCTGGTGCACTAGAATAATCACTTAGAACCTCGCAAGTTTCCGAGTGTCACTTGCATTGCCAGGAAGTTTCTTCAATCTCTTTTTGAGTTTCCTTAGTGATTCCAAAACATTCTTGATCCTTATCAACTTATCAATGGTTGTCATATCAAAGGCGGAAGCTGGTTCATGCTGAATTGATTCTTGAATTTGATTATAGAGATTGTCAGTAGGTAAAATATTAGAGGTTTCATCTAACACTTTGGTGAATATCCTAGACAAATTCTCTTCTATGTTGTTGGTGGCATCAACCAACTAATCTCTAGATTCCCTCAACTTGCTGCAAGCTTCACTGAGAACCTTTATCCTAAATCGATGGTTTTGGCTAGCTAGAAATGCTTCTCCCCATGCAGAATGATCCCTTCTTAAATCAAGATACTGGACAAAACATGTTTCAGTGCATTGAGATCTTCAAAATTTAACTTGAGGTTCTTGACTTCTGTGAAAATTCATCATCCATTTTGTCACCATCATTATTTATCTCCTCTAAGGATTTATAAACCTCCACCGTGTAAATCAATGACCCCTCTTCCTTATAGGAGAAGCCTCTAAATCCATTCATCAACCATTCTCCCCTTCTCGTTGATCTTTTCAATCATAGTTCTTGATGAGAAATCAAACCTAATAGGAGTAGGGGTAGAAGATGATGGAGTTGAATGAGAAGGCTTTGAGAGCTTGAGTAATACTTCCATCAAATGTTCAAGTTTCTCCTCTAGCTCATCTCACTCACCTTTATTTCCTCAGCCGCTCGCGACAACACGTTCATGGCATCTTTGGCATCCTGTTGTGCCCCTTCTATTGTTACCTTTCCCAGATCAACCCTTGTAATCTGATAATCAGTAACTGCTATATCCTCCTTAGTTTTGTCAGCTGTGGGAGTGGCAATCTCTTCAAATTTATGCCTTGAAGAATCCACTGAAACCCTTGAAAACATTTTGGGTTTCTTGGTAGATTTGGCAGGAGAGGCCTTGAGTGAACTAAAGTCAAAGGATGGTAGAGGAACTACCACCTTCCTCTTCCTTGGGGCCTGATCAATTAACCATTGAGGTATGATGGAAGAAGGTTCCCCTATCAGTGGTGTTATGGTTACATCTCGTAGGTGGAGGAAGGTTTACTTGCGGAGTTGTGATGAATGCAAGTGTGGTGATTATGGAAATAGACTCGGGAATGAAGGTGTAGAGGGAGGAGGCATATCTATAGCCATCTTAGGTCCATCAGAGAGAGGTGAGAGGTTGGAGAAGATGTTGGCCATGGCTGATGAGAGTGGCGTAGAAATATGAGATGAGGAAGATTGGGAGAGAGGAGGTAAAGATTCTAAAGTCAAAGCTTGAGAAGCAAGAGAAAGACTTACCTCGATGAGAAATCATCAAAAGGAGAAATAAGAGGTTGACCAACCTCATCTTTTGAAGGAATTTTTACTTTTTCGGTGGAGGAGGCGAAGTCAAGATACCTCAACCTGTTTTTGTGAAGGAGTGGAAAATGATGTGGCTCCTTGCTTTTCTCCCCTTCTAACAAACTTAAATTTTATCTACCTCTTGGTAGGGATTTTATCCTCTTCCTCTCTCCCTTGGAGGGTCCCGCTTCTAAAGTAGCTATTTTTGAAAATATCTTTTCCTTATAACTCATTCCCCAAGAAATGAACCATACCTTGGTAAGGACAATATTTTGAGCGAGATATTTCATCGATAGAAGCTTTTTCAACAAACCAATCAATAGTTGGGAATCCGAGTTAGTCTCCATCTGACTATTCATACCTAGTATCTAGAACACTTTCATTGTCCACGGCGCCTTTAGGGATATCAACTAGATCTAACATCTAAATGTATTCAAGCGTTAGTCTATTGTTGTCTTTTCTTCGGATGGAAACTTCATCCCGAAGATCAACCAGATGTCTTCCACATTGGGCATGTGCAGATATAAGGTTCCATATGACTTGAGGACTCCTCAAATGTCGAATCCCTCCCTGAGCTTCATATGTTTTTTCAATTTTTCCTAAAGCTCATGCACCACATTCTTGGCCTTAACCATCGTAGAGCATGTATACCTTCCAATAAAAATAGGAAGGAGACAGAGGCCTTGTGCCTTCTTTGTTGGAACTTGTGAAAGTCCAATAATTGTCTGACTAACTCCATGAGGATAATTTTGTTACTCGGGAACCTAGGAAAATGGAAAGGATTAACATGGAACCTTACCACCCAAATATAACTAAACTTCTTGAATTGCAAGAATATGCAACCCCATTTTGACACTTCATCCCATGCTTCATCAGAAACCCTTCTCTTCCTCAGATCAGGATCCAACCTACAAATTTTTTCATAGAAGAAGGTGTCATTCACTCTTCTATATTGGTCCTTAGACCCTTTTATTGTCACCGAGGGAAGTACCAATATATGTGTTCGGTTGCTCGGTTCCCCTTTACATCTAGCCCAGGTAATTTCTCATGCCTGTTGTTGCATAGGTGACGTATGACATCATATAGAATTTGCTCGTAGACAAGACTTTTTTCATTTGGGAATCTATCTCGTCACTTATTAGGCTACCATAATCAATCCCTTAGTCATTTTTATTTATGATGACCATGAGCTAGTACAGCCACCCTTGAAATTATTTTGACTATGGGAGCCCAAATAACCAACTCAAGAAGGTGATGATATCACTGATTTCAAGAATAAAATCACTTTTAGGGACCGACTTGAGAAACCTAGAAACAGTTGGCTTAGCCTTGATCAAGAACTTCTTGTTTACATGCTTGATGCAATCTTCTTGATCTTTGTCCCAGGCCTTTTGTGTTGATTTAAGGTCTAAATCAACATACTCCACAAAGTTGGGCAACCTTAGGAGTTGATCAAAGTAACCTGCTTCCAATTTTACTATAAACTCTGCTTTATTTCTTACTGAGCAGGAGGCTGAGTCATAGTTGGAAACGTAGGCCAGGATGAATTCAAGGCATTGAGATGATATTGGAAATCTTGCTGCAAGAGGGAGACCACTGCCTACTATCGACTTCATCCAATAATTCTGAGAAGAATCCTCAATTCTCTTCTATAATTCCTCCATATCTATATTACTAAGCTCTATGTCCCGAATGTCATAATTACAGCTTATGTAAGAAGAAGATTCCATCTTCTGATATTTATACTTCATCTTTCTTGACTTATCCTTAGATTTTCCGGGGTCTGACATGAGGAGTCTCGAAGAATAAATGCCTTGATGATTTCTAGAAGAGAAATTGGGCTTGAAAGTTTGTTGAATAGGTGCACAGACCTACCACACTATTCAGATTTTGAAACTTGCAAAACACCTTTGGAAACCTGATAGAATGAAGTGTATGTCGGAAGTTAGGACATGTTGAGCATCAATGAAAACCCAACACACTGCGGAAGTGAGGAAGTGTCGGACAAGTAGGAAACCTTGACATAATGGCAGAAATTAGAGGATGTTGAGTAGGTAGAACTACCCAACACACACTGCAGATCTTGATGGATGTCGAGCACCTGGCAAAACTCGACACAAGGTGGAAAGAGTGAGATGTTAAACACCCTACAAAACCCGAAACAAGTATATCAGGTTTCTGACGTGTTAGAACATGAAAAATTCTCACCTCATGATCACTTAGGAATTTTCAGAACCATTTTGAAATCTACAAGTTACAACCTATGAAAAACAAGTAAATAACCTAGGGGAAAAACTCAAACAAGAGCCCTTATAAAAAAGACAAGGAACAAGAAAAACAACCCAAAACCCTAAAACAATAATGAAGAAAGAAAAGAAATGGAAACCCCAAGAAAACACTTCGCAAAATAACCCAAAAAGATTCTAAAAAGAAAGAACAGAAGAATACCTTCAACTGGCTTGAAAAATGATCAAAAATGGTTAGCAAAATCAATCGGGAAGCTCGATCGGGTTTGGAGGTAGAGGAAGCATCAATGAAAATCCAACACAACAAAAATGAATGGTAACAAATGACATGGAAAAACTAACTATTTATAATAGCCTAGCATTAATTACACCTCACTTGACATGTGTGCCAACTGCCAGACAACTGGACATTAATGACATGTCATCATGCTTGGAGCATCCAAAACCTGATATAAAGGATTTGATTCAATTCGGGTTTTGGGTTTTGGGGAACAAGCGACATAAAACATGCTTTGGGAAAAACATGAGCCAATGCTCACAAGTTCCGAAAACCTGATATAATGGTTAGGTAATCGGGTTTCAGGTTTCGGGAACAAGCAACATAAAACATGCTTTGGGAAAAACATGTTCCGATGCTCGAAAGTTACAAAAACATGATATAATGGACTTAGATAATCGGTTAGGTTTCGGGAAACATGAGACATGTAACATACAAGAAACATATTTTCATGCAATGAAAACTTGAAAACCTGAAAATCTCTTTCAAAGGGAATTTTTAAGAGATTTGTCCAAAAATTTCCTATGGTTATCTCATTTTTAGCTGGAATCACTAAAGCGAGATAACAACATGTAACAAGTATAAAAACATTCTATGCATTATAAACAAAGCATAAATGGATGAAGTTATATCAACCATAATCAATATATCAAGCATGAAAAATTAAACCATAAACATCAAACACTAATACATAAACCCATTAAATAGTAACAACATCATCATATATACATCTAAAGTAATCAAGGTCCTCATAATAAGCAATGTTATACAATAAATGGCATCATCTCCTTTGTTGTCTATTGGAGGCAAGAGAACTCAATGAATCATAGAATTTAGCACACCTCTTCGCATTTTTGTGAACAAAAGGAGGGGTGATCCTAAGGGTTGGGGGTGTGGGATGTCCACATCCGAGTATGGTGCACTCTCTCATCAAGGCATAGTGTAGCTATAACCTGCTCTATATCATCCTAAAAGATAACCATATAATAATTAATTCAATGTACAATAATCAATTAGTTAAACACATAAATAAATAATCCAATATATTTACTTTCCTCTCATGGAGGAGTGACACATTTCATCTCTAAAACATCCCATATCGCAAACCCTTTGACACACTCTTCTAAAGTGTTTGCAAATGTGGTAGGGTAGGGAAATGGAGCAGTGGGAACAATGGCCTCGAAAATGTTGACTTTGATAGTCTGCAGGGGATTTGTATGCCATGATAATGAACATGAGGGCCAACATCACAAACAATTCCTATCCTAAGGAATACATCATCAGACATAAGTTGTACTTTGACCCCAATGGAAAATACCTAGAATAACAACAATCTCAACTATAATAATAATTATATCTTAAGAAAAATAATTGAATTACCAGTGCAAATACCTCCTCACTCCTCTCCTCAACACCCTCACCCATGCCTCTATCAACATCCTCCCTCCTCTCCTCACCACCCTCACCCATGCCCCTCTCCTCATCACCTACTCCCTCCTCAATTAGTGAGAAAGTTTCATCTCCACCACTCTTTTGCTTGTCCTCTCTTACCTCTTGTACATCCATCTCTCCGATAATATCGAGACCGATGGTAGAAGAAGGGAATGTATCTTTGGTAACGTTGACCTGTAACAATGAATACGACATGGTAAATAAATTAACAAATAAATAAAACAACATACAATTATCAAACTAATGCCAAGTTTTGTTACCTTTTCCTTTTTCCTTCTACTGAGAAACTCTCTCTGTCTCTGTATAAGTTGACTCAAGGGAATGTCATCATCCTACACACACCATCAAAGTGAAGAGTTAATATACACACAATTAAACACAAACTAAATTAAATTATAATGAATACGTACAAGATCCTCTGCATGGATGTCAACATTCCTACTAGCTACACCACCCTCTTCTCTCTCTTCATGTTCATGAAATATTATTAAGTTAGTGATTTCCAACCATACATAATACAAAAATAACATAATATATTCTACTAATAATAAATTTACCTCATTGTCAGGTTTTAACCAATTATTTCTTTCCTTTTCTCTCAATTACTTCTCCTTTGCACCTCTCACCTCTCCTCCAAATCATATACACATATTTCCTTTTCAACCTCTCTCTTCCCACTCCATATTAGCTCCTCGAATCGATATTTTCCTTCCCTTCAACAAACTCGATCGACAATATGCTTCCATTGCAAGTTGTAAGCGTTGCCTCATGACATAGATAAGGTTACTCTGTCTCTCTCCTCTCTATGTATTTCCTCATTCTATCAAGAGAGAGGTGGTTGTTTACCCATATACTTATGGATATGCTTATGTGGTCAAGAAAATGAAATATTGTGCACGACAACATGTGATGGACATTAAGTTTTTGGAGCTCCCATAACTCGACGCCCCACTAATACCACATGTGCCATGCTCGCAAAAATAGTGAAGGTGAGAAACCACACATTCCGTTTTGTATTCAAGAGGTGGTTGTTTGAAAGACATATAATTTTGATAAATATTAGGGAATTGAATAACACTAATCACTAAGAAAAAACAAAATAAAGTTTTAAAATTTCTCACCTCTGTCGTAGGCTCTATAAAATCCGAGTCAAATTACAGGACGGATTGGAAAATGTATCGCCATGAGGACCATCATTCCCTATAGGAGCATCTCCCTTTGACATTAAATTATAACATTTTAATTGATGTGTAAAATAACTTTTAATAAACGTAAAAAAACTTGCATAATATGAACTACTTATTGATGATATGGCTACCTCCAATGTGAATTATGTTTAACACCTACATGTCATGGGATGTGAAGTGCCCTGTTTGAAAATTAAAAAAATAAAAAAATATTATAATAAATGTTCATAAATTAATATTTACCATTTCAATAATTCCACATCATCTTAATGGATAAGAGAAAATATTGAACAAGGGTGGAAAATCATCCAAATTCCATATGTCCTATCTAACTGCATCACCATACCTTTCCCCATAGCTACACATTCTAATACAAGAAAAACTAAAACATATGGTACACGAACTATTTTATTTTTTTACATTCAGATTGAGAGAATTATGCACAATAAAAATTTGTGATAGAGTTAATTTTACACATTGTTTTTAACATGTTGAAAAACACAGTGTGTTATTCAAGACTGGATAATAAACTATTTTAAAAAAATATTAACATGCCTTTAGTTTTGTGAAGATTTTATATGAAATTTTCATTGTAAGTGTAATACATAATAATATAAGAATAACACATCAAAACTATAAGAGTATATTATGAAAAGAAGATTGACCTTGCAAGTATAAACCCATACAATTATATTATGTGTTTACTTGTTCACTAGTACATAACATGATTATGTGATACAAAGCAATATAGTATATCAAAAAAAAAAGTGGGGAATACATTTTTAAAATCATTGTATTCCACTTTTACAAAATATATAGGGACTCAAGGTAGGTGAAAAAGGTTGGTGCATGCATCCCCACTACAATCATTGTCACACTCATCAGAGTCATGATGTGTTGCTTTCCACTCTTCATACCTCCATTGTTCAAGTTCTTCCAACTGGCGGTCAACATCATCCCACCATGCAAGGAAATTTTCAGATAAACCAAGTTAGTTTCCATCTGGAGGTGGGTGTACAATAAGGGTGAACTTGTGGTACATTCCAAGGTAGTATCTCCATCGAATTGCAGGGAGATTTTCTTTGATCCATCTTCCTATGACGACATCTGTACTAGTGAGTTGTGAGTCCATGATAAAAAAACTACCATGCTAGACATAACAAGCATATTTTCCACTTCCATATTTCTTCATGACCATTCTCCATTGAAGATTCATAATGTCAACCATTTTTTTATTTGGTGCAATAGAGAATGGTGGTGATGGCCTCACATAATTTTTGAAAGTAATGTAGGCATTGTGAAGTTGATCAGCTTCCATTGTTGGGATGATGCGTAAGAGTGTCCACATTTTCCATTTCCAATCATCCATCTGCATAATATTTTAAAAAATCCATACAAACAACATATTCATATATACAAATAGATTTTCATATTCATATATTAAAATAATAGTCTGAAAACAACATATTCATATTCATATATACAAACACTATTTTTCATATATTAAATGTTGGTTTTATCACATCAACCCACATATTTATCTTTATTATATATTAGATTCAAAACATCAACTAAAAACATTATTTTTACTAGAAATATTGTATTTATCATATCAAACTTTATAATATAAAAATTCAAATAAAATAAAATAATAATAATTAACTAATCTCATCCTAATAATTAATAAATACACAAATACATTAATGACATAATATCATACAAATTAACAATTAACTAGTCTACAACCAATATTAAGTGTTTATAGACTAAATGAAATATTTGATTAAATTTATTTTCTAGAAACTTTTTCATTCCATTCCACAATCACTAAAATCATAATGATGATCAACACTTTTTCATTATATAATAATATTTAATTTATTCAAAAAAAGTTAATATTAAAAAAATAACATCCCCTATTATCTACTTGGTACCCTTACAAAAATTATTAATATGACACCTATTTAACATAATTAAATATAATAATATTTTATATTCAAAACAATCTATCTTATATAAAATATTTCACATTTTAAAAAATCACATTACTTACTTTGTATTTCACACTTTTACATGGAAATTGCTAAAACATCTACTGAATACAATTAAATATATTTAATTTCAACTACAATATCTTCAATCAAAATACACACCTACGTAACACTTGTTAAATATATAGTGTAACATTTTAATCTATCATATTAAATGATAGGAATATTTTATAGAACTATGAGACACCCATTCTTGAGTCTAACCATATACATTAAATAAAGAAAAATATAACAAATGTATGTAATGTTATAATGTGTTCAGTACTACATAGTTACAAGCCTTATAAAATTAATTAAGGAATCATAAGTCAATTGTTTGGGTGCTTGGAGCTAAGGAAATTTTGAGGAAAACTTATTTCTTAACATGAATTTCATATGCATGAAAGGTATCAAAACAAACTCACTTGTGTCTATAAGTAATAGAGGTGGAAAACCTAATTATGAGATATATAATAGAGTTTTTGGGACAATGTAAAAGATTCATTTTCAAAAGGATAAGAGGGTGTTTCAAAGGGATAAGGAGTGAAGCCATAAAACTAGACACAAGTTTGTAAAGTTTGAAAGATTCATTTTCAAAGAGATAAAAACCATTGACACAAGTTTGTAAAAGTTTAAAAGATTCATTTTGAAGGAGATAAAAGCCAATGGTTTTAATGCATATAATTATTTATAGATGTTTCTTTACATTCATTTTTATTGAATCCCACAAATGAATGTCTTGAGTTTTTACGAAAATGTGTTTTTCAACAACATAAATTTGAAAAATAAAACTAAGTATTGGTGCACTTTCCACGTGGCATCAAATGGGCATAGGATGGATGCATGGGTCTCTTATGGGCCCCAATGTATTCTATCGGGATAATAGGCTCGCCTATATAAAGATACATGCACCTATCGATGCCCATCCAGGTGCCACGTGGTAGACACGCAACTACTTATTTTTTTGTAATGTTTTTTTGTGTTGAAAAACACATTGTTTTTTCAAACATTGTGGAAAAATACAAAGGCATAGGTTACAAGATTCAAACTAGGGACATGCGAGAATATGAACACACGCACCACCGATTGAGCTGCAACTTTATAGATGCAACCTTATGTTTTAAAACTAATTTATTATTAAAATATTCTGCCAATGAAATGACAGTGATGAAGCCCTCCATGCATGCTCATGTATGTGTTTTATGCCCACCCATGCATGCACGTGTATGCGAGTAATTTGAAAATAATGATAAACATTTTTACTTTAAAAAATTATAAGAAAGAATAATTATGTGTAAATGTAGGTAGTGATAGGTTAAGTTGGATGCTCTCACACCGCTATCCCAAGTTTTAAATTAAAAATTATACAAATAAACATACACCACATTAGGAAGACACACTATTTACAAAAAAAGAATATAATTATTAAAAAACAAAATGGTTAAAGGTTATATTTTATTGAATTTTTAAGATTTAGTATCAATATTTGAGATGTATCTACTATATCTAGAGACAATCCATCACCATTATATAATAAATAAAGATAATAATCATATTAAATTTAAAATTAATAATACATATTAATTTGTCTACAAAATATCAAATTTGTTATTGTAATATTTTATGATATTGTTTTTTCAAGTGATAATGTATATTGATTTAGAGATATTAAAAAAATTGACACAATTAAAAATAGACATACCATTTGGCCATAATTCAATACACACACACACACACACACATTTACTTTAATATATTTGTAAATATTTTAAAATTTGTAAGTTAAATTAAGAAATATGTTTTTATTTAAATAGTGTAATTTTAATAATTAGATGTAATATACATCGTTATTTAGGAAAAAGGTGACATGAAATCGCAAGCAAATCAGTTCAAACATTTAATTGCTAACTCTTAGTGATTTAATTTTGTCTACATTCCTACATATAACGTTTTCACTATATTGATTTTGGTTGGTATGTTGGGTTTGGAGATATTTTGCCACAACTTATTTTTGAAATCATAAACTGATATTTTGAAATGATATACCAAATATCGAGGTGAAAGTTATCCAACAACTACCCTTGAGTGACATTGTTATTAATTTTAATTAAATGGTTATTGTTATCCAAAATTCACCCCTCAAGGTAATTTTGATAACATGCATCAGATTCTTCAGTCCCGAGAAAGTAGAATTGATTCAAGGCCCAAAATCATGTTTTGGGGTCCCTTTGGTTTCTCTCTAACTTCCCCATCCAAGGAAAAAATCCAACAAGTTAGAAAAAATTAAAAAAATCCAAAAATGAAGTCGTGGGCTTGTTTTAATGCATTGCAAGGGTCTGGAGGTTGTGGATCGTACTAGTGCGGATCATACCAAGGTTTGTCATACAGGTTTGGAGCTGAAATACAAAGGAATCGGCTAAATCGACTTTCTGTGTCCTAGACCGCACAAGTTCAACAGGACGTGTAAGGCGCGCATTGCCGAAAATGCCGAAGTCAAAGGGAAATCGGTGAAGTTGGAACTTTTTGGCCCACATGGTCCATGGGACAGAGTTAGGAAAAAGTACGCGTGGGACGCGCGAAAAAAAGTCACAAAAGTAACCGAGACATTGTGGAGAATGCGAAGGTCAATGACCCTCGTGGCTCGGTCAACAACAGATGCATAAGGACAAGGAAGCCTAAATCGGGTGATGCGAGAAGAATGTGTCTGGGACATCTGGGGCACGTGGACTTGATTTTTCTAAAATAGCCACAGTGAAGAGAAAAATTCAATGTTTGACCTCCTGAACTTCAAACGGCCATAACTTTTGACTCCAAGCTCTGATTGTCATAAAATTGGACTTTCTGGAATGAGCACGATGTCCTCTGCATCAGATTTAGTCTTTAATTTTGATGAGTGTATATATATTAAAATAAAAGAAACATATTCAGCTCTATTCAATTAATTGTCATTCCTGTCAAATGACAAAAATGCCCTGGCGAGACCAAAATAGCCGCCGCACTCGAGAAGGCCATAAATTTTGCATCTCTCAACGAAATCACACAAAATTGGTACCATTGGAATCGTGTTTCTGAGATTGACTCACAAAAATCAAGAAATTATAGATTTTATGAGGGATCAATGGATATTTTCCTGAAAATACGGAAAAGTTTAAAATAGTGTTTTATTTTGTAATTGGATGCATTCAATGAAGCATGGGCTGACATATTTCATTGATGCAAGTCATGGGACAAGTATGGGGAGCATTTTTAAAAGAAACAGAACATCATTTCACTCCATTTAATACCTCTTACAAGTGGTTGAAGGATATATTTTGGGATTTCCATTTTCCCTCTCTCTCTCTTCTTATTTTTCTATAAATTGGAGTGTTGGGCTCATTGTAAAGGGGAGAGATAGTTTTGTTGTAGAAAAGCTCTATAAAATTTTTTTTGTGAAGGCAATGTGCTGTAGGCCCTTGTAGTGGACTCCTTGCATGGTGATCTAGGCCCTTATTTTGTAAGAGATTGAACTGTGCATATTAATGAAGCAATAAATACGAGTTTGTGGATGTATCTTCCCTTGTTGTGTTTGTTTTCCTTCTCTTTGCCCCTCCAATCTCATTGCATATATATTGTGTCTATTCATTCTCTTACAGGGATCCATTATCATTGTGTATGTTTGAGATGTTGTTGTGAATGCATTTTGCTAGATTGTGGAGAACTGTTATCACCCCTTCTAGTGTGCACTTTGCTTCTGTATCTCACACATTGGAAGACTACCCTCACTCCCTCCTTCTCTGGTGTATCACCGCTATATTGTAGGATTTTATTTTTATGCATTCTCTCTCCTTGGTCCCTTGGAAAGTTAGATTGGGACAGTTAGATTTTTCTAGAATTCATAGTGGCTAAAAGCCTAATAAATCTGCTGGGAAGATCGAGGAAGCCAGTTGAGAAATCGAATAATTCTACACTCAAGTACAAATTCCAAGGAATCATTCATCCCATTCCCATCAAGTGAGCATATGACAATATCACCGATACAAATCTGGGTCACATCAATGTGTAAAAATTCTATGATTGGGTGAAAGATGAAGGAAAAACTATATTCTCGCATAGGCTATACCATAGTGATCTACCCCAACCAACAAAATTTCCTATCTCATTGTAATGTCAAGAGTTTGTTATCACTTGCACAGAGCATTATGATCCCGAGAGATGAGGAATTTTTAAATATAATTGTGAGCCATTCCTTTTAATCACACCAGCGCACATTGAGGAGTTTCTCAGCATGCATGACTTCCCTGAGAATACAGATATCACTCAAAAGTTAGCACAAGAATTTTTGGATGAAGAAACCCTCAGGTGGAGAAAGATGGTTAATAACAACTGGTTAGTGACCAAGAGACCTTGAATTGACTAGCTTCCTAAAGAACTATACCGCATTGAGTTTTTGTAGAAATCGGGGACATGATTACTCTCCTGAGTCGAGTTTTGGTTTACCCTCTGCCAAGATTTTCCACCCATGGATGTATAAGTTTATTTGTATCATCCTTTCCAAGAGAGATTTTGTGGATTAGGCCACCATCATCAGTGATACCCTTCACAAACAATTGATTGAAGTAAATATGACTGGATGTTTCTACATGACATCATATCTGACTTATGCAATGGCTAGAAGAAATCTATTTTGGGACTCGAAACAAGAGGAGTCATGGGTCCATCAAATAATGTCTTCCATTATTATCTATCAACTGAGTTTCAAAAATAGCTCTCATCATTTCAGAAGAGTTAATAATGCATTCACCTTCCGCATGATTCAAAACTTGAATCGGAATATAGAGGAAATATTTTCTAAAGAGGCCATGGATGTCATTTCCCAATGGGGAACATGGTTTATTCAATTTTCATCCTTTTCCTACATTCACATAAGAGGATTTGCGGGCACTCCATGGAATATTCCTAAGTACGTAAGTAATAGATGGGAATTAATGGAGCTTGCGTGAAAATTATTCCAAGTTCACTATCTTCTTAGTGATAAGCATCACTCAAGAATTCATTTCCCAATCCAAATTGGGGAATACCAATGTCCAAATATCTTCAAGTGCATAACTCATGGAAAAGATTTTTCCCTCATCACTATTCATCCATATGTGAAGAGATCTTAGTTTGATATTAATGGATATATGCAAAAGATTCTTGGAGAAAAGTATCAACATAACCCTACCATGGAAGATTTCTGGGCTTCCTATTTAGATGAACATGAAGTAAGAAGATGAGAGTTTTCTTACCTAACCCTTGCTCAGATCAAGGCCTTTCGCATCAGGAACCCTCTAGATTCATTCATAAATGATGATGAAGATGTTATTGATCCTTCATATGATGTAGTTTCTTTTACCCCATTGCCATGAATTGATTGGACCAAAAGAGATGAATTTTTTCTTGATAACAAGAATCAACCAATTCTTCAAAGAAACATATCTTGGTATGAAAGAGAACTTTTCAAGTTACAATCAATTCAAGATCATACTTTAGGATAAAAAAATTACCAACTCGAGGAGGGATTCATTCAACCAAAGCCCATTCTCAATCAACCTTTGTGCCATCCAGTCATATGCAACAAGCAAGAAAGGAGTTGTTTTAAAAATACACTTCACCGAAGAATGTGTCATGAGGAGAAAAATCTAAGGGTCCTAGCCCCAGTGAAGGAAGAGAGCGTGTATCCAAATTTTCTACTTTAACTAGATATTCTTCTACTCATATTGTTGATAGTTCTCAGAAGCTCATGACAAACAATCCTCAACCATGCCTTGAAAAATCATCCACTCAAAAGTGCGGTGTAGTCCAAATATCAAACACTTCAGAACCTATGGTTCACAAAGAGATTTATTAAAATCTCCCAAATGACTAGGAGGTGGATATCGAGGTTATTTATCCTGAAATGGAGGTCATGGAAAGTATTCTTGCAGAATCTCATGATGTTGAGAACAATGAGAATGTTACTTTGGGCTCAAGGATTCTGTATGCAGAAATAGTGAATGATAATCCTTTCTAGGTTGATTGTGAAATCAAGAAAAGGAAGAGGTTTATCAAGGAAATTGACATTGACTTAGATGCTCTTTTCAAAATTTCAAATGACGTCCTTCCCAAGAAGGCTAAAGTGCTTTCCCAAATAATGGTGGATAATGACGAAACATATTAGCAGATCTTTCCATCCCACATGTTGACAAGGAGTGTGATGCCATGACATCTGCTGATTATGAAGTTTCTAGACTTGGACTTCGGAGGTCCAAATTGGAAAGTGACAAGGAAATGGCCCAAGATTTAATTGATATCGTGCTAAAGATACTTGAGAAATATAAGCCTCATAACTCTCAACTTAAGGATGAAAAGAATCAATTGGTGGAATATGTTCAACATCCGATAAATCTCATATCATCCAATTTCCTAGTGCCCAATGCAGTGGCTTCCCTTGATGAAGAAACTATAAATTTATCAAAATAAATAAACACACTAGGCCATGTCACTAAAACTTGTCTTTTAGATATTATCGTTTTAGGCCAAGAGACGATCAAAATAGTGGTTAAACTCCATGAAGATGTCAGTGTATATCTTGAACCAATTATTTCATTCAAGGAAACATTTGTTTCTAACATATCAAATTTGGATGAGATATTTCCCATTCTACAGGAGATGACGAGTATGGAGTCCTCAGTTTTAGCCATTGAAGGAATTCTTGAATTTGAATGTTGAGGGACACGTTTTATTTGGTGTCTACATCTCAAATCAAGAAAGACACTTCTTGAGGATTCTATGATCCATTATGAGAGTGTATGCAATGAAGCCTTCACTTCACTCACCTTGATTCAATAATTCATAGCTAAGATCCCTTGTAACCTCATAAATGAGCATAATCAAAGGTGTTCATTGGAATATGTGGAAGAGCAATTTTCAAAAATTGTTTAAGGTCATGTATACTCCTGCCATCAATTTACCTCAGCTTCAATGGAGCATTACATAAAATTAAAGAATTTGTTTGAGAATGCTCAATCAAAGATGGTCAATTTGAATGATATACCAGGTAGGATCTTGGAATTGCAGGTATTTTGTGAGGCTATTCTTTGACCAAATGAACCTCCAGAAGAAGAAAATATGTTTAAAACATTAGGAAGGTTTAGATCTTTTCAATTGGTAAAAGTGACGAATTCTAATTTCACTGATGGTTCAAGAAGATAGTTTTCTTGGTATCTAATGAAGTGGGAGAGTCCATTTCTCATACGTTTGAGATAGGCAGACCCCATTTCAATGGATAAGGCACTGGTTATGGTCATATGTTTTAAAAGTGGAATTTTAAAAAAGGGGATGTTGTTATTGAATTTTCTTTCAGAAAAATGTGGATAACTTAAGTGGTTTCTATTTTTGGTAGCTTTTAATAAAGTTGGTTGAAAATTCAAAGTCACTTAAGTTCCCTATTTAATGTTCATGTAAAACCCTAACTACTTTGTAACCAACTTTTGGGTTATAAAAGGAAGTTAGGGGCTCATTTGTAAAGGGTGACTTTGAGAGAGGAGAAGAAAATACTTTTGTATGCAAGCTTTATTTAAAAGAAAGAAACTTTGGGCTATTTTGAGAAGACATTTTGGAGTTAATGAATTATGAACTTTGTGTCTCATTCATTGTCTATCTTATAATTTGATGTTCTTATGTTCATTGGATGTTAGTGTTTTAAATATTGCATGCGAATATTGTCTTAGATCTTATTGTCAACGCTATTAATATGTTGTTCTAGTTCATAGTGATCAAGCTTTGCTATTTACTTTCTCATGTGTGTTCCCTTTACTCATTCTTGTTTAGCTAACTCAAACTCTGTTTTATTTGTGTTGGTTATTTATCATTCTTCTTCATGTAATATTAGGCTCTTCTTTTACCTAACTCTTGCATGTTCCTTCCTTAATTATTTTCCATTCCCTACCTCCATTCCATTCCATCTTCCTTATTCTCTTTTCTTTCTACTGATGTTCCAAAACACCCCCACATACAATTTTGAATGTATAAATGTAAATATAGTTTTTCAGTTTTCAAGAAAGGAAGCCTCACCTTCATTGAGGAGGGACTTTGTTCCCACACTGTTGCATGTCATTTGCATGTGTGAAAATCCATATGCTAACAGGTTCATAAAATTATTGGGTTTGAAATTAATAAAAATGGTTAATAGGGGATATTTAGTGTAGTTCCCATTTTGTCTAATTTCATGTCATTCTATTATATGTCTCGTAATTAGGTTTTCCAAATAGACTATTATTAGTCACTACAAGCAGGTTGAATTTTCACATTTATAGGTATTATTGATGATGAAGATTGCAAACTTAGAGTTTTATAATAAGTAATTCTTGCTAGGAAAATATAGACAACATTTTATCTATGTTGTTCATTTGGACATGAAAACGGTGTTGTCTAAAGCATAAGTTTTTGTAGCTCAGTCCATCATACAAAGAAGGAGAGAGTTGCTCATGTCTAATTATGGCCTGGACAAATTTTGTATAATCAATACCATGACTAGGTATATCATACATTTCATATAAACATTAGAGGTAACACATTCAAATTAAATACTTGGATTTGTCTATATGGGGACACATGACATTGTGTAGTGCCCAAATTCTAGTCACAATCAAGATGTGATTGAATGACCTGAAGAATGGATTTGGATTAATTACGATCACGACATAGATGTAATGGAAATGAGGTTATTTAAAATACAATATATATTACACAAGGAAAAGATATGTAATGGTTATGGTTAATACATGTAATGTAAATGATTTTATTCGAGAAAAGGGAATATATATTATAGAAGGAAACATAGAGAAAAAAATTAAAATATAATTTCTTAATGTACCCAATCATCCTTGCAATACATATAATAAATCTTGTGCATAAATGGTATGCCCATTTTATGTCATCCTCAAGTCATCTCCATCGTGATCAGTGTTGATTTTAATTCATTAATTGATTTACAACTATTTCAAAAGATAGAAACAATGCAAATGTTGATGATAAATTATACTAATAATGTAGTATTTTGTCTGCAAAAGTTGGCATCTATTATAGTAGAGGATACAAATTCTGTGTACTATCTTTGGTGTGAAAATTCAAGAATGAATTAATATTTTTGAATCATATAATAAATTCCAAGTTGTGTTAAAGAGGCATATATAGCTTGATATAGTAAGACATGTAAGAAGAAATGGAATTCTTAGAGGTTTGGACACTAGGAGAATCCTACATGTATGTGTTCAAGATTGAAGAAAATACTAAACATAAAGACTAGAAAGAAATTCTTCTAGTCAATGGATTAATTTTATCAAGACATAAAATGGTTCAACTACACCTCATCCTAAATTGTACACAAACAATTAGTCGAATCAAGGAAGAGCCATAGATTAGTGTCTACATGCACCTGGTATACATGATCAAGGTGTTTCAAGGTATAATTGCTACCACTACTATAAATTATATGTTCTTATTGAACAACCTTACATGTGGAAGGACCACAATGTCTATGAGGCAAGGCTCAAAAATGGTATCATCACTCTTCTAGTTTATCTCTACTAGAAAACCAAAGGTAACCTTTGGTACTAAATTCTCTTTTAATTAATGCCAAACAATATAGATTTTTTTTTGGTAAACTTAAGAAGATTGTGTCACTACGATCAAACTCCAAATAGATCATTGCAACCTCTCAATCTCCTATAAATATTTAGATGGTATAATGGATCAAAGGTAAGTATAGTGCATTGAAATTTTCACATTGCTCACAAATGTTTTATTTTATTGTTTGAGAAACCATTCAGGAGACTTGATCTTAGGAGCCTTTTTCCAAACACCTCTTTGTATTGATGCTCAAATTTCAAGAATGATGACAGAAATGTCAGAATCATGTTTTGATTTCAAGAATGAATACAACTAAACACTTAACCTTTCCATAAAATCCTAATTGCATTGTAATAAAAATGGATAGGACATGAAGACTTTGTATTGAATGAAATGCACACTAAACAAGATGAATGTTGAAAATATGTACACCATTTTGAAAATAAATGACCTAAAAATAGATGTAAATTAATAACTCTATTAACAGTTATATCTATTGAAATTGAAAATGATAGATGGGGTTTGTTTTGTGTTCTCTCTATTCTGCAAGTGTTGAAAAATATAGTGTGTTTTTCAACATGTGGAAAACACATTATTTTTCCACATGTTGCAAAACACACTTTGTATTTAAATAGGACTAGTTGCCACAGAATAACATCCTATTCCAAATGTTTTATTAAACCGCGAGATGAACATATTAATATTTTTGTGTGGCTAGAAGCCAAACAAGATTTACTTTAGAGATCAATGAATCATTAAAAACTTTTTGGGCATTGATTACAAGTCTGAATGGGTATTTTTTTAATCTTTTATTTCTTCCACCTTACAACCTGGACTAAGATATCATGAAATAGACAAAGTGACAAAGTTGTGGAAAAAGATAAAACAAAATCAAAATTTGACAGAATGCTTAGAATTTGTTTTTTCAAATGTTATAATATGTACACATGGTTTCATTTGTTATTAGATCTATATCTTATAAATCTATACCATCTCTTTATGAAAATTATTACAAAGTGCATTGCAAGAAACGAGGGGGAAACATTATAAGAAATAATGTCATAGTTATATGAAAATGTAAGAAATAGGGAAAATGAGAAATGAGACCATGAAAAAAAGAAAAGAAACATGGTCAGGTCTTACTATGGCACTTGCATGGGTGTTTCCTTCATGTGCCCCTTGCTCGCATCCCCTACTTGTGTTTTTTCCCTTCTTCAACCGATTTGCAACCTATTGGCGAGAAAAAAATTTCTTGTGGACAATTTTGTGGATTTTATGACAGCTTACGTGGGAATCAAAGTCCCTCTACATTTAAATGGTGTAGCTACCATTGTTTAGCATGCAAAACCAAAGTGGATTTATGGTAGTTTTTCAACCGAGAGATCCACAGAACACTCCACTATCCCTATGGCAATAATAGCAACTTCTTGTTATAGCAGAAATTTCATTACACTCCTTGCTATGGGGACACTCCACTATCCCTATGTGTGTGGGCATCGACACTCTACCCACACACATCATTGGAAGTTTCATTACATGCATTAATGCATATAAGAAAGACAATTTTACAATTTCGAGCACAAGATAGAATAAAACACGCTGGTCACAAAGCACGAATTGATTTTTCCATCGAGGAGACATAAAATTCCTTCCTTTTTATTGATCTCGAGTTGAAACTTGTACTGATGAGTGGGGAATAGAAGAAAAAATGCAGAGGAGAATATAAGAAGACTAACAATCATTTTTTGTCCTCTGTTCACAACAATGTGCTTCCAGTTTCTAAATTTGATTGCCAGCCCTTCACAAAGACTTTGAAAAACCATTAAATCATTCGACCCAAAGCCGTTACAATTTTTTTTTATCATGTCCCCTCTTCCAGATTCCTCGCCACAAAGAAAACGCTTCTGACAAGCCCAAAAAAGAGTTTCTATGTGTAAAAATGTATTTCATATTTCAATTTTCTAGTTCTCATATGAACAATTCGATCCTTTTCCCTAATTTCTTTGAAATCGGGCCATCCACTTGGCAGGAGAACATTGGAGCGAAGTTGGGGGAAATGTTTTTGCGTTTTTGCATGCTAAAGACATTTTCTCAATTTTCTCCCACAAAACTCCATCAAAATTTAAAATTGAAGTGTCCATCATGTGGATAATTTCACTAGCTTTCCATTGATACCAAAAACATGAAAATATAAGCTCTAGATTGAAATATATGGCCTCTTGAAGATTTAGGGAAAAACTGTAAAAACAGAGTCAAAATTAGGGTTGGCGGGGTCAAACTTTAAATTTTTCCCTTTTGGAAAAATTTCCTAAAAATCTCCATGCAGCCCCACTGCTCCAAGACACTTGGTACCTTCTGATTCATTTGCGGGCTGAAGACCTACCTTTTTCTTTCTGATTTCATATTGGGAAAATTTTCCCAAAAATGTCCGCGCCCCACCGCTCCGAGACACGTGGCGCTCTCTGACTGGTCACGGATATGCGGCTCCATTTTTTCCTTTTAAATTTTAAATTGGGAAAAATTCCCAATTTATCTCCACACCCCACCACTCTACCTTGACACATGGTGCATCCTGATTAGTTGCGGGCCTCAAACCATTTATTTTCCTCTACGGGCTTTCGGGCCGAATGTTTCCTTTGAGTTTTTTTCCCAAAAGGGCTAAGTGCCAAGTTTTCCTCCACACCTCCACCAATGCACTTCCTTCCCCTCTGTGGGCCTACGGGCCACTTTATGATTTTTTCACTTTTTAGCCAAAAGTTCTAAGTGTCAAATTTCTCTCAGGCCCGCCCAGGGAAAATTTCCCCTCCAAACTCCCGAGCCATAACTTGCAAAATACAAGGAGTTAGGAGGACTTCCTTACCTTTCTGGAAAGGGGAAAGAATTCTATATCTGATGAAGTTATTTCTAAGAATCCTTGATCTCTTAGGAAGTGAAAAATTTCAAAATACTTAGACTTGACCATTTTTAAAGGGTAACAACTCAAAAATTTCTAAGTCCAGAATTGGAGAAAGAAGGAAAATTTTGAGGGGACAATAGTGGCTCTAGCTTAGGGACATGGCATGGATTGAACAGGGAGAAAACATGGCATGAGGATCTAGAATCTCAAGTTTTAAAACATATAATGTTGACCAGTGCCTTATCCATTGGGCCTTGTAGAGTCATGTACACATCAAGGAAGGAAGAAGGAAGGATGGGAAAACACAACAAACCGTAACCACACCAAAATAGAAAACAAACCACAACACAAAAAAAAAGGGGAAACAACAAAAACTATGGTACAGGGTGAGGGAAAACTCACTTTCACTGATGATAAAGCTTCAAATATTGCCCACTTTTAGGCAATCCTAGTGGATTTCCATCCAAGTATGATAAGAGAAAGGAATTCTCACCACAAGCTTCTGAATTGAAATGGACACAACCACAAAGAATCTAAATTACCATGATTGCCCTTTGGCTCTCTCCTCTTGTCCCAAAGTAGGACTAAATCTCCAACTCTAAACTCCCTTGCTTTGGCTCTTCCGTAAAGAGGCTTCTTCACTTTCAGCTGATGTTCTTTGATTCTGTCCACTACTTGGGATCTCTCTCTTCTAGCTTCTCGAGGAAAAGGATCCTCTTGTTAATTGAATATTTGTATTGGCTATCTTCATCACTTGTTTGAAGTAGCTTGAGAGTGGCATTTCAATTATGATAGTAATATCTACTTCAACTCCATATAGCAGCTAAAAAGGTGACGTGCCTATTGCCTTCTTAGGAGTGATCCTATCAGCCCATAATGCATCATATAATTTTTGTGCCAATTCTTCTTATTCAAATCAACAAGCTTTTGGATAATGGTCACAATATTTGTGTTTCTTGACTCAGCTTGACCATTCCCTTGAGGATAGTAGTCAGAATAATGAGCAAGAGAAATCTCGAAGCCATAACAAAATTTTGTCAATTCCTTTGAAGAGAAATAAGTAGTGTTGTCCACCACAATCTTTTGAGGCACCCCAAAATAGAAAATAATTTATTCTTTGATGAAACTACAAACTAATTCAAAACTAGCTTGTTTGGTTGGAATGGTTTCCACCCATTTGGTGAAGTAGTATGTGGTAGTGAACACATAAGTATGCCTAGCACTTGAATGGGGATTCAACACACCAATGAAGTCAAGCCACCATTGTTGAAATGGTTCTTCAATAATAACAGGCCTGAGAGACAATGCAACTAATTGTGGTTTTCCAACAAATTGCTGGCATGATTTGCATTTAGAAACCTAAATATGAGTATTAGCAAAAAGAGAAGGCTAATAATATCTAGCTCTGAGAATTTTGTGGGTAGTCACCATGGCTAAAAAGTTTCCACCACAAGCTTGATCATGATAGGATTTGAGGAGTTTTTCTTGTTGTTCTTTGTCAACACACTTGAGAAAACAACCATCTATCCCTTTCTTGTAGAGTGCATGATTCCAAATCACATATTTGTCTACTTTCAGCCTAAGATTTCTTGATGATTGTAATCTAAATGAGGGGAAGTCCCCATAGGTAAGAAATAAAGTGATGTCTCGCATACCATTCCTCTGTAGTGTTCACAAAGAGAACTTGTGGGAAATCTTCGAGCGGGTTGGGTAAGTACCATCTCTTTCTCCAAGCTGAACTTTGAGAGATTCATCTTCAACAATCAAATTGCACAAACCATTTCCCTAACTAGATTAGAGGGCTTAATCTCCAGGTCATACTCTTGGGTCCTTGTAATCAATTTCCTCTTTTGGCTCGGGATCTTGTTGTGTCAAAATGGACTTGATTGCACTTCCGGGGACCATCACCACGGTGCGAGAGTTGAGTATGTAAAATTTGAAATTCTTCATGGCCTTGACCACTATGTATGTGTGCTTCTCCAATTGACTGTAATTTAGTTCATGATTTTTCAAAGGGAAGCTCATGAAAGCAATAGGTGCTTCCAATCCTTCATCATTCTTCTGAACTAGGACAAAAAAAAGAGTGTGCTCTAAGGCACAACAGTACATGATGAATTATTTGCTGAAATCTAGAGATACTAGCATTGGAGCTTTGGCAATGGCCTTCTTGATTTCTTCAAATGTTGATTTTACTTCACTACTCCATTTGAAACTTGTTTGAGGCTTCATCATAGAGGTGATATGCTTTGTTAGTTCAGCAAATTCGGGGACAAAGTGACGAAGAAAATTTACCTTCCCAAAGAATGAGTGCACTCCTTTCTTGTTGGTGGGAAGAGATAGTGCTTGAATAGCACTTACCCTCTCAAGGTCAATATGTGCTCCATGTTTATTCACAATGTGTCCCAACAACTTGCCTTATATGACTCCAAAGATACACTTCTTGGGATTTAGAGAAATGCCATGTTTTCTACATCTTGCAAGAATTTTCTCCAAGTAGAAGATATGCTCACTTCTCTTATTTGAAAACACGGTTAAGTCATCAAGGTATATGACAAAGCAATGCTTGAGATATTTGAAAGCCAAGTCCATGAATTGTTGGAAGGTGGCTCCCATATTGATCAGGCCAAAATGCATCTTGCTGTAAGCAAAAGTGCCCCAAGGAGTTATGAAAGTCATCTTGCTACAACCTTCTTTAGCTACTTTAATTTGATTATACCCTGAGAATCCATCAAGAAAAGAGAGCATCACAGATCCAGTAATTACTTGTAGGATATGATCCATGATCGGAAGAGGGTAATTTTCCTTGAGAGATACCTGATTCAAATTTCTAAAATCTACACATATTCTGATCTCCCCATTTTTCTTTCGGACTGGTACAATGTTGGCCACCCATGTTGAGTGGTGAATGGGGAAAATGATTATGGCATTCAGCATCTTGTTCACTTCTTCCTTGATAATATCAGCAATCTTTGTATTATAGGGTCTTTGTTTCTACCTAAAGGGCTTAGCATCCTGATTCAAAGGAATGGAATGATGCATTTCCTTCAATTGAAAATATTTTAGCTCATCGTAAGAGTAGGCCAGCACATCATAGTACTTTTTAAGAAAAGCAATGAACTTCCTTTTCTCTTTAGGTGAGAAACATTTGCCAATGTTGACCATCCTTGGATCTTCATAAGTCCTAATGTTTTCCTTGTAAAAAATAGATGAACATCAAGAAGATAGATTTTATTTTTCATGAATAAATCTATCATGCTTGTCAAATAGGACCTCAAGAGAGACTAGACCTTTGGGGATTGTTGTCATGAAAATGTGTAATAGGGAAATAGATCATTTCTTAGCACGACAACTATACCCTAGTGTTAAATTTTTCAAGTCATATCATTTCAAGACACCCCATGTCAAATTTTTCAGTTTGGTCAACCCCCTATTTGTCATCAAATTGTTCCCCTAGGTGATTTAGGAAATTCTATTCATTCCACCTAGGTGATTTTAGGAGTTCGAAAAGATACTATCTTCTAAGCAAAGAGGGAAGGGCTATCGCTAGCCTTCCCGAGATTGGATTTAACTCCTTACGGAGTGGAATGGAAGGGAAAAATTCAACACAGAGATGAAATGAAGACCTTAAAACATAATGTAAATTATTTTTGAAGTTTTGGGGAAGTTTTGCAAGACTTGGAGTAGTCTAAGTAAAAAATAGGGTTCATAAGCCTAGGCGGTACACGGGCCTAAAACAGCTATTGGACTTCAGAATAAGATTCCAGGAGCTTCGGATGGAGTTAGGAGAAAAAAATATATATATCTATAAATAGTATTCCAATGCCTACATTATGGTGAAATAATATTTTTCACAACACTTTGGCGCATCAGGTCTCATGTGAGCAATTTTTCTCGTGCAGCAAGTGAGTACAAAATAAAAATATGATTTTTAGGGATCAAATGGAATAATCAAGACATAAGACCCAAAAATTGGATTAAGAATGCCAATTCTAGTCATTATCATGTAAATTTTTTCCAAAAAGGTCCATAGGGAGCTCAAGTTATCTTTTTGTCACAAATTCAGGACTTAGCCAAATTTTTGGGAGGACACATGTCTTTCAAGACTCAGAGCCTGGCGGGATTTTGTGTCCCTCACGTCCCCAAGGTCATGGAAATAAAGGTTGGAAAATTGTTCCCAGACCCCTTGAAGCCATATCAGCCCTCATACGACATCTTGGAACCTCATATGACCTCCGGACTCGGACAGTTCAGCCCCCTAGGTGCTTATTTGGAGCATGCATTCCCGATCGTTGGATTAGGTGCCATGTGTCAGCTCCCAGACCACCGTGGAAACTCATTTCCTTATTCACATGAGGTGGGGGACATCAGATCTTGAAAAATGTTCCCAGCCCCTATGAGGAGTCATTTGGACACCCACGTGACCGAGTTTCAGCCCCCAGGTGCATCTTTGGAGCATCCATTCCCTACCGTTGGATCGGGCGCCACGTGTCACCTCCAAGACCACCGTGGAAACTGATTTCCTTATGTACCTAAGGTGGGGGACATCAGGCATGGAAAAATGTGCCCAGACCCCAAAGGGAATCATTTGGAGACCCATGTGACCAATTTCTAGTCCCAAATGCTTTAAAGTAACTTTTTCCACCTTCATTCCCTGCCGTCGAATCGCCGCCATGTGTCGTCCTCTTGACCACCATGGAATTTAATGTCCATCACATCCATGAGGTCAGGGATATCAAGTAATGAAAAATGTGCCCAAGATTCTCCTTCCATGATTTCAACAAATTCAAAAATCTAACTCGCTCGGTTTGTTTCTAGCTGCTTCCACTCTTGTGCCAGGTACTGACAATCTTCATCCTTCCCCTGCAACATTATACCATCATTATGCCATTGTAAATGCTTAGACCTATTGAACCCAAGCACTCGAAACACATTCCTCACAGCTATGTGTAGGTCTCAGAAGGATTTTTCATCGAAACGAGAAGGAGAAATGAAGAACAAGAGGAAGAAAACAGTGAAAATCTTCATAGCCTAAAAATGAAGATCTGAAGAAATATTACAAGCCGGTGCATGAAAAAAAAACCATTTGTTTCTGTTCATTCCTTTTCCCAAGACCATAAAAAGACACCTTCAAACTCCCCTTCATGTGATAGAGCATCCACAATGAAGAAATCTTGTTTTGGCTCAACGAAGAAAGTAGTGGGATTTCCCATCAAACCCGGTTTCGGATTGAAGTAAGATCACACGTGAAGCACCATTTTTGAAGAAAAAATACACATAAAAATATAATTTTCTTCACAAATGGAGGAGAAAACCAAACTGTGATTTTGAGGTCCATTAATGGCTAATGTGCATTTCTAGAAGCAACCGCTGTGTCTGAAAATTAAAACTTTAAAATCTCCTGGATTATTAAGCGTGTGGGCTTTGAAATTTCAGAGAGGATGATATTGGGAAAAAAACCCATATCAAAAAACTTTGTTCCACATCAATCCAACTCTCGGAGGCCAACTTTCTAAAAATAGTGGTCTACTACATAGGAATTGCTATTTCGGGAAATTCATTAACTGAAGAACTTGTGAAGGACATGAAGATATCGAGAGGTGCACTATAGCCGAGAATTCACGTAACGGAAATTTTTGGAACTTACTAAAAATAGTAAGTGGGCCCTCGAGCACCTGCTAAAAATATAAATTTGATCCAAAGAAGTGAGGAATGCAGGAGAAAGGGGAATCAAGGTCACAACACTCCTTAAGGATAGAGAGAGTTTCTTTTTTCACACTTACTAAAAATAATAAGTTACACTCAAAGAGAAGTTTTGGCACAATGGGATGTACAAGGCTAATCATTCAGGGGACATCATTTTTTTGAGAGCATCCTAGCCATTTTTCATAGGGAATACAAGATCCACCTTAGTTCATTCAATTGGTGAGTGTTCGAGAGCTAATTTAGAGGAGTTTCATAGTGTGCAAGGAGTTCAAAGATTCAGAGTTTCACTACATTTGGAGCTTTCCATCAACGAGGATCAATAGAATTCATCGGGAAACATCTCCTCTTCTTCTTCTCTATCTCTTTCTCTCTCCTCTTCCCCCAACTTTCTCTCACTTTCAAATGTTCTAATTCTTCATTGGGGTTTGCACTTTTTGATATGCCTTTAAGTCACTTAAAAGTGACTTTAGAAACATAATGTAAATTAAGTCACCTTGTTATTATAAAAGGGACTTAAATATTTAAAGTGGAATATGAATAGTCTTAAGTCATATTAAGGCATATGGAGGGTCATGAGGAAGACGATAAGTCACCTCTCATTCTATAAATTGTAACGCCATTCCCATTGCAAGGGGTTGGTGATTGATCTTGTAAACTCAAGAGTATATTACACCTTGAGAGAACAAAGGAGATAGCCATTTTCTTTTATTCTCCCCCTTCTCAATTTCTTCCATTTCTCCACTATGTACAACTTTTGTCTAAGAAATCAATATAAGGAGTTTCTAGATTTCTTTGAGTAGGGGTTTCATGATACTTTGTGTTCATCAAATTCTATTTGGTCTTGTTGCCATTTGCATGTTTGTTTCTTCTCATGAATGCATGTGTTGAATTTTCTAACTAGTGCGTGAAGGAATCTAATTTTCTACCTACAACATTAGTTCTCTTACCTCTTTTCTCACTCCCCTTTCTGCTCTACGGACAAAGAATTACTTAGCAAGAGATTGCTAGCTTTGCTACGGGGTTAGTGGAGTGCCCATATTGGATACCGATCGAAATTCCACCACATGCAAATCCACCTTTTCACACACATGCACATACAATGAGCTGCATTAATTAAGTAGAGGGAATGAATCCCTTGAGAGTTGGCAAGAAATCCACAAGTTTTTCCACCCTAAATTTTTTTTCGCCAATAGGGATCTTGTTACCTTTCAATATGATCATGCCTTCATCATCCAATATTTCAATTTCATCTGATGCATCTTCAGCCACAACTTCTCTATGTGGATTAACACTTCCCTCAAAGAAGAGATTATTGAAGTTGTCTCTTTGCTCCAAGAAGGATAAAATTTGATTGTCATCATTGAAAACTTTCCAGTGATTTGCGTTATCAGGAACACTTGGTATGAAAACCATCTCAATGGTTATTTTTTCCTTGCCAAAAGAAGGATGAGGAGTCAATAGGGATGCTGATACTACAAGAGAATTAGATCTTTCATTTTGTTGTCTTGGGATGGCTTCAATAGAGAATGCATCAAAGAATTCAATGCAATCCCACACTCTATTCTGTAATGCCTGAGCCTTTGGTTCTTCAACTGGTATTGTTGGCAGATTTTCTTCACTATCACTTCTACATCACCAAGGCATCTCAACTTTTGATTCCCATGTCTTCCGCTACACTTATGCCCAAGAGGAGAGCTTCATATTCTACTTTGTATTGTTGGTGTTGTCAAACTACAATTTGTATGCAAAAGGATGCATCACATTGGAAGGAGAGTACAACACAACACCAACCCCTGAGCCTGCTTTGGAATGGATTCCATCAAACTCCATAGTCTAGACCTGATCTTTCTCTAATTTCAAGGAAAGTGGAAAGTCTTCTTCTCATTGTGAAGTAAGGAAATAGTTTCCTAATCCACAATCTTGAAAGAGGATATTAGCTCTTGGGTCACTGGAACTTCTTACTGTAAACTTCATTTTTCTTACTAGAAGTAGCTTCTTCATCTCACCCTTCACTGGAATAGTTGTAGAGGTCTAATCCATCTTTATCTCTCCACCAAGGTCTCTATAAAAACTTCTACTCAAGAGCATGCCAAAAGATGCTGGAATTTCTGCCACTAAGATGGTTAGAAATACTTTATTTTTAGGGTATTTAGCCAAAGCCACTTGTGCATCTTTTATACTTCCTACTAGTGGTACTTGCTTGGATTCAATTGAGTAACAAGCTCTATTAACTCTGGTTAGTGTCAGGCCAAGAGCATTGACAACTTTGAGTGGCATTACATTATCGAAGCTCAAGTCAACGATGTAATTGTTGAGCTCAAAACCATTCATGAGAAGAGACAAGTAGAAGGGTTCCACCTTATCTATTTTGGAAGCACTTAGGGCCAACATGTTTTGAGCAGGTGGTGTAGATGGTGTCAGGAGTAGACCTTTATAATTTTAACTTGAAGGTATAGAAATGTTGCTCCGAACAACATTGATTAGTCTATCAAATTGAGCAGGGTGTGTTTGCAAGTATTCAATCTATGAGAGCTGAACTTTGGTCTTACTTGCATGTTCCACAAAATCAAATGGGACAATGTTGGATGAGGGGGAAGTTCTTGGAGTGAGGGAAGGTTTACATGGTAAGGGTATTTGAGGAACTTTGGATGACTTAGGATAGAATTCATTGGAGGGAGGAGTGTTTTTAATAACTTGTGAGCTAGAAGAAGGAAAAGGTGACTTACTAGATATAACAACCTGATCTCTAGCAGCCATTTGGCCTAGTTTCATTTTGGATGAATCTAGTGAGGGTGGTAATGGTGAGGCTCACGATGATCTTATTTTTGTGTGGCTACTTTGGTGTGGGATCTTCTCTAGTTTTTTTTTCCTCTTGAACCATGAAGGGTAGACCATATTTCTTGGATTGAGCTCGAGTGAAGAAAACACATGAGAAGCTTGGGGCTTCCTCTTCTTCATCCCCATCATCCAAAAACTCAAAAATCCATTGTGTATATCAACTTATTGAATTTTGAGGTAGCCTTCGTAATCCTTTGCTATTTCTCCTTCAAGTTCATCAATTTCAGCATCCTCTCTTGATTCTCTGGTGTCACAAATAACATTGACAAGAGGTGCTTCAAGGGAAAGTTAGCGAGGAGGTGGTGCAGTTCTTTGTCTATCAGGGAAGTTTGGCCTCCTTGGAGCATTTCTCATTGTCATTTGGGACAACTGTTTCTTCAAGGAAACCAAATCATTTGCCATTTTTTGGAACATAGGATCTATAGTTACTGAAGTCGAACTCTGACCCTTCTACTTCCTATTTGGGCCTTTCACCTTTCCAGAGAGGATTAAGTCATCATCAGTTTCAATGGAAAAGTCTTGAGCTTCCCTCAGTGTGTTTGGTTGGAATCTTCTGAGGAAGAAACCAACTTCTGATGGTAAGGCACTGATGAAGAATCTTCTCAGGCAGTTCTTAGGAGGTAGCACATCTTCAGGGACTCTTCTTGTCAATTTGTCAAACCTTCCTACAAATTCCCTCATGGATTCAAAGATTTATTTCTTTATTTGGACTAATTGCACCAAGTAGCTCTTGACCATCTTCAATGCTCTTGAATCTATTTTCAAATGATTTTCTAATATCTTCCCAACTAGTAATAGATCTTGCAGGAAGCATGTAAAACCATTCAGTAGCTTTCTCTTGGAGTGACTCCACAAAAATTCTAACCGACACATCTTCATCTTCAACACCTAACACACCACAAGCAAGTGATGAAGGATGCTACATGTTCTTTAGGGAGTTGGGAGCCATCTCCTTTGAATTTGGGAAAATTATTTCTCAAACCTCTTGTCGATCATGGAGTATTCATGGGAGAGCAAGTGGACCAATATTTCTTCCCCATGGTACATTGGGTGTACGTGCTTCACATTCATTATCATCCATTCTATTTTTGTTTTTGGCTTCTTCAGCAGCTAGGGCTACTTCTCTTTCCTTTGTTGCAACTTGGAGTCTTGCAATTTCTTCAAGTTGAGCTCTAATATCTTCCTCTCTGTCAAACCAAGCTATAACCTCTTCTTCTTCTCTCTCCAACTCCTCAAAAGTAGGGTCAATCACTCGTCCTTAACTTAGTCAACTAGTATACCATCTATCAACTAGCTTGAAAGTTTATTATCTTCTCTTTCACAGCCCATAATTTTGTAGCAATGGTGAGGTGATTTACACTCTACCAAATATGCCAAGTAACCTCTTTCAGGTCTGAAATTATTTCCTTTGGATATGAAAAATCAAAGAAGGTTTTCTAAAAGGATTTGTAATAATTTTAAGTTACATCCATGCAGTTCATATGGCTACTCAATTAGTATAACTCTTCTATTTGAATATTTTTGTCTATTTGGATCACAAGGGATTTCAAACTTCAAAGGAAAACTTAATGATATTATAAAAACCTTGTGGTCATCTTTGGGTGCAAATGCTGCAACTTTGCCCCACGATGGGTGCCAAAACTATTGGAAATAAATTTTTTCTTGTGGACAATTTTGTGGATGTCAGGCCAATGCCATGGGAATCAAAGTCCCTCTACATTTAAATGGTGCAGCTACCATTGTTTAGAATGTAAAACCAAAGTGGATTTATGGTGGTTTTTTCAACCAGAGATCCACAGGAACACTCCACTATCCCTATGGAAATAATAGCAACTCCTTGCTATAGTAGAAATCAATTTGAGAAAGGGGAGGGAGTGATAATGAAGGAGGGGGAAATAAATGTTGTGGGTAGAGTGTCAGATGCCCACACACATCAACTAGAAGCTTCATTACATGCATTAATGAATAGAAGAAAGACAAATTTGCAATTTCTGAGCACAAGACAGAATAAAACATGTTGGTCACAAAGCACCAATCGATTTTTCCATCAAGGGGACATAAAATTACTTCTTTTTTATTAATCTCAGAGTTGAAACTCATACAACGAGTAGGAATAGAAGAAGACTAACAATCATTTTTTTCATCTGTTCACAAAAATGTGCTTCTCGTTTCAAAATTTGATTGTCATCCCTTCACAAAGACTTCAAAAAACCATTAAATCATTTGACCCAAAGCCATTACAAACAAATTTGATCATTTCCCCTCTTCCAGATTCCTCTGCCGCAAAGAAAATACTTCTAACGAGCCCAAAAAAAAGTTTTTGTGTGCAAAAATACATTTCATATTTCAATTTTCTAGTTTTCATATGAACCATTCAATCCTTTGCCCTAATTTATTTGAAATCAGGCCATCCACGTGGTAGGAGAACATTGGAGTGAAGTCGGGGAAATTTTTTTGCGTTTTTTCATGCCAGAGATGTTTTCTCAATTTTATCCCACAAAACTCCATCAAAATTTAAAATTGAAGTGTCCATCATGTGGAGAATTTCACCATCTTTCCATTGGTACCAAAAACGTGAAAATTTGAGCTCTAGGTCAAAAAATATGGCCTCTTCAAGATTTAGGGCAAAAGCGCAAAAAGCAGAGCCAAAATTAGGGTTCAAGGTGTCAAACTTTAAATTTTTCCCTTTTGGAAAATTTTCCTAAAAATATCTCGTGGCCCTTTACTCCAAGACATGTGGCACCTTCGATTCATCGGTGGGCCAAAGGCATGCCGCTTTTTTTTTCTTTCGATTTCATATTGGGAAAATTTTCCCAAAAATGTCCGTGCCCCGCCTCTCCGAGACACATGGCACTCTCTGATTGGTCGTGGTTATGTGGCTCCATTTTTTCCTTTTTAATTTTAAATTGGGAAAATTTCCCAATTTATCTCCACACCCTGCTGCTCCGCCTTGACACGTGGTGCATCCTAACTAGTTGCATGGGCCTCAAACCATTTATTTTCCTCTACAAGCTTTCAGCCGAATGTTTCCTTTGAGTTTTTTTTCCCAAAAGGGCTAAGTGCCAAGTTTTCCTTTGCGCCTTTGCCAATGCACTTCCTTCCCCTTCATGGGCCTGTGGGCTACTTTGTGACTTTTTCACTTTTTAGCCAAAAGGGCTAAGTGTCGAATTTCTCTCCGCAGCCCGCCTAGGGAAAATTTCCCCTCCAAACTTCGTCGAGCCATAACTTGCAAAATACAAGGAGTTAGGAGGACTTCCTTACCTTTCTGGAAAGGGGAAATAATTCTCTATCTGATGAAGGTGTTTTTAAGAATCCTTGATCCCTTGGGAAGTTCTAGATTTCAAAATACTCAGACTGGACCATTTTCAAAGGGTAATAACTCAAAAATTTCTAAGTCTAGACTTGGAAAAAGAAGGAAAATTTTGAGGGGACAACACAACCCTATCACCCATAATCAGTGATAAAATTTTATTGAACCCAACTGAGTTACATTCATATCTAATAATGGAGGTTTTCCATGTTTTATGTGTCTAGATACGTCCACTACTTGTGAGGGAGAATCCTGATTTTTGAGTGGGGCATGTTTTTTTGGGTAGGGGAATTATTTTTTAAAATGCACCATGAAAAACATTCAAACCAAGGCTCACTTTTTAATGATCATGTGAATTTTCAAATTAATTCTCCTTTCAATGATGACACCATGTTAGTCCACCAACCACGTTTTCCTTTCCTCTCCATGTTGGCTATTCGACTATTTTATGTTGTATGCACTCATGGAATGTTTTTATGGGATAGGTTATCGACATGCATGTAAGGCGGTGCATTATATCAGGATAATAGCCACTTCCCATAGAACTTATTTTCTTATTCCTCATTTATTTAGTTGACTAATGTATCTGGTACACACCTAAATTTGGTCTCTTATACATGTAATTGATATAAAACTCTTCTTATCCCACTTTCCTCATATATTTTTACCCATTTATTGTCTTAGTCACCTCCATTTGATAATTATTTTTATTTATAATTAGTTTAATCTATACAAAACCACATTATCAATCTTGGACAAGCATTCTCCTAAATATTAAATCATTTTCTTCTTCCATTATCCATTAGACATTATTGGAAACCTTAGAAATAGTTGGATATGCCTTGTTGGTTTCTCCTTCTAAGAATTTTACTGAGGACTTCCTTCTTAAATTCTTCCTTTATTCTTCATTTCTTTAGTTGACTAATGTATCCGGTACACACCTAAATTTGGTCCCTTATACAATCGGGAAATATATATATATATATATATATATATATATATATATATATATATATATATATATATTTTAGCCCACTTTCCTCATATATATTTTACCCATTTATTGTCTTAGTCACCTCCATTTAAATTTTTTTATGATTAATTCAATCTATACAAATTATCAATCTTCTACAAACATTCTCCTAACTCTCAAATCATTGTCTTCATCCATCATCCATTATATAGTATTGACAACCTTAGAAATTGGAGTGTGTTAACAACATCCTCCTTTGCGCATGAAGTGGCCAATATTTTTTTAAATGTATGCAATTTCATTAGGTTGGCCTAGACATATTTCATGGGTTAGTTATTGTAGGAAATTAATGGAGAGTCACCACACACACACACACACACACACACACGCATACATACATACATATAAATATATGTATATATGTATATATATTATATACATACATATATATACACACACATATACATACATACATATATATATATATATATATATATACACACACACACACACACACACACATATATATACATAGATACATAGATACATATATATATATATATATATATATATATATGTATGTATGTATGTATGTATGTATGTATATGTATATATAAGTATAATATATATACACATATATATACATAGATACATATATATATATATATATATATATATATATATATATATATATGTATATATGTATATATATGTATATATATTATATATATATATATACATACATATACATACATACATACATACATACATATATATATATATACATATATATATATATACATACATACATATGTATATATATACATATGTATGTATATGTATGTATGTATGTATATATATATGTATATATGTATATATATATATATATATATATATATATATATATGTATGTATGTATGTATCTATATATATATATGTATATATATATATATATATGACCCCATAGGTCACTCTTTTCCTCACACTTCTCAAGAATTTAAGGAACTGTCACACGTCTCATAAATCAATATATAAAAAAACATAAACATGTCTCAAATATTCAAAGATAGGTCCTATAACACTTCAAGACAAAATATGAAATATACATATGTTAAAATTGCATCATGCCAAGTGTCAATGTTTAATGGAAGGATCACATCTATATTACACATGATTTTCATAAGTTAACTCAATAGGTTGGATAACTACATGAAAATTCATCCATTTTCAAAATAATGTTATGTAGGGAATGCTCAACCATCATGGGGGTGATACGGTCAATCAAAACCAGAAGGGTAACCTTGTCTTAGGTTATTTATCATTGATCATATGTTGTTAGGGTTTAGATAAAGGAGATTGCAAAAGGTTCATCACATCATATTGAAGGTTGTGATTACCTTAAAATAAAATGGTAGAAACGGGTGAACATTCCATTATAGACTTGTAGCTTCAACCTAGAAATTTCCACTAAACTTAATGATGCAAGACATATGTGTCTATACCTGAACTAAGATGGTTAATATGATCATCCTCTCTTTCTCTTTAATAATACTGCACTGGATATAAGTAGAAGGCCATAATAGGGCCAACACACAAGCCAAAGATAGAGCATATGGGTGTAATGGTAATGGATCTAGATGAAGGTGATCCACATATACCAAATTCAGATATGGCGATGTGATTTTACTATAATCCTAAAGGTTGTAAGCAAGAGATAATCCTAAACTAAGAGTTGTAGTGACATTTGGTGATAGACATGCATTATAATGAAAGTAATAATGTAATAGACAAAGATGTGCTACACTATCATAATATAACACATGATATATTAACATTATCAATTAATCAACATAAAGGAAAGAGTTTAGGGTTAGAGATACATTTAAAAACATTATCGATGTATTAATTTTCCCCATATATTAGTAGCATCTTGTAAGAGACTATTGTCATTGGACTACAAGAGGGATTAATAGAAGACCTAAGTAGAAAAAGTTGGGTACACCTAAGACTAAGGTACACCTCACTCATGCATACCATATTTTTGTGGATCCTAGAACTCAATGCTCCAATGATGACTATCAATTTTAAGGAAAATTAGACCATAATACCTCTTAATATTTAAGGAAATTTTTGTAAGAATAGGTAAAGCAGACTATGTGATGATATATATGATAATTTTCAATTAAGATGCATATAAATAGGAGTATAACCTAAACCAATGACTCAAATTATTCAACAACATTGACCATTGTCAATGCACTCAATTGGAAAGGGATCTACAATAAAAAAAAATTGACCATTTAATAGTTGATAGTCAATAAAATATAATAAAGGAAACCTACATTGTCCATTTTATGTCTAATGGCTAATGCAATATAAAATATAATACATAAATGCATCAGTTGTTTGGTACCTAATGGTCAATGCAATATAAAATAGAATTTGATGGTAAAATTGGGGAAAGAAATCCTAGAGGGAATGTGAAGTTGATCTGAAGACAATCCAAAAATATATAGGAAGATAATATGAAGGTGGTAATAGTGAGGATATAAAATGGAAACAAATTAGTAGTAAGAATACTAAGGAACATTAGGAAAATTTCCACAATGATCTCTCATAAGGTACTATGAACCAACATAAAACCTAGTCTTGTTGTGCCCCTTAAGGTATACACTTAAAGAGATTAATGCATCAACACCATGTAAAGAGAAATCTTTAGTAACTATGAAAAATAAAGTGTATATGTATACCACAAGTACAACTCCTTAGGTTTGAAAATAGCTTAACATGAGATGGTCTTAGGGTAAATAATATAATACACAAAAATAATAATATATGACCAAAAAGGAAGTAATAAATAATAACTCAACCAAATTCTATATACTTACTTGAACTTACCTTTTGTGAGAATAATCCCATGTTGAGTCTCTTATCTTAGTCGTGGTGGGCACAAATATGCATAGGAAATCTAATGATACAATGCTAAGGAGAATATACCAACATTTGTATACATAAGTGATTGTAAAAATGGAGGTATAACTAATGTAAGGAGAGATGAAAGGAGAAAATGTATGAATAATATAGAATGATTGTAGAAAAGAACTAGTTTAGTTTTAGATAGTTAATAAGGAGAGGCTAAACTATGTTTAGGAAACCTAGAAATTGTCATAATGTGTGTAGAGGGAGATAAAATTAATATATTTTTAGTACTTGAAATCTGGTATGAGCACTTGAAAATGTGACATTTGGTGTTTATCTTGACAATAATTATATTTTTACACAAATGAAACATTAAATAACCCTCCTCTTTTCTTTTTATAAAGCACTAGACCTCAATTATTCCTTATCGCAACTTATGAGGAATCATTATACACTCTACAACACACATCTACAAACTTATACTTTTCACAAAATTTATTTTGTGAGCACTCTAAATAGGTTCATAAGTCCAAAATAAGTTCAGCCACAAACCTATTCCACCTACTACTATTTACACCCTAATTAAATCTATGTTATTATAGTTAGGAAATTATGAATTTTCTACTTACATCCCGCCTCCGAGTATTTCATTATATATTTTATTCCTAAAGAAGAATATTAGACATTAACAACACTTGTTTTACTCTTTCATTTATTTTATCTTTCCCACGCTCTTGTTATTTAATTTCCGTAATGACAAATTTACTTTTGGATACTAAACAACATGTGACCTAACTCTGTATTAACCATTATATCTTCTCGATCATCCTCGAAACTACTACCCATTAGGGACAGGCACCCAGTGCTACTTTCCCTTTGGGTTCTTCTATCCCTTTCCCTCCTTTTCTTGATTTTGAACCGCCATATCATTTGGTATCTTTTATAGAGTGTCTTCTAGAACTTTTGGTCAACTTTTTATTTTTTAATGATGAAATTCAAACAAGGTGATCGTGTGTGTGTGTGTGTGTGTGTGTGTGTGTGTGTGTGTGTGTGTGTGTGTGTGTGTGTGTGTGTATTCATGACCTACCATTATTAAGGGGTAAGAAATTTTGGGCTATCACTCTCTATCTACCATCTACAAGATAAACTCTCAATGATTAAATTTTGGGCTGCATTATTCAATGCATATGAGGGATTATTCTAAATTTCATCTCACGCATTCATCTTGGGGTAAAATTAGTTGTATCCCATCATCTTGGTGTGAATGGAACAAGGGAAACCTAGCTTCAAGGGACACGATTCTAATCACATACATACAATAACTACATAGATTGTAAAATGTAGTGCACTTATCAATGACAATCACATTGGGGTGACCGTTGAGTCACTTATCAATGACAATCACATTGGGGTGACCGTTGAGGTCAGTCTTACTCAAGAATATGCATTATTTATTCTATAAAATGTTTACTTGAGCTTTGTGGAGGTAGCTAAGGTTTGTTTTGGAGGTACATGCGTGATACATGAACCCTACAATGAAGTATATGTGACAAAAATTGAAAGGAAGAAGCTAATTTCAGACCTTGAAAAGACTATAAACAAAGTTTTTGCAAGGACACTAGTGCCCATACTAGAAAATAACACATGAGGGAGTCATGTCCTACTATGGGTGCTTATGTACAAAGAAGTATCGTGTCCTATTTTTCCGTAAAGAGCTCACATAGTCTAGATCCATTATGTTCCAGCCAACTTTCAGCCCTTAATCAGACCAAATCTCTCAAAATAATCTAAGTCATTCTCATTTTCCTATCTTATATACTTATTTGTACTTTTTATGCTAGTTATTGTTTTTTTTTGCTATATTCATTTGATATCAGTCCTTTGATAAATATTTAAATTTATTTAAATCATTTGGTGAACTTATTTATTGATTGAACCTTATCTTACCTTCCATTTAATGGATATCTCTATGACTGAATTTTATAAATCCCATCTGAATGTATACATGCCTTACGACACACTATGGATCATACTATTATATGCTCTAATAATTCCCCTATTTACATCAACCAATGAGTCTCCACCACCTTGGTAATCAATGATGAACATATTACTTTTACTCCAACTAATATCCCTTCCCAAACCATTGTTGATAATGCACCTCCTTTGTATATACAAGTTCATATTCATAATATATTAGTTAAGCATGCTTTGATTGATAATGTGTCTCGATATGAATATATGTAATATTTGTTTTACACCGGTTATGATTTTTGTTGCTGATTTAACTCCATCTACTTTATGTATTCTTGGTTTCGCTAATACACCCAAGAAATTCCTAGGTTAAATTTTGTTACTCACTAATGTATGGCCATGCACTCTTCAAGTTTTATGCCATTTCATTCCCGATAATCTCCTCCTTGGTCATACTTGGTTACATTCTATGTATGTCATCCCTTTCACCCTACATGCTTGACTCAAACTTCTCCATGAGGGTGTTTTATATGATGTTTTTGTTGATAGGGCTGCCATAGGATTTCCCCTAGTTCATATAGATTCCTCCCTTTAGTGACTCGCTTCCTTCCAACCAAACACTTATATGAGGTCTATACTACCTCCCACTTTCATACCCTCTAGTTAGTCAATCTACACCTCATTAATGATGTCATCTTTCCTGACTTACAATTCTTATATGACTTTAAAAATGGTGAGGCCCTCTTATATTACATCGGAGCATATACTCCCTTCCCTTCACATCATCACAAGTGAATATTTTCCCATTATATATTTGCTACTAATTTTTAGTGAAAGTGACCCTGATAGTGTACATACTGATGGTCATGATACCATACCCACCCAACCATATGTCGAGGATCGATCCACATTACTCAATGAAGAGACTACACCATATAGCATGGGAATTGATGATAACCCATAGATAGTTCTTTTAGCCACCTCTCTTAATGATACTGAGCGCACTAATATTCAAAAAGTGCAACACAACTTCTCATATTAATTTTCATGAAAATATAATGACATGTATGACATCAACCCCTCCATAGTTATGCATAATATTGTACTCCATGAAGGTGCAAAACCCATACAAATTTTTTTTAAAAATGAACCCATACATGGATTTATTAGTCAAGGAAAAAAATCTAATTCTTATTAGATGTCGGGTTCATTAAAATTATTGACTACCCATAATGGGGCTATAATATTTTAATTTTCATGAAAGCTAATGGTCAAGTTCGCTACCGTACTCCGCTTTCATGATCTTAATAAAGATTCTCGTAAGGATAGTTTCCTTTACTACTTATTGACTCTATCATTGATTCTACTATGGGTCATGACATGATTTCCTTTATGGATGGATTTTATGGTTATAATCAAATTAGAACTAACTCCGCCAGCCAAGAGAAAAATTATTTCACAACCCCATGGGGCAAATTTTTCTATAGTGTTAGGCTCTTTGTTCTTAAAAACATTGGTGCCACATACCAACGTGCCATGACTCATATATTTAATTATTACATCTATAAAACTATAAAAGATTATGTTGATGATATTATCTCCAAATCAAAACATCATGCCCATAATGTTTAAGATATTTGTACCCTCTTTACACGTTTATGACAATATAGTGTCCATCTCAATCCCAAAAAATGTGATTTTGGTATAACTATTGGTAAATTATTTGAATACATTCTCTCTTGACATGGTATTGAAATCAATATAAAAATATTAACATTATCATAGACATGCCTCCTCGTAATCTTCATCAATGCAATCATGACATGGTAAAATTAAGGCTATCTTTCAATCCATTGCATAACTAGTCTGATAAAACCAAACCCTTTACATGGCTCATGAAAAATATACCAAATTTACATGGGATGAAAAATGTCAATAATATTTCAATGATATCAAAGATTATTTACTTAACCTCAATGTCTGGACTCCTCCCATTCCATTAAACCACTACTCTTATATATCTCGGCTACATTTCATGCCTTGGGAGCCTTACTTACTCAACATGATGGAACCCAATGTGAATGTTCCATTTATTATATTAGTTGCACTTTATTTTCCTATGAGTGTAATTACATTTATATTAAAAAATTGTGTTTGGGACTTATCTTTGTCATTGAAAAGCTATGACATTACCTCATCAATGTTGAAATTCATGTCATTACTAAGGTTGATCCTTTCACTATTTACTTTCTCAGACTCATTTATCATATCATCTTGCTTGATGGGTTATATTACTTACTAAATTTGACCTTAAATTTGTTCCATAAAAATCCATTAAGGGACAAGTCATTGTTGATCAATTAGCTAAAGCTCATATCAATGATCCTTTCCCCATTTGTGACAATTTTCATGATGACTTCACTACTTATACCATTGATGTTGATATTTGGACCATGTATTTTGATGGCTCTTGATGTGCCACTAGAGCTGGAGTTAGTATTATCTTCATCACACCACATCGTGAACCTATTCCCTTTGATTACATCTCGGTTTCTCTTGCACAAACAATATTGTTGAATATGAATCTCTCATCTTGGGCTTATATGTTTCTCTCTCCCTTCCTATACACCATATTAATATTATAAGTGAATCTTATCTCATTGTCAATGGTACATAATAAAAATAATAATATAAACACATTACCTATCATATAATTATTACTTACATGGTCACTATACTCGATTCCTAAAGTATCATGGTTGTATCCTATAAGGACAATTGACATGCTAATGCTATGGCTAGGACACTTATCTTATCCCCTTAAACATTAATAATGACCATGCTATATTCATAATTTGAAATATCCATCTATCGATTCTTGTAGCATAGATGCTCTACAATTCCTTTTTTCACCCATAACATGAAAATCCATAATGGTATACTAATATCTGTAGTAATTTCCTTTACCACAAAACATTACTAGCTGATATATCCTTGCATGAGGCACACTAAATGTGCCATGAATTCACACAATATGTCATTATTTTTTTTAAATTTATTTAAATGTGTTATTGACATAAATATCCTCCACTACTTGGGATTGGATGATATTCTAATTGCTTTATCCCACAACATATGTGGTGGACATTTAAGTGGTAAATATATGGCCTAAAAATTGTTATGTCAGAGATACTATTGGCTAGCCATGGAATAAGATTACTTAGAATATGCTAAATGGTGTGACAAATTTTAGTTCCATAGTAATCTTCACCATGTACTCGCATATGATTTGTAAACTATTACATCCCCATGAAATTTCTCTTGTGGGTCTTTGATGTCATTAACAAGGTCAATCCTAAGTCAGTTAAAGGACACAGATTTATAATCACTAGTACTGAATATTTTTCCAAATGGGTTGAGGTTTCTCCTCTACACACCACTCCTAGTGAAGATATTTACATATTTATTAATAAACATATGATCACCTTCTTTGGGTTTCCTTCTACAATTATAATCGATAATGGTTCATCTTTCAAAAAATTGACGTAATTTTTTTTTCTCAATATAAAATCAAATACATATTTTCTACTCAATATTATCCCCAAGGTAACAACTAAGTTGAGGATAGCAACAAAATAATAATTTAAATTTTATGTAAAACTATTGATTTATGTGGTGAAGATTGACATAATCAAATGTTATACACCCTTTGGACCCACCACACCATTGTGTGCACCCCCAAAAATGCCACACCATTTTATATATTCTATGAAACTGAAGAATTTATCCCTTTGGAACTTGAAATTTCATCTTTACGTGTTTCTCTTAAACATATATGTTAAGACAATGTATATCATGAGCGACATTTACATGAACTGAAAATGTGTGATTCTTATCAGGTATAAGATTTATAACATCTTCCTGCTTACCAAACATGCATAAAATGTTCCTATCATACCAAGGTACATCCATGAGAATTCAATGTTGGAGATTTAGTGCTCAAAGAAAATCAAAAGAACACTAATGCCAAACCCTCTCTCAAAGGAAAATTCAAACCTAATTGGCTAGGCCCATATGTTATCACTGAAAAACTTGGCCAAGGTGTTTATCAACTCACTAATTTCTTGGAAAACCTCTTAAAAACCAATGAATGCCATGCATATTAAGTAATATTTTTCCTAGATATACACTTTTTCCCACACTTGGAGGCATATTATCCCCCTTAGTACCCAATGACACACTCTTGTTCTAGGTTAAAATGTGATTGTTGAGGGCACATTTACTTACACCGGCCTCCTTTTCACACATATACTAGAGGGAGACCTTTCTCCTCTTCTAGTTGTTCTATTTCATGTTCACATATTTACAAAAAAATTAAAAATACTAGCTTAGATCTTGATTGGATGTATCCTTTCTTTCTCATTCTATTCTATGTTGCACACTACTTATCATGTTACTTGGGTTCATAGTATGTTTTATAATTTTTCCATACACACATGTGAACTCACATGGTACTTTTTGAGGTGAATTATAGTCACTTGCAAGTTTCTACATGATGTATGATGCTTGGCACTATACCATACCAGTCCTATTGAGGATCCTAGAGGCATATAACTTTCCTATTTTACTATATTTAGGTTTTATCATTGCAAAATATACTACTTTCATTTCTATTTTAGCTATATATATTGTGCCATACTATCAAATTTTCTAACATGTTAATGGGTGCTTCATGTGTAACATTTATATCATAGTCCTACTTCTAATCACGGTTATCTCGATTTGCTTATATCTTGGATTCCTTTATTGTGTCTTGATTCCCATCATTTATGGGCTAAACCATATTTTTATTACTTGTTTTCTTGTATCGCCTTGAAGGATTCAACTATCTTAGGACATCTTGAGTGGTTTCCCATGTATTCAACTAGCTACTCGCTATGTCTTTTACAATTTTGTCATTTGCGTGATGTGACTTTTTATATTACATCATGTATAATTATTTGTGACCAACAATTTTGGCTAGTATTTTTCCCATTATTTGCATACAACGTGGATGCTACCATGCATATTCCCTATTCCCCTACAAGATTTCTATTTCAAATGTGTACATCAATCTCATCTTTCCTTGTTTGGGCTATGCTTTCCTTTATCCATCACATGCACCCCAAATGAGTGTGGGTAATGATAAAGTGACTATTTTAACCTCTCAAGTATTTCAAAGACCAAATAAAAATGATTTATAGAAAAATTAGGGTACACAAAAGCTAAGAAACATGTTCAAAATTATATATGGGCCTAAAATTAGTCTAGGATAAAAGCACTTAGCATAAATGTGGGGACCAATAAGCGCTTTTGTCTTGGGGGTAAAAACACTTACAATTTATAATCAAAAGTTCTCAATGACCATATTTTCTAATTTCTAGCAACACATTCTCAGTTACAAGTTACTATCAATGACATGTTACATAATTTGAATAATAAAAGTAATTTCTTTATATGTCTTAGTGACTAGATTCATTGGTTTGTGACCATCCGCAACAACAATTATCTATAAGGAAGAATTAAGGGTTAGAGAGTAAAGTTTACAACTCTCCTAATACTCTTCCCTTGGTGGAGGGACACCCAAATCTAATGTTTAGCTATAGGACACTCAAATCTGAAGTTTATCGATAGGATTCTCAAACATGAAGTTTGGCGACAAGATGACCAAACACTTCATACTTTTCCACCCATCTCCAAGGTAACAAACATACATAAATAAGTTATCTCTTCTCTCATGGCATAAAAGTGTATTATAACCTTGATTCACTTGTTTTTCAATGCACAACATTGACTGCACTTATTTTCTTTTGTAAGTCTGACCTTTTACTCCAATAAAAATAGAAGCACACAAAATGGAACAAGGAACAATCTAAAGCACAATGATACTCCAACAAATACAATATCCAAGGAACATAAGCACACATCACTTATACTACACACAGTAAAGGTCACCCCTAGGATCCTTATCCTTTTCTAGATTTCATAATGTACATTTTACTATCTCCATTTGGCACAATATCAAATACAACCCTCATTCGACATGCTATCGGTTACAACTCCCTTCGGCTCTCCATAAGGTACACTCTTATTATCTACTTTATGCTACTAAATATTCATTCACTAGCATAAAGTGGGGGAAATGTACTCACAAAATCACACACTTTATACTTACATCACACCTCTAAGTATTTCATTATATACATGATTCCCAAGTAATAATATTAGACATTAACAACATGTGTTTTAATCTTTCATTACTTTTATCTTTCCCCCACTTTTGTTATTTTATTTTTTGGAATGACCAATTTACTTTTGGATACTAAACAATATGTGACTCAACATTATATTGATTATTATATATTATTAGAATCACAAATATCACCACCCATTAGGGAGAGGAGCACCCCAAGTGCTACAATTTCCTCCGGGTGATTCTATCCCTTTCCCTCATTTTCTTGATTTTGAACTGCTATATCATTTTGTCTCTTTTCTAGAGTTTATTTTATCACTTTGGATTGGATTTTTATTTTTTAATGACAAAATTCAAACAAGGGAATCATATATATATTCATGACTTACCATTATTAAGGGGCAAGAAATTTTGGGCTATCACTCTGTATCTACTATCTACAAGAGCAACACTCAAGGATTGAATTTTTGGCTATATTATTCACTACATATGAGTGCTTATTCTGAATTCCATCTCACACATTCATCTAGGGGGAAAGTAGTTGTATCTCATTATATTGGCAAGAATAACAAAAGGGAAACCTAGCTTCAAGGGACATAATTCTAATCACACACAAAAGAACTACATAGAGTCTGAAATGTAGTGTAACACTCTGTGATAATCACATTGGGGTGATTGACACACCCAAATTTTTATGTGCTACATTGTCAAAATAGTTCAAATCCACAATGATGATAATTATAGATTCGAATGATGTTCAAGTCTAATTTCCTAGTTTGCAGCATGTTATTATAGCTCATTATGATTTACTTATCTTTTTCCATCTTTCCTTAGTTGTTTTGCAACCTTTTTCTTGGCATTTTTTCCTTTAGTTACAGAACCACACATGGAGACAGTGTTGTGTAACCATTAGTTTTCTTTGAGAAGTTGTTATGCCACCACCACGGCAATTGTGTAACTTCCGGTCTAAACATACTAGAGGTTTGATGCACATTTATTAGAGACCTGTAATGTTCCAGATGCGTTTTGTCTTCTTCCAACTCACATTTCTTTAAATGAATCATATATTCTTGAGATTTTTAGATGCATATAGACTTCTTCTTCCATATTATTATTAGTGAGTTAACGGCCCCTCCCATGAGTTATGTGACACTTCTTAGATGCTAAGTGGGTTAGACCACTTATCTACCAATTTTCTAGAAAGACCAAGAATTTTGTCCCAAGCATTGGTTGGAGTCTTTTGATTTTGAATTTCATTGTTATGCTACCGGAATCCTGCTAAGAAGTACACAAGAAAACACAATTCATTTACCTTGTTTCTCTCTTGCTCACATTGCTACTAGGCTACCTACAAACCAATCGGCTTCAACTCTCCTTCTTTCTTCTACACACTACCAACACAACTCCCTGGACACGTTTGGACATTCATTGGAAAATAAGCTGAGGGGATCTAAAAGCATTACTAGAATTGGATTTGTCTATGTACTACATTTCTAGGTTGGAGGTGTTTTAAATTCCTAGAAGTTTCCTTTTCTTATTTAGATAGATTTCAAATCATAATATATTAGAATACATTTGTTTTAAGGAAGTAACATTTATAATAGTTTCTATTTGCAAATCTTCCATTGAGGATTTCTTCTCATCTCATCCATGTGGATTTTATTGGGAATAATTCAAAGGAGGTTCTTGTCATAGTGTGTTGTTAATTATTCATTGTTAGATTGTTCATAGAGTTCATTGTATTCAATATTTAGATTATAGTTTGCACATGATAAAAGCTTCTATTGAAATATTCCTCCCTACATATCCCTGTGGATTTACATGGGAAGTGATTTTTATAAGCTTCAATATCTGTGTATTAGTTTTATATTTCTTTATTTAGAAAGCTTTTGTTTTACTGGGAAGCTTCAGGGGAAGAATTTATTCTGAGAAGCTTTTAATTCTTCGTGTGATTTTGAGGTAGAACTAGAGGAAGTAATATCCACAACTAAAAATTAGAAAAACCTTTATATTTATTAGATTATATTAAATCCTCTACGACAGGAAATAGCCACATCCAACTATTTCACTGTTTAGTTTAATTTTTTTAGAGTAGAAGAAATTTTCATTTTATTAGAAGAAGTTAAATTGTCTATGTAGATTTATTTTACTTTCCAAAAACACAAAATTACCAAAAACATTAGATTTAATTATTTTATTTTATTTTTCTTATCTCATTTATTTCAAAATCATTGAAAATACAAAAACAATTAGATTAGATTCATTTTGTTGTTTCAATTAATTAATTTCCTTTTGTTAAGTTAATTAGTTACACGTAGTTTTAATTAGATTCAAGGAGAGTAATCAATTTGATTCAATTAAAATATGCTTGCATTTCTTTGTTAATTTAGGCACATAGAATTAATTAGATGGAAATTAACACAACTCCCTACATTTCCTTAGTTGGCCTAGGTTACCTAAAATTTGACCTTAGAATATTTGTTTGTACATCCACATAACCATCCAAGGCACTAGGAAACCCAAATAAATAGTGTGTGAACTAAGGGTGCCATAACCAAAAACATTCGATAGACATTGATCAGGGCCTCAGACAACTCAATTTACAAACCACTCCAGTTCTACCCATCATTATCTCAACGCCGATAGCTTTGAAAGATGAAGCGAGATAATGCTTATGTGTTCTTACATAATCATCTTGGTCAAGATTAGATTCCATAATCCATAGATTTTTCCTTCCCATATATCTCTTTTCACACCTACATGACAATGTTTAGATATTTTTAGCGAGAAGACGCAAGACAATTCCCATGCATTCCACAACCCATTAGAGGTATATTTGGTGATTCTGATATTGATTGAAACCTATGTGTGGATATCCTCATATTTTCCATTTCTCTTACCCAAGTTAGACAATATTTCATTTCATTATATTATTACATTCCCATAGTGCCCGTAGCATACATTCATTTTCCTTGATATACCTTTTAGCCATTTTCACATATTCTTGCACATTTCACCTATTCGCCCTATTTACCCATTCCATAGCCATATTTCCATCTCATATCAGCTATCCCAACATGACCTTGGGAATTCGAGTGCATCCTAGAGTCTTGTGTTGATTCTTAAATGTACAAAGTGATCGCGAGGTTAGTATGACTAAAACATATGCATTATTTTTTCCATCTAATTTTTTCTTGAAATTTGTGTAAGTAGCTAGGGTTTGTTTTGTAATTATAGGTGCAATATAAGAACCCTTCAACAAATTGGATGTGAAAAATAATGAAAGGAAAAATCTATGTTTATACCCTAAAAATAATAGAAGAATAGCTATTGTAGGGACATAAGCACCCAAATTGGACAGTAGCACTCAGGGTGATATTTTCCTACTTTGTGGGTGCTCTCATGTACGAAGAAGTCTTAGGTATCGAGTTTTCTAGGTAGAGTTCACACAATCCAAATCCAACATGTTTTAGAAATTTTCCATCCTAGAATCATCCCAGATCTCTCGATACAAGATAAGTCATCTCATTTTCCTATCTTGTATATTTTCTTGTACTTTGCATGTTAGATCTTTTTGTTATGCTTTTACACTCATTTGATCTCGGTCCTCCGATAAAGATTTAAATTTCCTTAAATCAGTTATGGAAAGTACACCATAATAAATAGGATGTAAGGGTTTGTAACAAGGGATTATTTTTATTTTATCAATTCACAATTAACCATTCATAACCAAAATAATGCATTAACACTTGGAATGATAGATAAACCAATAAGTAATAGCTAAAATGCACAAGAGGAGAAAGTGACCTAGCTTTATATGTTACAATAAAGGGCTTGGATGTGTAAATATGTGGAAAAGGTAGATCATAGATTATGAGTGATTTGGTAAAATCTATAGAACTATAAAATGAGTTAGGGTAGGAGTGTATAACTATTATATGATCTACAATTGAAATATATGATCCTAACCTAGTTCATATAGTTTTGGACGCTTTGGTAGTTTGGGTCCGAAACTTCTTGTGAACTTCACTTTCTTGGAAATTACCTTATTTGTATGTCTATATTTCTTACACAACTTCAAGATGACTTGTAATAACCTATAAAAAAGTGAAAACCTTAGAAAACTACAAAACCCTTCATCATATCATTATCAAACCAAAAGGAGAAAACATGTGTGTGGTGAGGCTATACTACCCTTGATAGTTAACCGTAGCTACCGAACCAATCCAAGTGTTGCACTACATTCCCTTATTGTAGGATCAATCCTCACATAGTTCCCATAGGTGTTTGTGTAAGTTTGAGTGCAAACTATCCAACCCTTTAGGGGTTCCCTCATGTCTCTTAACACCAAGATAGTGGGTAACTATATAGTATAGAATGTACCCATTTCCATAATATTGTTATGTGGTATAACTTAGTTACGTTATCTAACTTTTTTTTTCTTTAAAACTTCAGTATAATACTAGGATTGAATTTTATCTTACTAAGACATGGCTTTATGACCTTTTCATGCTTGGAAAAGGAGGAAGCTAGTGTAGACACAAATATGGTATACCCACCCTCCACCCCACATTCTCTATCTTTCCCTCATGATTACCCATTCAAATTTTATCTTCCCTCCTAAATTCAATTTATCCCATCCATCACCATTTTCCCACCCTTTTATCTTATATTATCCACCCTATTATTTCATCCCATTTATGCTAATTATTCTTAATTATCTCTAATCCTCATCTCATTATTTTATTCTCCCTAAATCATTCCTAATCACCCTTAATCATCATTTAATTTATTTATCCTCCTAAATCTTCCATTTTACTCTTTCTAGGCCTTCATTTAATATTTTTACCCATACCCATGGCCTTTATTTACTCATTTCAACCATCCACCTACCCATTTATCTTCCCTATGCAACCCTAGCTCATCCTTATCCATCTAAACCCTAATCCCACTTCCTATGGGATCCTTGCCTCAAGCTCATCATCTTCCCACCATCCAAATGGACATATCCCCATATTCGGTGGCAATCCATCCAAGTTTCCATCACCCTATAAAGCTAACCTCACCCCTCCTTGTTCAAGGATGCAATTTTGAGATTTTTGAGCTCTTGTGATCTTTCCTTCATCTTGTGACCTCTTTTGTAGCTGCCAAGCCATTTGGAATCCATCTTGGAGATCTTGTGTTCATTTTGGGAGATTTAGAGTCCTCTTGTCATTGCATGCTTAGATCCATCATCATCATCTTTGGTAGCCATCTCCATTATGTTTGTAGGTTTCTACAATCATCTTAGTGCCTTGTATTTTCATCCAATCACCTCCATCTTTGTCTGTAGGCTTTCATTTTTCCCATTTAAATCATCAAGTATAAATGAGCCTCATTTTCATCAATCGGTTTGGTGGCTATCGACCAATCCTCATGTTTCTATTTTCCTATCACTTGCCCCATCACCTATTTGATCGTAGTCATCTAGCTTTCATATCCATGCATTTTGTTTCATTTACCATCTCGGATATGTTTTGCCAGCCATTCGGTCACCTTGATCCATCCCAGTCACCATCAATCAGTCTATTTTCATATCATTTACCATCTATTTTCCTAATTTTCTTGCATCTTTTTGTTTCCTCTTGTTTTAGACCTTTTTACAGGTTCTTGTTGATCAACACAAAGTGCATGATCAGATCGAGATCCAACTACAAGAGGACTTGCAGGATTTTTATTTTTTATATTTTGTTCTCATCCAAGCCTCATTAGCAATTGAATGGCCCTCTGTAGTATTGGTTCACTATCACCCCTATATCAGGTTTGATTTATTTTTTCATATTTAGATCATATCTTCTTTTATCATCTTAGATCCAACTTTTATTTTTTGTTTTACTTCAAATTTTGCATAGATGCTACATCCAATTTATCAAATATTTATTTTATCTATCTTTATCAAAATGAGGGTTGACATCCATCCTAGGAAGTTCTTACTTCTCGGGACTGACTTTGTCAGGAAACCCTCTCATCCTATCTACTAATCCAAATCTTTTTTGAGTTATCTTGATTTGTAGGTCACTTAGCTCGCAGAGAAGGATCCATCATTTGCACCCATCCACATCATTATTCCATCTCAAGGTCCATAAACCCTTCATATTTATGAGTTTATTTATTTTCTTTAGTACTAGTTCACTAATCTAAGCATGAAAAAGAAATTTTGGTCAACATTCTAGCATGCTTGGTGGACCCACCCTTTCTAGGTGAGTCTTGTTATTTGTTTTCATTTTCATTTTCTTTCTTCCATTTCCATTAACCTTGCAAGGAAGGAAACACATTGGATAATCATTTCTTTCTCTTTTACATTGGATTTTGGAGTTTTTGGATGCTTTTTTTTTTGAAGATCGGATAAAAATTAAAAGTGTATTCGGTATTCCTTTTTTTTAGTTACTCCATTTTACATTTTATTTATTTGCATCTTTTTTTGTTGTTCTCATCAAATATCCATATTTAATTTTGGATCTAAAAATAACCCTTTCATTATTTCTTGAAAATCTAGTCTAACTAGGGGTTTAACATGTTGCATTCACCTCATCACACAACCAAACACAAACCAACTTACACATCCAAAAACTCCTTACTGTGGAACTATTGGGATTTCATCACCTAAAAGGAAATTTCCACGGTTTTTTGACCACATTATAAAATCTATATAGATTTAGGCCTCACGTACCTTTGGGTATATTAAGGACTCCAAAACTAAAATCACTCAAAACCATCCATAGATTTGCATTTCCTAGGTACCCATCAATCACTTTTTTATTTTCTTTTCACATCTTAAAATAACCAAGATAATCAAAAATTTGTTGTGTGACTTACTTGCTTTAATCAAACATCATCATAGTTTTATTTTGTTTCATGCTAGTTATTACAAGATCTCAAGCTAAGAAAATGGAACAAAACATGACATCAAACAAAATCTCAATTCCCACTACCATTACCTTCCAAAAAACTTATGAACTTTCCATTCTTACCTCCACCCCTTTAGTCATTCCTACCATGGTTACTCAACCCATTATTACCATCCCACCTCTTCAAGAAACTCAATTGAACCAATAAAACTCTCATGTCAAGACCAATCCTTTCCTTCTCCACCATTCTATCCATCAAGACCATCCACGCCTCCTTTAGACACCTCTATTAATGTTTTTGGGCATTCTCTCATCCCTCATGGGTATGTGGAGTTTTAAGAGCTTCTTAATGCAAATCTAGTTTCCCTCCATGACTACCTCCTTTGCAAAACCACTAACCTTCCCATTGATGGACCTCCTTGCAAAAATTATGCCTATCATTCTAATCCGGAGTCCACCCAAGTGCTTACCTCCCAACTTGTTTTTCTTTCCTAGAGCCATGAGTGAGCTTGCTAGGGCCCAACATGAGTTTGATCCTAATCAACCATCTTCCTCCATTCCTCACAATCATCAAACTACCCAATTAGTAGTCCCCATCCCTCCTAATTTTCCTCATGTCAATAATACCATCCCTTCTTCTATTCCTATCACCTCATCATCTACCAAAATCACTTGTCTTCCCATTCAATCTTCTCAAGAATCACACTTTCTTCCTCCCATATCTGAAAAACATCACAAAACCTTACCCCTCATCTCTATCTTGTATGTTCATGCCAATATAATCACCTTTCAACCTCAATCATCTAAATCAATGTATACTTATCAACCACCCTCAAGGTTCTTATCAATACATACTCCCACTCAACCAATCCAAGTATCTCAACCACCTACCAATTACATCCTAACCAACCCCCTCCTCAATCGATCAAGCATACCTATTCACAACAACCAACCCAATCAAACCAATCTTACCATATCCCCATATCTCAACATCAAGCTTTATCCCAACCCATTCAATCACAACCACTTAATTATATTCCCCCTTATCAACCACTTCCACCAACACCAACACATCCTTAAACATATCAAACATACCAACAACCTAACCCATCCACCTCATATGCATCTCAAACTCATCCTTCAACATCTCAACCATCTAATGATCCATTACAAGCTTTATTGAATAGAATGGATAACCTTGAAGCCATAACTTTGGTATTTAAGACCACATTTCATATGAACAAATTTGCAATGAGTTGATCAACCCATATATCCCTATGAAACCATATCCTCCTAATTGGGAACTACCAAAGTTCTCCAAGTTCAACAAGTAAGGAGGATCCATAACAACATCTACGAGCCTTGAGAAATGCATGTTACCTTATCACCCATGATCAATATCTCATGCTTCACACATTCCCCATGTCATTGATGGTCTTGCATTAGATTGGTACAACAATACCCACAACACTCACTATTCACATTCACTCAACTTACGTAATTATTTCTTGAACATTTCTTGATTAACATTGTGCACAAGATTACCATCACCGACCTTTATGCCATTCGATAGTATGACGATGAATATATCATATATTTTGTCACGATGATGTGACATCATTAATCAACTATCATTTCCCCTTCCACAAAATGAGCTTATTGAATTATTCTCATGGTCTTGTGCAAAGCACATCTCTTCAAATATTCAAATTCAATATTTTCAAACCTTTAAAGATGCATTCACTATGGCTCACAAAATTTAAATCTGCACCCTTGAGCAAGGTAAACTTAAGCTTAGATCAAAAAAATACAAACCGAATTCACCAAACCTTCCACGTATAATGATAAATCTAAAAGTACCGCTAATGCTATAGTGTTTAAATCCTCATCCACTTCACATCCATGTCACATGTACAACCTCCACAAAGAGCTCCTAGATAGACCCCCAACTACACCCCTCTTAGGGAATCTTATAGTTTAGTATTTGACAAGTTGATGTGATCAAACCTCATTAGACTTCCCCTAATCTAACCATATGATGAATCACTGCCCTAAAAAACATGGTACCGTAAAGAACATTACTGCAAATATCACCAAGTTTGTGGCCATGACATTGAAAAGTGTCACACATTCAAATATATTTTCTAAAATCTTATAGACTCTGGTGATCTTCAAGTAGAAAACCCTAATGCACCCCAATCAACCCTTGGATGTTTTTAAACAACCATTCCCTAATCATTCACCCAACAATCAAACTTAACCTTCCACATCGCAGGCACCTAATGCCCATATCATTAACACTATAGATCAAATTCCAACACCACCATCTACAACCATCATCTTGACACCTATTACATCTACCTCCATTTCAGATTCTCCCCTACAATCACAATTTCGACTATGACCACAACCACGACACCCCCATTAGACTTAACCATACCTACTCCTCCATCTACATCATCTACATCCTCATCCATGTAGCATCTCCTCCTTCACCCATAATAGATTCAACTCAACCTCAACATCTACACCTATTCTATTCTAACACAACTACACCCACATCAACATATGAAATTACACCTACATCTACACCACCTCTTGAATCATCTATAATCCAAAATCCCATGATCAAAGAACTATGACTAACACTTCCACCACACTATCCAAATGCCAATCACATCAACACCAAAAAATCCTAAACCTAAACCATCTACCACACCTTTAGATATTGTTAAACACATCATGTAAAAACTGCTCCCACCTTTAATATTACAAACCTTACTACCAAGTCCTACCACCACAGATTCTCTAGCTAAAGATGTCACTATTTCTACCAAGGCTAAACCCTCACAATCAAAAATTAAAAACCTTGGTGTGCCCATCCAAAAGTCTCTTACACATCACATAAAAGGCTAGAGATTCCTTCTCCTAAGACCAATCCTCCTAAGAAACTTAGTGTCACATCACCATCTTTAGGAGAATCTCCTTCCATTTTAGGACCAACCCCTTCTTCTAAAACCCCCATTATCAACAATTCAATGCAATATAAACCTTTACCCAAATCAAGAACCCTTTCCAAACCATCCACATCTTCCACTATTAAAACTAAATCCAAACCTTCCAAATCACCACCAATAAAAATTGAGACTAAAAAAAACCATCTTCCTCTTCTTCTAAGCCCAAGATGAAATCAAAGGCTCCCATGAAACCACCTCAAACCAAACCATCCTTACCTTCATCCGCTATTCATGAAACCACTTCATCCTCCATATTTCCCATAGGGTATTACACAACAATGTTTCATCAATTACTCCAAGCTTCCACAATCACTCTTCCATCTATCAAACCATTTGATCCAAATTCCCCAAGACCTTCATGGTTTGATTCCAACCTCATTTTACATACCATCGTGCACCGGGACATGACACAAAACATTGTAAGGCTATTCAAATAATCATTCATAATCTTATGATGAAAATGACCTTCTTATTGAGGAGGAACCAACTATTCAATCAACCAAATCAACCCCCTCATCCCAACCTTCATCCACTAAGACATCCAAATCCCCTCATTCATCTAAGACTTATGTCACCATTCCACCTCCAACCTTGACTTCTCCCAAATAAGGTCCTCCACTCTATATCGATGTTTTTCGAGTCATAACTCATTCCCATCCCCATGAATTCCAATCACCCACTCAATCCAAATCCAAATTAACTATTATCACTCCCTCTAGTGAGCCTACTCCATCACCTTCCTCATCAAAACCTAAGGTATCTATCTTAGTTTCCCTCGACCTAGTGCTATTGAAAATGAAATAACTTCACTAGTCCTAAGTTAGGATGTTACTTTAAAATATTATCCAAAACTCCCCTTACCATAAAAAAACTCCCATTGAAGTTGTTAAGCACATACCCACTCCTAATGATGAGGCTCAACCCTTTACATCTCTTTTTGGGTCCCTAGCTGCTTTAGCCTCCATATCCTTTGACAACACCAAAATTATATACATTAAACCAGAGGAGCATGACATTCCTCTCTTCATCATGGTCCATATCAATGACACCTTCATTCTTAATTTGATGTTTGACATTAGAGCTAGTATAAACATCATCTCATCTCACACTTTTGATAAGAGAAATCTCCCTAAATCCATTATCACCCAATCACCCACGATCCTTCGTGTATTTAACAATGTTGTTTATCCTACCTTGGGAATGGTCATTCTTCCCATCTGCGTTGGTGAAAAAATCCTCCATGAAATTTTCTATATCATAGAAGGGATTTTCAATATAATGTTCTCCTAGGGTGACCATGGATTCATGCCATGCATTGTGTTCCTTCCACCCTCCATTGATGCATCAAATACAAACATGAGGGTAAGATTATAACTCTCCCTTCAAACACTCACCACTCAAAGAATGTAACATGACCTATCAACCCAATAATGTCCTCATTCCTAAATTCCATTCCTCATCTTTCTCTATGTCCAAGATCATTAATGATAACTCCTTAGAAAAAGTGATGGATCACCTTTCACTAGGAAGTATTGCCTTCTCACACTTAATGCCCTTCCCACACCTCAAAGACTTGGAAAAATGATAAAGCTCCTGAGTATAAACCTAATGTAGGGGATATCATTTCTTTTGGTCCTCCTCATCTTTGCACCAATCTCATCTATGGTGGCATTGACCGCCCTTCTTCACACATTGACACTCAACCACACACCAAACTCTACACTAATGGATTTAGCTATCTTTATAAAAATTATTTTTCTTACACCTATCTCAATCACTGCACCTAAAAGGTAGTTAGAATGGGGGGTTATGAACAAGGTATGCATGAACATTTCATTGATAAATATTGCAAACCTCGTGAAAAATTCAGACTAGGATTCAAAGAACAATCAGAGAACCGTTGGACAAAATCTCTGTTTCATATTTAGATTAGTGTAATGAATACTTAAGAAAATCAAGAAACTCAAATTATGCAAGGGTTTAAGATTCCTTGGAACAAGATGATGATGATGGAAGGGCACAAAGTAGACTCCTTGCAACAAGCTTGATGTATCCGAAAAAAACAACTAGAAAGAAAATGGATTAGATGGTAGATGCGGGGATTTCTGATGAATCGGTTTTAAGAAGCATGAACTTCCTTGTGTGGGTGTCAACCACCATATTGATAAAATAAGATAAGATAAATGATAAAGGACTGAATAGAATGTAAAATTTTAACTAAATAAAACTGAAATTACATAAATGAATGGAAATTGAAAATATGATCTAGATTGGCACAAAATAAATATACCTAATTGGTTCAATGGTGACCTAGGTGTAAATAGTGACCTAAGCTAAATCAAAAAAATTACCAAAAATTAGATTGGCAAGGCTCGTATGCAGATTTGAAGATGATGGAGGTTTGTAGGAACCGATGATAACCTATAGAGAAGATCTGAAACAAGAGAAACATAAAGGATGTAAGAAAATGGGGATATAAGGAGATAGGATGGAAATATGGATCAGATTGATGGGGACTGGACTGAGTTGGTGGTGACCAAAGACCTGGAAGAGTGTATTTGAGCTAATAGAGTGATAAACTAACGAGATCGGGACATGTGTGGAAACAAAAACATGATAACAAATTGTTATGGATCTGGATGGCATAATAAGTGATGTAACAGAGCAAGGTCAATGATAACCTAGGCTGACCTAGGTACGACCATAAATGGATGGGTTGGATTAACAACATCCACACAAGATGGGTAAAAGGGAAAGCTAGATTTGGATCTCTAATGGCAATTGGACTGCCAAAATGTTAGTATCTCATAATAGCAATAATGATAGTGCAAAAATGGAATAAACCAACATAAGGAAAATATGGTCTCCTTAAAGTCTCCACAAATTATGGAAGAAATCTCAAATGAACCTTAAGAAGACTAAAACAATTGCAAAGAATCTCAAGCATGAAGATAAGATCACAAGTTACATGGAAATTATGATTTTTACATCCCCTTAGAAGGAGGGGAAGGATATATTTATAGGTTCTACAATGACCTAGGTGGGTCATCGCCAATCGTGGGGAACCATCCATTTGGATGGTGAGAGGATGCCTAGCTTGAGGCATAAAGAAAATTAGAAGAGGGATTAGGGTTTTAGGAGGCTTAGGCGGGTTAGGGTTGTGAGGTATCAAGACCAATAAATGAAATGGGTAGGTGAGGGATGAAATGGAGTAAATAAAGGATAAGGGGAGCCAAAGGATGAGACACTAGGTAGTTTAGAGATGATAAACAACCTAGAGAGAAGAATTTGAGTTTTCTTGAGGGATAATTAGGATAAATGGGATAATATATGAGAAGGATGGGAATATTAATAAAACATGAATTAAAATAAAGGGTCTAGATAGGAGACCATGGTGAAAATAAGACGTAAGGAGACTAGGGTAGAGATACAAATTTTTTGTCTACATTTGCCCCTTTTGGTCAAGTTGTTTGCATAAGCAATCTCTGAGAACAAAAATTATGAAAGATGAAAGGTGGGATGAAGGATGACAAAGGATTTATGATTTGCTCCCACTCGAACTAGGGATCAATGACATAAAGAGGAATCAATCATGAGTTTGAAAGAGATAGATGAAGAAGGGCGGGTGGGAAAAGAAGGATGGGAGAATGAAAAGATGAGGCAAGATGCCCCAAGCAAGAAGGATTCAAGAAAAGGATTAAAGCATGGCGGTGATTTTAGGAGTCACGTTGACAGGGAAAAAAGGGCACGGTCTTCAGGGGGATGATGGAAATGTCCTATGGGCTTGTTTATCGACAAAAATTGTTACAAAATGGAGGGAATCCAATGGGAAACCACTCAAATGGATGCAAGCCATGAGGACTAATGGGTCATAGGAACACATCAAAATTATGCACAAATTAATACAATAATAATGTGAAATATTTCATACATGAGGAATCGATAAAAGGTATACATCCACAAAGAACGAGTATGGAATTAAAGGTGCCCGGTAAATGGCATGAAAATGACCGAATGATGAAATACAAAAAAGTGATATGGTACCCCAAGAGAGAACACAAATATGGCCACAAAAGAAGACTTGAGATAAGATATGGATAATAATACGGTGTCCTAAAAAAGGAGATGACAATGGCTGAATAGAAAAATGTGAAAAAATGGTGAGAAAAGGTGGAAATAGTAGGGAAAAGTGTGTTATGGGTGACACACCAAAAATAAAAATGGAAGGAAAGATGGTATAATGACACGGAGAAGAAAAATAATAATGATGAAGAATGGTAATATGGGGTGAAGATGACTAGGGTAGGTCAACATAGACCTATGTGAAGAAGAGGTGGCCAAAGATGGCCGGAAACAACTATGGCCGACAGCTATATAAGCCCACAAGTTGACCGAATAAGCTCATTTGCACACCTCAAAGTGACGACTGAGATCTCGAGATATAAAAGGAGATTGAGATTTGGAGAAAGATGGAGGATGGAGGATTTGCAAGGAATCACTAGAGGGCACATAGGATGGCAAGTAAAAATCTATGGCTCTATTTTTTATTTATTTTATGTTTTATTGTTTTTTTGCATTTTTGAATTTTTTTGATTGGCACCGGGGTGGTCGGAAAAAAATGGCTATGGTTTCCATTGACCCAACCCAAAAAGGTATTGAAATTGACCTAGGCATGTCGACCCAATCTAGGTCGGCATCGACCGGGATTAAATGGATAGGTTTGACATATTATAGTTTAATTTTTATATTTGATGACGAATCTGATACATACTTGGTCTATAGATGATTGCAAGCCTTACATACCTTGTACTTAAGAGATAGAGTCTCAGCCTTATATGATTAGATCAAGGGGATATAACATATGATAAGTGGGATCACTTAGCGACAACAAGATTGTGTGGATTTAGATATTATCAGAGGATCCCATGAGATGTGGGTTTTATGATCACATTGGTGGAGAGATGGGATGTGCACACATACACATTTTGGTTCAAGACAGGTGAGATGATGATCACTCAAGGATGCTTATTGAATTCTTAGATTCGATATGACAGGAAACATATAGTTCTTATTACAATTGATAGATACTGGAGGTCCTAACATGAATGTTTGGAGCTGATGCCCTGACATTACATTTTCTTTAGGTTTTTATGAGATGAGATATGAGCGTGGGGTATCATGGAGCCAACTGATATGCCTAGTGATGATGGCGATATCATGTTATGCACTTCCTGACTCAGGGGGAGCCAAATTTCCATGGACACTAGTAGGGGTTCTGGCAGATATTATGGATCACCGAAAAATATTGTCATTTGGGACAACACTATTATGTAGGTGTATCATGAGCTAGAAATGGATAGATCAAAGAGGAGGACAGGACTAGATGTAGGATTCCTCCTTCACTACTAAGCTTATGAGAACATAATAGTCATTAGACCACTAGGGATGCCATGGGTCATAAGGGATCACATAAAGATCATAGTTGGATTTCCAAGATGGAGAGCCGATTAGGCTCATGGGGATAGAGGAGTCAGAGATGCAGATTAGTATAGTGATAGATTTACAGATTTCAATGTAGATTAGATTAGATGACGACCATATTGAAACTTTCCTAAATGGCCTAGAGTAGATGCAGATTTGGTTGGTATGAGGAGGACTAGGTAGGTATAGGGCCGTAGACCAGAGATGATCGAGGCTATGTAGTTTGATAGAATCGATGATATTTTTTTGTCATCTAGATAGTAACCTGTGGAGCCCATTATCTATAGGCGAGAGGAGATAAAGATCTTCCTATTCCTCACATGGCCGATCCATTAGAGGAGACGCAGAGCCCTGAGATGATGAGGATGATGTAGGAGTAGGAGTCATGTTTTCAGATTGTATTTCCACTACATGGATAGCTCGAATGAGTAGAGAGGGATTAGAGAGAGGAGATGATGAGGAGGTGGAGATAGAGGATGCATAGGAGATGGATCCTAGAGGTGGTGGTGATGGTGAATGAGGAGATTCTCGCAATGACGGAATAACTACATGTAGAGTGAGATTCAACTCGGTTAGAGAGAGAGATATGACAAGGCAGGATCTTGAGATAGTACATTGGGAGAGGGATGTAGCAACTTAGGAGAGAGACACAACCATCCAGGATAGGATCAATACAAGATGCAAATGGATACATAAAGAGATTAATTTGGAGATATTGCATCTATATTAGCCTTATATTTAGTGAGTGGTTCACCAATGACATCATAGGAGGAGCAGGATAGATGGCACCTCTTGACATCATATCCATGGATCGATATAGAGCCCTAGCTACAAAGGATAGATACTATCAGTATAAATTGGTACAAAAGTTACCATAGACATTGAGATATTGGGAGTACCTTAAGTGATGAGGAGTAGCAAGAGTAAATCCATCTGGGAGTGCATCAAGCATGGCTCAGCCATCCCAAGATGAGGGCTGGAGTGGGGCCCAGAGATAGATAAAGGGACCTATCTTGGGGGGAAAGATTTGAGATTATATGATGTCAAATTTATTTATTTTGATGATATAAAAACTTTAAGATAGGAATCGTAGAGGCCAATGAGGTACTCAAACACTTTATTTTGATGATATATTATATATATGATTTTGTCGTGATCTAGCATGTGTCATTTGTATTATTTTGATTATTTGATTTATGTTGATGTTAATGGATGATGATGATTATATGTTTGTTTTATATTTTATGATGATGGTGAATGTATATATATGATTAGATGTTTAATAGATGATAAGAAAATATGACTTAGAAATAGATGCGATGGATGATAGACATGGATGATGATAGATAGGAACATGCGATTAGATGTGAGATTTTTTGATAGATAACATATAGATGTTTTAGATGAGATAAATGATAGATGTGGAAAATTAGAATATGGCGCAACTTGATGACCGAAAACCTATAGGTATGAATGATGCTACATCATATAAAGGGATATGTGAGAAAAAATTCCTCCAATGTATTGGAGGTAAACAAGAAAGGGATCCAGGTAACACAATGCACATGCAACCAAAACATGGTGTTAACACATAACCAATGATAGTTAGTTATATCAAAGATCATGAGGGAAATATGGATGAAATGAGCTCATAAACCTAATTTTGACACAAAAAGGGTTTTAGATGCAACTTGTATGTGGGAAGAGGGTTCTCCATAGGTGGTTTTCCCTAGGACTATGCCCCAACTTTGGGAGGAGGAAAATAAAAATTGATCAATGTGGGATGTTTGCAATTTATGAGAAATATGATCACTACATGAAGATTTCTTGGGATGCTTTCTTTATTATTTGTTATATGTTTTTTCTTTTAGATATATATAAGGTTGATCAATATGAGAAACCTTTTTTTGCCATGATTGAGTAGCCATCCTTCAAGTGAGTGGTATACTTTCTCTCTCTCTCTCTCTCTCTCTCTGTTAATGGAAGGATAAGATATGCATGATAGATGTCCTTTGAGGGATCAATTTATTTTTATTGTGCATTATATTAAAAACTTGTCAAAATTTAGAGGATTATAACTATTACAAATGTAATCAACCAATATATTCAAATACCAACATAAACCATAAAACATTAAATGTTAAACATTATGCAATGTAATAAATAAATTTCATAACATAGTAATTAAGTAATACATACCAAAAGTAAGAACACAAGTGACACCATGTTTATAGTGGAAAACCCCAAATAGGGTAAAAACCATTGTGAAATAACCTTTTAATGCCAGAGAACCAAAGTTACATCCAATATTTTCCACCTCCTCCTTCAAACCAGAATCTCAAGGGAAAAGAATTTTAACCTCGATATATTTCACACGATATCAAATGAGGGCCTAAAGTCCTTTTTATATTAGGTGATCGCTTATGTCTCTTGACCCACCTTTTCAACCTAAAAGGTTGACACATAAAGCGAGGTTTATAATATTTAATATTAGAAATAGAATCATTTCATGATATTAAATATTTAACCTAAAGTATATACTTAGGTTAGCATATTTAATAATATAAATATTATTAAATATTAACCTATATATTAGTGATGGAATCATATACATTAAAGGGTGGCCAACCCACTTAATCATTATGTTCCAACACTCCCCTTAATGTTAACTATGGTTACATATACCAATATATTACCTGTCTCGTGGTACATTGCATGATTTGCAATCCTTAAACCATAAATTTTTAGGCTAGCATATCGGTGAAGGAACTATAACACCTTCATCATACTCAAGTTACATTTTGGTTCAAAAGGATTTGGAATCCCAAAGATCATCCCATGATTAGTGGCTAAGTATGATTTGTGAGTTTTACATGATCTCATACGTTCTTGTAAAATGTTATTGAATCCAAGCATATAGGAGCCTTTTATAACTAAGGACCTCCTTAACAATATGTTTGCACTGGATGTTTACCAGTAAACCCAATAGCACTAAAGAGTTTACTGAAGACCACCTTTAAGATATTTCTAAACTTCTTTCTAAAAAAGAATCTGAGGAGGTATACATGCCCGAATGTCTTTTAAAACTTTCTCGAAGGTATTTTTACAAATGCCCAAAGGTTTTTTTTACAAAAAACAAGTTCCATTAGGAGGTGATATTATCATGTACACTCCCTCTCAATGGAAACTCTGAAAATTCAAGTTTTTCATGAAAGTGACAAAACTTTGCAGCACTCGGGGATTTGTGAATATGTTAGCAACCTTCTCTTCTTTTGGCATGAACTTGAGATCTATCTCACCACTTAACACCTTCTCATAGATGAAGTGTATATGTATCTCAATGTGCTTTGTCCTCTTATGTTGTACATGATTATGTGTAAGAGCTATATTTCTCTGGTTGTTGCAGAACAAAGGAAAACTTCTTGGATCCTTCATCTTTATCTCATCGAATAACCTCTTCAGCCATAGAGCCTCTTTTGCAACTTCCATTGCACTTCTATACTCAGCTTCTATTGAAGAGATAGAAATAGTTGGCAGCTTTTTGTTGTACTAAGTAATGGTACCTGCACCATATTTACACATAACAAGAAGTAGATTTTCTATCCAATACATCACCAACATGATCAGAATCACAAAATCCATATAAGTTAGCATTTTCATTCTTAGTATAATGCAACCCATAATTGATTGTTCCTTTAATATATCTAAGAATCATTTTTGCAAGATTCCAATGATCTCTATAAGGTTCTTACATAAACCTAGAATTAATTCCTACTACATAGGAAATATCTGGTCTAGTGATAGTTAGATAAATCAAACTACCAACTAACTATCTATATAAAGTAGGATCAAATTTTTCACATGTAGGTTTATGATCAATTTTCAGTCCAACTTCCATAGGAGTAGAAATTGGTTTGTAATCAATCATATTAAATTTTTTTAGTACATTGGTTGCATATTGTGCTTGAGAAACATCAATAAAATTCTTATCTTGAAATATAGCCATGCCAAGAAAATGATGTAATAGACCTAAATAAATCATTTCAAAGTATTGTTTCATTTTTTCTTTAATTCTACAAATTAAAGGACTATCACAAGTCATAAGAAAATCATCAACATATATACAAACAATGATACTATTAGATCCTTCTTTCTTAATGAATAGATCATTTTAGAAGAACAATTAACAAAAAACCTAACTGTTTAAAGAAGGAATTAATTTTCGCATACTAAGCTCTAGGAGCTTGTTTTAAACAATACAAGGATTTTTTCAATTTACAAACATATATTTCTTTATTAGTTTCTTCAAATACTTTAGGTTGAGACATGTAAATTTATTCTTTTAAATCACCATTAAAAAAAAATTCACATCCATTTGGTGGATTTCCCACCCAAATTGACTAACAATTGCAAATAAGGCCCTAACAGTACTCATTTTAGTTACAGGGGAAAAGGTCTCAACATAATCAATACTAGGTTTCTAAGTGAAACCTCTAGCAACAAGTCTAGCTTTATGTTTGTCAATACTACCATCAACATTATATTTTACTTTGTATAACCACCTAGACCCTATAATACTTCTTTTTTTTGGAGGTGGAACCAACTCCGAAGTTTGATTTTGAATTAAGGCATTGTATTTAGCGTACATTGCATTGATCCACTTCTAGTCTCGAGAGGATTCTTAAAATGTTTGCAGCTCAAGTTCATACAAGGTCATTAATGCATGATAGGTATGATGGCTTCTGGTCATTTTCCTAAGGTCAATAGGATTAGAACTCTCTAACACAGATTGAGCCCATTTTGGTTTCTTAGCTAAGGAGATAGGGGATTTATCCATATCATCATCATGACCATTTACTATATTCTCATTATCAGAATCAGAACCATCATTAGAGATATTGACTGATTCAGAACATCTTTACCATTATCGGATGAACAAAAGTATTTTTCCAAAACCACCACACACGCAGTTTCAAGTTACTTCCCTTTTTATAGGGTCATAAATCCTTTAACTTGCAGTGTTAATACAATATCCAATGAAAATACAAGAAAAAATAAGTCATATCAATTTTATTTCTTTTCTTTTTAGGAATGTATAAAGAAGTAGGACTACCAAAAATTTTAGATGAGAAATATCAGGTTTTTGATTTGACCATTTTTCTAAAGGAGTCAAAAGTTGAATAGATTTGGTAGGAACCCTATTTAGAATGTAGACTATTGTGTTCATTGCTTCTGCCCATAGAAATTTGGGAAGACCAGCAGAATGAAGCATAGTGCGAGCCATATCTAAAATAGTCCTATTTTTTCTTTCGCAACACCATTAGATTGGGGAGAATGAGGAGAATTTAATTCCCTTTTAATACCATAATCAATACAAAAATTTTCAAATGTCTTTCTAACATATTCACCCCCATTATCTTCTAAGTATCTTAATTTTATAATTTGATGAATTTTCAATAGATGCTTTAAATTCCTTAAATTTTCTAAATACATTAGATTTATTTTTAAGAAAATATGTCCAAATCATCCTGGTGAAATCATTAATAAAAGTCACAACATATAAAGAACCATTTAATGAAGCTACTTCAAGAGGTCCTCTAACATCACTATGAATAAGATCTAGAGGAGAAGAGGAACTCTCCTTAGGATGTGAGTGAAAGGGTTTAGTACTTTGTTTCGAGTGTAACCAGCCTTTACACGCATCATGAGAAGAAGAAAACATAATAAAACCTTTCACAAGATTATATCTAGCCATTTCATATAAAATTAGATGATTAACATGTACCAATCTTTCATGCCATAGTTATGAGTTATTCAAAATTTGAGAAACAAAATAGGATGTAGAAGAGAAATCATCAAAAATATACAGACCATTTCTTTGAATTCCTTCAACTATTATATTATCATTACTATCCTTGATATACCAAGTATATTTCAAATTTTGAATAGAAAAACCATCATGAGTTAATTGAGAACATGATAAAAGGTTCTTTTTGAGCTTAGGAACAAATAAAACATTATTCAACACACCATTAACAAATTTTATTTTTCCTTTCTCTATTACTTCTAAAGATGAGTTATCACTAAGATACACACATTCATTGATTTTCAAAACATCAAACAAATAATTTGAAACACCAGTCATATGATTTGATGCACATGAATCTAGAATCCATTCAGAATTAGAGGAAGAATACAATGCAACATATAATGCAATAGTTTTAGGAATATCATTAGAACTATCCTTTTTCCTTAAATTGTATTTAGAAGAAATAATTTTTATTTTATTTTTATGAATAGGATTCTTAGATTTGCAATCTTCTTTTTATGTCCAAATTTACCACATTTGTGACATTTACCATCAAAGCTTTCATGTTTCACTAGATTCTTAAGAAATTAATGAAATAAATAAGGGTTCAAGGCCAAGGAGGAATACATGTTTGTAATGTCATTTGAAGGTTATGCGTGTGTTCGATTTCCTAATCCAAATTGATTACGAGAGCTCCCTTTTACTAGGAGGAACTACCCGTAAATTTAAAACAATACCACTAGATAGAGTTAAACAAGATAATGAGTGGACTTCTTAGTGGGAGCTAGATCCGAGAAGCGCGATGCTTCTTGAACAACTATCAATCCATATTTATATAATAATATTAATGTTATTAAAAAAATGCATGAAATAAAGATCCTATTATATTTGAAACGATTTAGGTATCTCATACAAAACAATAAGAAAGTTTGTTTGAGGCCAAAATGGGTCGGTGACGAGATGGTATTGGGTTGCAGGTATGGGCAGGACACTGGATAGGGTCGTAAAGGTTACAAATGATTATAGGTTGTTAGGAAATAGGTATTTGGCTCACCGATCCGAGTTATATTGCTAGACACAAAGTGACCAACGCCCGTGTGTGACCAATGCCGCTTAGGTAAAATGATTGATTTGGTTGGCTAACCGGCGTTAATAGGGGTGATTAGTAAACATGACTTAAAGCTGATTTTTCAGACTCTCTACACAAAGGTTAGAAATGGTGAGAGTAAGGTCATAAAATGGCCTTGGAGGCTCAGAGATGATTAAAAGAGGATAAAAATAGGTGAAAGGGTTAGATATGGTAGGTTAATGGGTTGGTAGGAGGAAGGGAGTGTATGGATGTGAAGAAAGATAAATTATTGAGATGAATAATAAATCTTATTGGAATAAAACATAAATAAATGAAGAGATGTTAGGTACTTATTGAAGAGTAGGTTTAGAGAGTGCAGTGATAATGATGGTGATGGAAAATATCTAGAGATAAGATATGTTGTGTTAGTTCCATGACAATTCAAACCTTTGTGCTTCTCTATGTGAATCTGTGATCATGAAGAATATGGTGAATGCCAATGGTTGTTGGTAGTGCTCCCATATGTTTTCCTTTTCTTGAGTGCTTCATAAATTTCAAGTGCTCCAAGTCTTTGTTTGTATGAGATCATGAATTGAATGACCAATCTAGGCAAAGGATTTTGGAAATGTATTTAACTGGTGATGGTTAGGTGATCAAAGTCGGTTGAGATATAACTAGTGTCGGTCAAGGCGGGAATATCTAGGTTGGCTAAAAATAACCTGATTGTTGCTATTTTTGGTGTGGTCTCCAATCTTTGTCTGAGTATTGAGTGATAGATCATGGAAGGATGAGTAAGAGTCCTTTTAGGTTTGTTAATAGGAGTTAAGTCTAGGTTTAGACTAAGTCCCAATTGGTTAGGATAAGATTAGACTTGGTCTTAGGTCATTAATGAGGTTTGAGTGGGTCATTTGAGTGAGGTGGCTAGGTGAGTTGGCTGGGTGAGGTGGTTAAGTGAGGATATTAATTAATTTAATTAAGATAATTAATTTAATTAACATGTGCACTAGGGATATGAATGGGTAGGATATGGTTAATTTAATTGATGGGGTTTTAATGGAATTATGACCCAATTTTGGTGTCTACATTTTCCCCTTTTGTTGCGTGGCTTGTATTTATAAGCGACGCTAACAAAAATAGGAAGTGGTTGCCCCAAATATAAGTGGGAGTGAGGTTTCCCAAGTATGGGTGGAGGTGATCCCCCTCAAACCAGGAGTTGATGAGGTGTGAGACAGAATCGGTGAGTGGTTTGATAAATGGGTAAGTGATGAAAGTGAAGGTAGGTGAGTTGTAGGTAATGGTATGGCCATTTCGGGTAATGGGTAAGGGTCAAATTGGGTAATGGGTAATGGGAAAGGGTCATATCGTAATGGGTAATGAAAATTGAATGCACGCACACGTATATATTGCAACATAGTACCATGTTGAAGAGCGTGCAAACTCTACATCATCCAAGGTTGATAGGTTTATCCAAACAAGGTTAAAGTGATTCAGGTATCTAGGGTACAATATATGGTCCGAAAATACAACTTAGGTGCAGGAATGTTTAGGTATGATTTGGTACACAAAAGGTTTGGCTAGGATAAAAAACATGGCAATAGACAAGGTAAGATCATTAGGCTAAAATAACACAGGTAACAATATCGCAATCTATAACGAGGACACAAGTTCAAAAGGTCACAAAAGGGTAGGTTAGGGCAGGGTATATAGGTCATGGCATGGGTAAGGATGAGGTGTGGGTAAAAACAAGTCCCTAAATGCAATTAAGGAAATGTATGGGTAATTTAGGCTTGTGGTAAGGTGTAAGAGGTATTGGTGAGGTTACGAGGTATTTGGGAGTAATGAGTTTTGTTCAAAATGGGCAAAAGATGGGTTAAATGGTAATGATAGGTGACCGATGATGGTTATAAGGTTAATGTACGTATCAAAAATTGTAAGGTATCTTTGCATCGCGTAACAACGTGACAAGTTCCCCAATGATGATACAGTCTCCTCGTAAGGTGTTCGTGATACGTAAAAGATCTCCAAGTGTGCGTTAACATACCACATGCCCCGTTTAGCCCCCGTGTGTTTTTTTTCCCTCTTCCCTCTTTTCTTGGCCTTTTACTCTTCAAGTGACAAAACCACCGCCCGCTCGGGCGGCGGTCTTGTGACCACCGCCCGAACAGGCGGCGGTTCAGAACCGCCGCCCGCCGCTCGGGCGGCGGTCCTTTACGTCTTTTCTAGAAAGATATTTTAACATGAATCATGTAATTTAAATGTTTTAGAAGTTTTCTTTCACCGCCATAAGCTTGCATTTATGATTTTGGTTCCTGGAATAGTGTTTTGCCATTGTTTATAGTTTAAGAGTTCTATTTGGCTTTTACCTTGGGTAAATGCAAATTCTATAAATAGATGGCTTGTGCTCAAGTAAATGGCCCCTCAAATTTTCCTCTGATTTCTCTTTACAATAGATTTAGTTTTCATTTTGCTTAGAATTCTTAGTTTCTTTCATTGCATGCTTAGTTAGCATTGTTTTACTGTTAGTAAGCCCCATATCCATCTTGTACAAGTACTGTTGTTATTTTATCCAATCCATTGGAATAGGATAGTCTGTTTACCAATAGGAAGCCATTAAAGTTGTAGGTTTTGTTTTTCAAATAGGATAGTTTCAGGTTCTGGACGTTTTATGTTGCATGACTCGCAATAGATCCCGCTAGGAATTGCATAAGCCAAGCTCTCGTACTCTTGCGCTATCCCTCTCCTACTCGCATTATATTCATCATTCTGAAATGGCTTTATCCCAATATCTACTTCGCTGATGCTAGCATTACACACTTTTCTCGGATCCACGTGAACATGAAGGAACGAGGAGATCACACCGAGGGGACAAGATCACACACACCATCGATTCACCACTATTCGCGAGTAATCCGTGTTCTAGCTTTCAAAGTTCTAGTTAAAAATATATCAAATAAAGTAGCCAATCACTTTATTTCGCTTAATTCTACAATTGATATTGCTGGGAAGTTGTAGGGATTGATAGTTTCGAGAAACTATGATTCACTCCTCACTTCTAAGGTAGGATCAAGAGTCTTGCAAATAGATTAGATAAGTTATTTCATTGTTTAGAATAGATCTACAAATTGCACAGATAAATAGCTACACTCAGTTATTTTGTTTGTTTTAAGTTGTTATTTTAGCTGTCAATTCTAGATATTTTAAATAATTGTTTTCTTAAATTCATTAAGTTCATCAGAAAACACAAAAAAATAGGGGAATCATATATGCTATAGATATATTTCACATAGTTAAATTTCATTTTACTGTAGTTCGTTTTACATTGTTGCTTTTTGCATGACAATTACGAGACCTAGAGAGCCCAGGGAATACGTATTCGAGCCAATCGTGCCCCAGCCCAATCTCATCACAGTAATAACTGATATAGATCAGAATCTTAGGATTCAAGTCTTTCGAAAAACGGTAAGCTTGCAACAAATCCATTCCCAGTTGACAGGGTTAAACATAGAAGACGACCAAGCACACACATTTTGGTCAAATCAACCGAACTACAGATTACCTAGGCAACATTCATATGACTGTAGAAGGGATTGAAAGAGAACAAACCTTTGGTTGTGATCCTTTGGTCCCACAGCCAGACGCAGGAGACACTCTTACAGATATAGATACCAGCCTAAGAATTCAGGTTGCAAGAACGCCTGTGAGGCACTCTGAGAAGATCGCGCAACTATTAGTTTTGAATATAGAGGCTGAGAAAGCATACGATTACTGGGTGTTAGGGATTAGGAACTAACTCTACGCATGACCATAGCAGGACCACAACAACCAAGAGTCTACGGTTGTGATCCACAAATCCCGCAACCCAACGAATCCGTAAGTCAATCAGACATAGACACTAGCCTATGCACACTAGTATTCAGATCTACCCCACTTCCACCTACCATCATCGAATAGTTATCCTTACTAGATATAGTAGCTAACAAAGCTAGAGAGTTCTGGACTAGGCCAGAGAATCATCCATAGAGTCGACTATATTTACTATCCACCATATGACCTTATCTGGAGACATACACGAAACTATCCCAGGTCATTTTCCACGTATTCCACAACCCATAGATTGAATCACGCCAGAGCTCGATATTGATTGGAGCCTTCGAGCAGTCATCCTTGCCGATCGATCTATCACACCAGTTCAAGTTAGAAGGGCCTTCTTTACCTTAGATTTGCAAATTCCACTAGTACGTATTGAAGACATTAGATTGCCTAACTAGTTTGTCTGCATCCCATACATATTCCATACCCACCAGCTATCTCGGCATGACCTCGGGAGGTTGGGTGCGAGGAAGAGTTACTTGTAGATTCCCACGCTCGCATGTCACTTTTCCGTCGTACAAAATTGGTGAACCCGACGTGAAACTTCCTACTTTCTAGTTCGGAGTCATATTATTACGTGTTCTTCCAAATTAGTATACTTTTCATCTTTTCCACCTCATTGGATTTCACAATCATTTTCACTCTCTCCCATTATTCTGCGGGTATTCATATACCCCCCGAATATGTCAGGATTCGATGCATATGGCAGACCCCTCTTGGGTCTTGAGGCATACTACACCCAACAAAATAGACAATCATCACCCTCGCTTTCAGTGTGGGGTGAAAACTATTCAACTAATCAGTTGTCAACACAAACTCCAAGGATCAGATATAGCTCATCCTTCCAAACAAAGGAGTTGGAACAACTCGCTCAAACACAACAAACAGAGCCTTCAGGCTCAAACAATATGACGTTCACCGGAGAATCTGGTTCATCTCCTTAGGTACTACTTAGACCACAAATTAGTAGGCAATCAGACTCATACCGAGGTTTAGATGATGAATATTCGGTACATTATGCCAGGAACGACCAACGTTCTCGAAGTATGTATCCACCTATAGGAGGTTTACAAACACAACCCGAGGTCTCTTTTCAAGAAAATACTTCCATCCCACTACATATAGGAAATTACCTTGGGAAACTTGGTAGGGTAGCGATCAGTTCATAGTGGGGTATCACATTCCTATACAACACCATGGTATACAACAAACGCCACTACGGAAAAACACCATGACTTCACCAAATGAAGTCATTTCAACTCTAGTAGAAAAGGTTAGAGGGTTAGAACTTTCCCAAGCAAGCCAAAATGCGCAATTTATGCAGGTAGGAAGTTCCAATCCTCCACATCATCCTAGCCAAGTAGACCTTCTCACAGGAATAGGCACGTTAGGCATGACTCCTCAGTATTCACAACAAATGCCAACTAGACCCACCATCTCTAACACTGTTCCTCCCGGTCTAGTACAAAACAATCCATTCCTGGACAGTACCCCATCATACTTAAACATGTACTCCAAATCACCACAAGGGGATATGTTCTCCTCTCCCGGCATGTTTTCTCAAACACAGGTGTTCCCTTATGCCCCTACCAATGCATACGCAACGCCATATCAACAACCCATTCCACCACCGCTCCCTCAAGCAGCACCATCAATGGTCGAAACCTATGCGATAGGGACATATTCAGAATACTTGAAAGAGCCCTTAGATTTCACCATACGAAGCGTCATGCTTCCAAGACCTCTTCCCAATTTACCCAAATACAAAGGTGAGGGAGATCTAAACACACATATCAAAGCTTACGCTATGGCCATTCGAGAACTACTCCCATGGGATGGGGTTGTTGCTAAGATATTCCCAAAAACCTTGGAAGGCATTGCTCTCGATTGGTATTATAGAATACCTGAGGCTTCCATCCACTCGTTCAAACAACTCGTTTCAGAGTTCATTAAGGCCTTTGACATGAATAAACTATTAAGGACAGGAATCAGGGAGTTCTTACACATCAAACAAGAACACAACGAATCTGTCACCCATTTCATCCAAAGGTGGCGTATAGTTCTTTGTTCTTCAGCAAGTGTTCCAAACACAGATCAAATGGAACTATGTGATTTATTCCTTCATTCTCTTAGTAGAGAAGTGAAGGAAGAAGTCCAGAAGTTCCCATTAAGAACTTATGATGAAGTACTTGAGAGTGCTCTTCGAATAGATCAAGCGGCAATTGATAGTGGTCGTAAAACATATGGAGCAAATGGGAGGTTAGTCACCTCCAACCAGAACACTACAAATTATCCTACTACCATGAATTTAAATCAAGGACCTAAAATCCTTAATAAAAATCAGTGTGTAACAACAGACGGGGTAACCGATCAGCCTAAGAAGGTAAATGTTGTCAATACTCCATCACAAATAAACAACCAACGAAACAACAACTTTACCCCGACAATCAATACAGTGGATTTTAACCATCCACAACAACAACAACAATGGAAAACCCCACACAGGGTCCGAGCCAAAATTCAACTAGATACCAAAACCAAAATTCAAACCAAAGACAACAAATGCAAAATTTTAATCCTAGTAGACAACGGTTTGATCAAAATTTTGGACCACAATACGCACCAAACCAACAAACTAGGAATTACAATCCTAATTTGTATTGTGGTTTCCACAAAATTTGGGGCCATGACACTAGAACGTGCCGTGACTACAACAAATTCATGCAACGCTTGCCAGATGAACAAAGACAACTTTTCATGGATATGTTCTTGGCAGATCCTACGTCACCGGCATCAAATACCTTCGCAGGGGCGGTTTCCCCTCAGAACGCACCCCTCAAGATCTTTAATGATCCGCTCCCAAATCATGATAACAACAGGCTAAATCTAACTGGGACAAACAAGGGTGTAATGATAGGAAACAATGATCATGAAGCCTCGACTTCACTAAATCCATCGGTTGCACCACAACTGGGAAGTCAGCCACGACCTAAGGTAGTCGGTTTAGTGGAGTTAGACGCGAAACTACCCATCGAAGCTGTAACAAGGACACGAGAGTATTTCTCTTAGCCAAGTCCAAGCCACTGCTTCGGAGGTAGATAACATCCAACAAATAGTAGCAAAACCTATGGGTGCCTATGATTTAATTAATGACCTAACAAAAACCTTCTCGCACATTTCATTTTTAGACTTAATAAAAAACTCTCCTACCCACAGGGTTACTCTTTTAGAAGCATTAGGTTTAGGTCATTTAATTAACATCACACCACCGCCTGAAACATAGGTAAATCATGTGGACTTTGATATTCATCCCCCGGGGCAGGTAGATAGGGATGTCAAATTCATATTAGAGATAAACAAAATGCCAACTGATGCTGAAATCGCACACCGAGGTGATCCAGCCTTACACTTACAATTATGGGTTTATAATAACTACGTGAAACGAGTAATGGTTGACGATGGGGTGGTAGTTAACATAGTCCCCTTCTCTTTCCTTCAAAAGCTAGGGTATGGAGAAACCAATTGTTCCACAACTCAAAACACACTAAGGGGCTATGATAGCCTTAAAGCCACCTCGGTTGGAACTACAATATTACCGGTCACCTTAGGACCCAAAACCATCTTGACTGAGTTTTATATTATAGATCGGGAAACTAACTATAATATGATCCTTGGCCAACCATGGATACACCGTATGAAGGCAATCCCTTCTACGCTATTTCAAGAAGTAAGGTTTTTACACTTAGGAAAGATATTTGTAGCCAAAGGTGATCCAAAACCATTCGATGTACACCTAGCTGACTTAAAGAAAAGACCAGGCGTGCACTCGGAGTTTGAACTCCCAACAAACCAACTTAATAAACCTACGACGCAAAACCAAAAGAAAAGTTAATACCTACGACAGATCTTGAAGCTATAAGCCCAGCCAAGGCAACCCCAACCCCCAAAGATGAGGCTAACACCGTAGAAATGGTATCATTAGGAACTACTGCAAAAATCGTTGAATTGCTAGAACAAGATCTACCAATGTTCTTACCATTTGACTCTGCAGGCATGGGATGTTCCCTAGGTATTGGCTCTCTTCCAACAGAGGATCTCTGTATGGTGGAAGTAGAATGCGCAAACACAACAGATATCCCAACATCCATATTCCCAGCTAAATATTGGACACTCCATTTTGATGGAGCTAGATGTCATTACGGAGTAGGGGCAGGTGTAATCTTTACTTCCCCCAAAGGAAAAGTCTTACCTTTCACCTTTAAACTAAATTTCGAATGTACAAACAATGGAACTGAGTACGAAATCCTCATCCTTAGCCTCATTTTAGCCAAAAGGATCGATGTTAATAACATCAAAGTGTTAGGAGACTCACAATTGGTAGCAAACCAAGTCTCTAAGATATATGAAACCAAAGTCGAGCATTTACAGCTTTACAAAACAAGTTGTATTAGATTTAAGCAAGGAGTTTGACTTCATATCAATTGAAGCAATCCCGTGAGAACACAATCTTCTCGCCGATTCTATAGCAACCTCGGCATCACGCTTTACTCCAAATAGTAAGTTAGAGGATACCCGTTTCATGGTATCCCTTCGTGATGAACCATTGATAAAAACAATGACAAATTCTCTTTTAAACGGAAATGAATCTACTATCCTAGACCACACTGATAGTGATATGGCCACTCTAAATTACTTAAACACCTATGCGGCACTACATCTCTCCTATCATATGATAGATTTGTCCTTAATCCCACATTCGTCTTCCTACTTCGAAAATCCTATGATGGAACTTCCCTCACAAACAGAACCTAGCATATACACAGTAGAAAATGGGGACGATTTTGATTTACCTCCAGCCCCACCTAAGTTTGAAGAAGGTAACGCCTCTTTGATCAAAGAAATGATTGATATTAACATCGGAACGGAAGATGAACCAAGGATATTGAAACTAGGATCCTCGTTAACCCCAGAGGAAGTAGAAATACACACTCGGATCCTCAAAGAACATCAGAAGGTGTTTGCATTTAATTATAAGGAAATGACAGGGGTTACACCCCACATTGTGGTGCACAACCTCGTCACTAAATCAGATGCAAAACCAATTAAACAAAAATCGAGACCCATGAAACCCAAGGTAGCTCTCATGGTGAAAGAGGAGGTAATAAAACTCCTCCAAGTAGGATTCATCAAGCCAGTCGATTACTCCCAATGGGTATCTAATATCATTCCTATTCTTAAGAAGAATGGGAAGATATGCATCTGCATAGATTTCCGAGACATTAACAAAGCATGTCCTAAAGACGACTTCCCATTACCATCTATAGATGTCATTGTTGATGCAACAATAAACTAGATTTGAGCTTTTGTATCTCATGTATGGATTCTTGGGATACAATCAAATCAGAATATCTGAACAAGATCAAGCTAAAACCACGTTTATAACTCCTTGGGGAACTTATTGCTATGTTGTTATGCCATTTGGTCTCAAGAATGCTGGTGCTACATACCAGCGAGCTATGACATATATATTTCACGATCTAATTCATAAGATCATGGAATCCTATGTAGATGACTTGTTGGCTAAGGCCAAGAAGTGTTGTGACCATCCAGAAGTACTTCGCATCATTCTTTCACGTCTGATAGAATACGAAGTCATGCTAAATCTAGAAAAATGCATCTTTGGTGTAACAGGAGGGAAGCTCCTAGGTTACATCATATCATCACGAGGAATAGATGTTGACCCAACCAAAATTCGGGCTGTCCTCGAAATGGTCCCACCTTCGGATGAATCTGGAATCAGGTCATTTCTTGGAAAACTTGGTGCAATCTAGAGATTCATCCCAGACTTAAGTTTCTCCATTCATCCAATCAACAATTTACTCAAGAAGGATTATAGCATTGATTGGACTGAAGATTTCAATGAAGCTTTTAACACAGTCAAGTGTTTCTTGTTGTCACCACCTATGCTAATGCCACCCAAGCTAGATCGCCCGTTAATTTTATACTCACGGGTTACCAATGTCTCGCTAGCCTGTATGATGGCTCAAGAAGACAATGACAAGAGAGAGCGCGCAATTTATTTCTTTAGCCGAACGTTTCTCGACTATGAAACATGTTATACACAAGTGAATGAGAATGCTCGGCCATAGTCTTTTTGCAACCAAATGCCTAAGACACTATATGTTGAATTAAGAAACAAGGGTCATGGTAAAAACAGACCATTTACGAACTTTCCTCACATAAGGATCCTTGTCTAAGAAGGCTGGACATTTTATAACCTTAATGGGGGAATTCAAATTAACGTTTGTAAATCAGAAGTCGGTTAAGGGATAAATCATCACAGATTGGTTAGCTGATAACCCATTAGACGGAGGCAATCTAGTAGATCTAGACTTTCCAGATGAGTGTGTATACTACATTGAAACTAGACCTCCTATCTCTGAGTGTCCTTAGTACACTGGTATCGTTAATTATATCATGGACCATACGTATCCATAAGGGGCTACACCACAACAAAGAAGGCGGTTACACATTATTGCAGCCAAATATGTCATTATAGAGAAAGTGCTCTATCGAAAAGCATTCGATGGAATGCTCCTAAGATGTGTCGACACAGAAGAATCCAAGAAGATTCTCCATGAATCTCACAGTGGAATGTGTGGAGGCCACTTCGATGGCCATGCCACCACTTGTAAGATACATCAAATGGGCTATTTTTGGCCCACTCTAGAACACGACGCAGTATAATTTGTACGCAAGTGTCATAAGTGCCAAGAGTTCTCCCATGAGATCCACATGCCGGCACAAGCTCTACAACCGATTGCTACTCCATGGCCTTTTTCCATGTGGGGCCTAGATTTGATAGGGAAATTCTCTCCCTCGTCTACAGATGGCCATAATTTTATAATCACGGCCACCAAATATTTCACCAAGTGGGTAGAGGCTATGCCTCTTACTACTGTACCAGGTTCTGTAATCGCCAAATTCATTTTGAACCAAATCATTTGCAGGTATGGTGTCCCGCAAGTCATTATCTCAGATAATGGGACTTCTTTTAAGAATGATGAAGTTCGTGAATTGTGCAATAAATTTAAAATAAGCCATCATACGGCCTCCTTGTATTACCCTCAAGCCAACGGACAGGCTGAAGCAACAAATAAAACACTAAAGGCCATTCTCCTTAAAACGGTGAAAGAAAACAAATGAGATTGGCACTTGAAGTTGTATCCAGCCTTATGGGCCCACCAAACCTCAATAATAACACCAACGGGAGCAACTCCTTTCTCACTAGTATTTGGGGTAGAAGCAGTTCTCCCGCTTGAAGTTGAAATACCCAGTCTCTGCATTTCATTACAAGGGATTCTGGATGAAGACACTTACAGAGAAGCGCATCTTTCCCAACTAGAAAGCCTAGATGAAGCTAGGTTAGATGCTGAACAGTGACACAGAGCCTATGCTGACCGGATGTGCTCAGCAGTACAACAAGAAAGTCTATGAACGCGACATATATGAAGGTGATCTAGTTCTAAGGTTAGACAACCGGATCGACAAGAAGACCGGCGAAGGAAGGAATTTCCGGCCTAAATGGTTGGGCCCATACCGAGTCATGAAGGACTATGGAAATGGTGCATACCTCTTATGTACGCTAGAAGGTGAGGAATTTGGTGAAACGGTCAATTCCCTACACCTCAAGCAGTTCTACGTGTAAGCAACTAGCACTATTTATAATCATATTTACATTGCATCTTCATATAGATTAAGATCATTTTGTCCGCTTGTTTCATACACAAATTGTGATCAAGGAATTTTGTTCTCAAAGAAATTCATTACAAACTCATGATGTTGTTGGCATAAACTTTCTAATCATACCTCTCCATTTTCATGATATCATCAAATTATCTCAAATCATGTCATCAAATAAAGCTAGATATGACAAAGTCTTAAACGGTAACCATACCAAGATCTGCAGGCTTGTTCTCACTTTTGGTTTCTTCTTAGGATAGGTGTCTTGCCTATGGTCTGTTCTAGAAGCTTCATGGTGTCACATCTATCCCATATGTATATCTCTTTGGAAATAAGCACATACTGACATTTTACTCAAGAAAACAAGTCAAATATTATTCAAAACAGAAAATTTTAATTTTACACATTTCCTTGCCCCACCAACCTTCGGTGATGAGCTTACGTCTCTTACTAGTGACGTAGGGTTGGGAAAGGATGGAAATGCCCTTACTCACCTATGCTTTGCCCATGGTGATAAACCCACGCTTCTTACTAGTAGCATGGGGCAAAGTGTAGGGGGTCCTCTTGACAAACAAATGCAAAAGGTCATACACAAACAATTCAAACCTTGAATCTTTGAGTCAAAAACAAATGAATCAGATGTTCAAAATTCCAAGAGAGTTAAAATCCTAAAAACCCAGATTTTGTCTACCATGTGGCCATCTAAGGATCTAAGTCTGGATAAACCGCAAAGTAAGTAGCATTCTAAACTATGAAGTCACTCGAGTGGAGTGGACTTGTGGTATCCTAATTTGGTTCTGCCAAAGCTTTGTCTATCTTTCATCAATATCATTTCAACACATCTCATAACTTGCGCCCTTTCCAACTCTCGGTGATGAGCCCTCGCGTCTTACTAGTTGCGTGGAGTTGGGGGTAGGGGCAGGTTTATCTGCTCATCATGTTAGTTTATTTTCATCACTTTTCCAAAACAAGTATGAAGTATCCAAAATTGCTTACAAAAGCTAAAATTCAAAATCACATTATATCTACATTATCATATATCAGCATCATGAAATACAAAAAGAAAGTCAAACACTTGCATCATTTGTTCTCCATTACATACATTATAAAAGAACATGCATACATACATCGTAATCTACATAAGGAAACTGGAAAGGGAAAGTAAGCCATGAATGCCAAGGGTTTGATCCAAATATATATATATATATATATATAAATGATCAAAATAATCTGTACAATGCCATCATGCTCTAAGCATGGTCAAAACGCTCAAAGAGCCCGGGGTATACAAAAGAATGTATCATACAAAAATCTACGAGAGCCAAGTGGCTTCTCAATCCCTACGAGACCCCTCTGAAGGTGCATGCCCACGCCTAGGACTCCGGCTACGCTGGCGCTCTAAGTGCACATAGGGATCAGGATCCCGAGGGGAAGCCACAGTCTCACCATGAAAATGGCTCCTCATCGTGCACTCGGTCGTCCCATGCCCCGCTAACTCGTGCAGAGAGTCGATACCATCCTGGCCACATGCCGACTAGGGCAAAGATGTCGCATGTCTCAGGTCTTTGAAGGCTCCCTGGCCCACAGAGACCTCTGCGCGGGTCCTCTCCATGGGGATCATCAGGGTATTAGTGCATACCCTGCGAATCAAATCTCACCACTCATCAACAGTCTCTGTAAACAAGGGAGAAAACAAATTAGAAACCAAACAATAAATTAGAAATACAAGATAAAAACTAAGGAGATCCTAACTAACAACAAACATTAGAAGGAGAGAGGGTAACATACTCAGATCACCACTGGCCTCCAAGATGGATCTATAGGATCAGCACCTACCACGGATGCCACCACCGACCGAGGGGCTACTTGTTTGGAGCAACATAGCACACCGCAATGCAGACTCATCCTCCCCATGGCCATGGGAGAGTGGCTCCTCCGAAACCGAGTCACCCTCTCCGCACACCGCTCGGCCCTCTGCGCTGCATGATATCCCGGATGTCATGCCACTCAGATCTTGTCCTCGCCTCCTCTCTGTCTCTCCCCCGTAAACTCCTCAGACTCAGAGTCTATGTCAATGGGGTCATCACTGCTATGGGTAGGACCCACGGCGATCTGAAGCAAAGGTGCCTGAGGTGCACCGGCTCTCCCTCTGGCACGTACTATCCTCCTGGTCGCAATAGGAATGCCAGGAGTAACCACTGTCCAACCCCGGCCTCTAGGCCCCCTCTGGCCTGTCGGAATGATCTGTATATTGGTGCCACCGGGGGAAGCATACCCATGTATGGTAGGCCAAACTACTGAGGAACTCGGCCAAAGGGGTGCATCTCCACTCGCCCCACTCTATCAATAAGCTACCCTATGGTGGAGTAGGAGATCAAAGTAAGAGCCTCCTCACCCCATATACCTACCATAGTCTGGTATGGTGTGGCCTCCATGTCGGCAGTAGTCAAAGAAGCAACTGGCTGATGAGGTGCTCGGAGCACCAACATATCTGTCCATCTCGGCTGCCCTCACGGCTCAGGATCTCGCCACCTCCACACCTCTCGCCATAGGGGATGAAGTGCTCATGACCCAACTCATGACTAGGTCGGGTGGCTCAAGGATCGCCTCGTAAATAGACTACCCCCTGTATAAGTCATGGTAGGTGGTCCCAAGAATGTCTGCTCCCCATGCATATATCCGATCGTGTCCCTCTATCTGTGCAATAATGGGGACCAGCAGATAATAATGTATCTCCTCCCTTGTCCCCGATCAGTCTCGAGGAAAGGATCCCCATGATGGCCTGGCAAAGTAAGGGGATGGGCAAGCTAGGAATGGATCAAAATCTAACCCCTTCTTCAACCCTATGGAGAAACCTACATCTCCCATGTACGTAGCCCTTTGTGCAATCTCGAGCCCGTGAACCTGCTGTCTCTAGGGTGAGTCGTCTCCCAATAATCGAGACCCCCAGAATGTGATAGTCATCCTCCAATGTAATAGTCCACTCACCGCAGACCCCTGACAATTGAAAGGTGTTCGATCTGCATCCCAATATGAGAACAAGTCACAAAAGATGTGAGTAGATGGTGTAACATGGGGCACGCATGAAATGCGTAGTATCCCACTTGAAGAGTGTCCTCCTCATCCTGTGAGAGGGCATCTAGTACCCCTGGGAGCCAATCACACTCCCTCTCTCTACTCCACCGGATATACTCCTCTCTCGCCTGCATACACCCAAAAACACACAAAACAGAGCAAGTTAGCATCCAAGTAATACTTGGAAAAATCATGAAAACACGTAGAAATGCTAGAAAAGCAAAAATAATTTCAAACAGATGATCCTTTTGCATTCTGTGCAAAACCACCACCCTGAGCAGAGGGTTGGTTTTGTAACCACCACCTTAAGGGTGGTGGTCGTGTGACCGCCACCCTGAACAGGGCGGCGGTAGTGTAACCGCCGCTCGGGCAGGGCGGCGGTCGTGGTCCGAAAACCCACGCGGGTTTTAAACTTAAAAAGCCTAAAAAATGCAAAAAAGGACCATTTTACCTAAAAAAAAAGCCTACCCAGTAGGTGCCCCCCCTAGATGGACCTTTTAACACTAACATTTTCAAAAATTACCCCCATGACAATTTTTTTAGCATCTCTAATTTAAGGGGGTAAAAGGATAAATTGAAGAAAACTAACCCGTGATCTTGCAAGGGTCGATGTTCTCGCTCGTGGAGGCATGATCACTATCCCGTCACGATGTTTTGAATATACTCATTCAAAAACCATCACCGTGGGTTCCAGAGCTCAAAACCAATCAAATCAACTCGCGTAAATGAATAGGAAAATGGGCCCACTTTCATATATATAGTGCCCTGATTCGTTTTAAATGCCTTTTTCACAGGTTTGGAGCACCGATGGAGGTAAGTTCTTATCCCCACACAAATGGTACATTCTCATTCCTTGTTATTTTAGCATTTATTTTCCAAACTATTGTGTCTATCTGCACTTGAGTTCTCTTTTCATTTTGCAGGTAGCGGAAATTTTGGATGACGTCATTTCAACACATGGATGTATCAGGTATAACTTCTAACTTCCCATTTCGGGACCACCATACTTGGACCCATCGTTTTACGCCTCTTCATGGCTAAAATGCTTCTCCAGGGGGAAACATGTACGTACCCAAAATTGTAAGATCTGTCATCGCCGTAACAACGTGACAAGTGCCCTAATGATGATATAGGTCTCCTCGCAAGGTGTTTGGGATCCGGAAAAGATCTCCAAGCATGTGTTAACATCCCACATGCCCCGCTTATCCCCCGTGTGCTTTGTTTTTCCCTCTTCCCCTCTTTTCTTGGCCTTTTGCTCTTGAAGAATAAACGCGCCGCCTGGCTTGGGCAAGTGGTCTCGTGACCGCCGCCGCCCGAATAGGGCGGCGGTCCTATAACCGCTGCCCCGCTCGGGGTGGCGGTCCTTACGTCTTTTCCGAGAAAGATATTTTAACATGAATCATGTAATTTAAATGTTTTAGAAGTTTTCTTTCACCGCCATAAGCTTGCATTTATGATTTTGGTTCCCTGGAATAGTGTTTTGCCATTGTTTATAGTTTAAGAGTTCTATTTGGCTTTTACCTTGGGTAAATGCAAATTCTATAAATAGATGGCTTGTGCTCAAGAAAATGGCCCCTCAAATTTGCCTCTGATTTCTCTTTGCAATAGATTTAGTTTTCATTTTGCTTAGAATGCTTAGTTTCTTTCATTGCATGCTTAGTTAGCATTGTTTTACTGTTAGTAAGCCACATATCCATCTTGTGCAAGTACTGTTGTTATTTTATCCAATCCATTGGAATAGGATAGTCTGTTTACCAATAGGAAGCCATTAAAGTTGCAGGTTTTGTTCTTCAAATAGGATAGTTTCAGGTTCTGGACATTTTATGTTGCATGACTCGCAATAGATCCCGCTAGGAATTACATAAGCCAAGCTCTGTACTCTTGCGCTATCCCTCTCCTACTCGCATTGTATTCAGTCTGTATTCTAAGCTGCCTTTATCCCAATATCTACTTTTTGATGCTAGCATTACACGCTTTTCTGGATCCACGTGAACATGAAGGAATGAGGAGATCACACACACCATCGGATTCGCCACTGTTCTGCAGAATCCAGGTTCTAGCTTTCAAAGTTCTAGTTAGAAATATATCAAATAAAGTAGCCAATCACTTTATTTCAGTTAATTCTACTCTCGATATTGCCAGGGAAGTTGTGGGGATTGATAGTTTCTGAGAAACTATGATTCACTCCTCACTTCTGAGGTAGGATCGAGAGTCTTGCAAATAGATTAGATAAGTTATTTCATTGTTTAGAATAGATCTACAAATTGCACAAACAAATAGCCACACTCGGTTATTTTTTTGTTTTAAGTTGTTATTTTAGCTGTCAATTCTAGATATTTTAAATAGTTGCTTTCTTAAATTCATTAAGTTCATGAGAAAACACAAAAAAAATAGGGAATCATATATGCTATAGATATATTTCACATAGTTAAATTTCATTTTATTGTAGTTCGTTTTACATTGTTTCTTTTTGCATGACAATTACAGGACCTAGAGAGCCCAAGGAATACGTATTCAAGCCAATCGTGCCTCAGCCCAATCTCATCACAAGTAATAACCGATATAGATAAGAATCTTAGGATTCAAGTCTTCCGAACAACGGTAAGCTTGCAAAAATCCATTCCCGTTGGTGGGGTTAAACATAGAAGACGACCAAGCACACATGTTTTGGTCAAATCAACCGAACTACAGATTACCCTAGGTAACATTCATATGACTGTAGAAGGGCTTGAAAGAGAACAAACCTTTGGTTGTGATCCTTTGGTCCCACAGCCAGACGTAGGAGACACTCTTACAGATATAGATACCAGCCTAAGAATTCAAGTTACAAGAACGCCTGTGAGGCACTCTAAGAAGATCGCACAACTATTAGTTTTGAATATAGAGGTTGAGAAAGCATACGATTACTGGGTGTTAAGGATTAGGAACTAACTCTACGCATGACCGCAACAACCAAGAGTCTACGGTTGTGATCCACAAATCCCGTAACCCAATGAATCCGTAAGTCAATCAAACATAGACATTGGCCTACGCACACTAGTATTCAGATCTACCCCACTTCCACCTACCATCATCGAACAGTTATCCTTACTAGATACAGTAGCTAACAAAGCTAGAGAGTTCTGGACTAGGCCAGAGAATCATCCATAGAGTTAACTATATTTACTATCCACCATATGACCTTATCTGGAGACATACACGAAACTATTCCAGGTCATTTTCCATGTATTCCACAACCCATAGATTGAATCATGCCAGATCTCGATATTGATTGGAGCCTTCGAGCAGTCATCCTTTCCAATCGATCTATCACACTAGTTCAGGTTAGAAGGGCCTTCTTTGCCTTAGATTCGTAAATTCCACTAGTGCGTATTAAAGACATTAGATTGCCTAACTAGTTTTTCTGCATCCCATACATATTCCATACCCACCATTTGTCTTGGCATGACCTTGGGAGGTCAGGTGCGAGGAAGAGTTACTTGTAGATTCCCACGCTCACATGTCACTTTTCCGTCGTATAGTTAACAATTTCAGTCATGTTGGGTTAGGGTTATAAAGTTTAAATTCCATATTTTATAGAATCGTTATTGTCTTTTGAATTTGAGAAAATGATAGAGCTGAGTGACTTGTGAATTTTCTTGGAGAAAAAGACAAGCCATTGTACCTAGCTAAGGTAGAGGTTACTAAGTAGTGAGAGGAGCCAGTTAGATGGGTCCACAAGAGCGGTTGGAGACATGTGATTGGTGGAGAGATTTGAGGTATATTTTAGCATGACATAGGTAGGAGATGGTTTAGGTGGACTATCGGCGTAATGGCAGATGTGCCACCATGTAGATGCCATTAAGATGAGGTAGGAGGAAGTCCAAACCAATTATTTGATTAAAAAAATGGCATCGGTGAAATTATTTCAGTTACAAATCGGGTGGGTGTTTAGTTATGAATTTGTGGGTGAAAAATTAACAAAATCGGGGGAAAAGGTTCCATATAGGCTAAGTAGGGTGAGAAATAAATGTGGGGTAGATGTGGGTGGGATTAAGTATGTTTGTAAGTTGTTTTTGCTAATTTTTAAGAAATAGGGGAGGGGGTTTTTATTTTAGTTTTCGTGATAGAGACCGACGTCGGTATAGGTTTAGCCGATGTCGGTCGGCTTTGACCAAAGATCGGTCAAGATTGAGGTGATCGAAACCAGATTAAATGGAACCGATGTCGTTAAAAAAATGGTGATGGTCAAGGTGACCAATGCCGATTAGGGTGAAGGAGGAATATGGGTAAGAAGGACTAGGTATGAAAGGAAAATGGGTAAATAAGTGGCAAGTAAAGATTGCTTGTAGAGGGATAAGGGTAAAATAGGATCTTTGGCAATATGGGAGAGGTGAGTAGGTGAAATAATGTTAAGGTAATGGGTCATGATTACAAAGTGTAGTAGGATGGTAGGTGAATTAGGTAAATGGGTTAATCATGATTGGTGTGGTTGGGTATGGTTTTCGGGTTAATAGGTAATTAGAAGTAGTTAGGTTTGAACAATGTTGTGGTTTGTTGGATGCAAAGCTAAGGACCAGCTATGGATGTGAGACAAAGTACCACCTCGTTGGTAGTGATGCGCCTAGTGTGATGCGGAGGAGTGGGAGCATGTTAGGACATGGATTTTCATGCATGCAAATGAAATGCAATAATGTGGGAATGAAGTCCCTCCTCAATGAAGGTGAGGTTGCCTTTACTAAAATCCAAAACTTTATTTACAAATGTACATTCAAAATTGTATGTGGGGGTGTTTTTGGAACATCAATGGCAAGAAAAGTGAATGAGGGAGATGGAATGGAATAAAGGAATGAAATGGAAAGGAATGAATGGGAGGAACATGCAAGAGTTAGGTAAAAGTAGAGCCTAATATTACATAGATAATAATAATAAATAACTAACACAAATAAAATGGAGTTTGCATTAGTTAAATGAGAATGAGTAAAGGAAACACACATGAGCAAGTGAATAACAAAGCTTGATCACTGTGAAGAAAAACAACAACTTAATAACGTTGACAATAAGATCAAAGACAATATTTTCATGCAAGATTTAAACATCTAACATCTAATGAACATAATAACATCAAATGTTACATGATACATTGAATGAGACACAAAGTTCGTATTTCATTAACTCGAAAAAGTCTTCACAAAATAACACAAAGTTTTTTCCTGAAACAAAAGTATTTTCTTCTCCTCTCTCAAATTCACCCTTTACAAATGAGCCCCTCACTTCCTTTTATAACCCAAAAGTTGGTTACAAAGTAGTTAGGGTTTTACATGAACATTAAATAGGGCACTTAAGTGACCTTTGACTTTTTCAACCAACTTTATTAAAAGTAACTAAAAAATAGAAATCACTTAAGTCATCGACAATTTTCTGAAAGCAAACTCAATAACAACATCCTTTTCTTAAAATTCCACTTTTAAAACATATAATAATAACCAATGCCTTATCCATTGAAATGGGGTCCACCTATCTCAAATGTATGAGAAATGGACTCTCCCACTTCGTTAGATACCAAGAAAACTATCTCCTTGAACCATCGGTGAAATTAGGATCTACCACTTTCGCCAATTAAAAGGATCTGGCCCTTCCTAATGTTTCAAAAATATTTTCTTCTTCTAGATCTTCATTTGGTCGAAGAATAGCCTTAAAAAATACTTACAATTCTAAAATCCTACTTGGCATATCATTTACATTAACCATATTTGATTGAGCATTCTCAAATAAGTTCTTTAATTTGATGCAACGCTCCATTAAAGTTGAAGAGAAATTATTGGTGGGAGTATACATGTCCTTAAAAAATTGTGAAAATTTCTCTTCTACATGTTTCAATCAACACCTTTGATTACTCTCATTTACACTATTGCAAGGGATCTCAGCTATGAATTCTTGAATCAAGGTGAGTGAAGTGAAGGCTTCATTGCATACACTCTCATAATGGATCATAGAATCCTCGAGAAGCATCTTCCTTGATTTGAAGTGCAGACACCAAAGGAAACATGTCCCTTGATGTTCAAATTCAAGAATTCCTTCAATGGCTAAAACTGAGGATTCCATACTCATCATCTCCTGTAGACTGGGAAATATCTCATCCAAATTTGATATGTTAGAAACAAAATTTTCCTTGAAATAAATAATTGGATCAAGATACGCATTGACATCTTCATGGAGCTTAACCATTGTTTTGATCATCTCTTGGCCTAAAATGAGAATCTTTGAAAGCCAATTTTTAGTGACATGGCCCAATGTGTTTATTTATTTTGATAAATTGAGAGTTTCTTCATCGGGAAGCTTTGCATCGAGATCTTTGGGAAATTAGATGATATGGGATTTATCGGATGTTGAACATATTTCACTAATTGATTCTTTTCAGCGTTGAGTTGAGAGTTACGAGACTTATATTTCTTAAGCCTCTTTGAAGACGATATCAATTACATCTTGAGCCATCGCCATGTCACTTTCCAATGTGGACCTCCCAAGTCCATGTCCTGGAAACTTCATAATCAACATATGTCATGACATCATGTTCTTGTCAACTTGTGGGATACCAAGATCCACAAATTTGTTTTCATCACTATCCATCATTATTTGAGAAATCACTTTAGGATTCTTGGGAATGACATCATTTATAATTTTGAAAAGGGAATAAAAAAAATGTATATTGCCTTGACAACCCTCTTCCTTTTCTTGACCTCGCAATCAACCCAAAAAGGAGTATCATTCACTATTTCTACATACAAAATCCTAGAGCTCGAAGAAACATTCTCATTATTCTTGACATCATGAGATTCTGCAAGAATCCTTCATGACCTCGATTTGAGGAGAAATAACCTTGATATCCACCTCCTGGTCATTCAAGAGATTTTGGGAAATCTCTTCATGAACTTTAGGTTCCAAAGTTTTCGATATTTGGACTACTTGCACTTGAATGGATGCTTGTACAAGTCATGGTGAGGATCATTTGTCATGAGATTCGAGAACTATTAACAATCTAAGTAGAAGAATAACTACTTGAAGTAGAAAATCCCGGTACACACTCTCTTCCGTCCTTTGGGGCTAGGACCCTTAGATTTTTCTCCTTGTGTCACATTATTCAAAGAAAGTGGATTTTTATAACCACTCCTTTCTTGCTTATTGCGTATGATTGGATGACATAGAGGTCGATTGAGGAGGGGATTTAGTTGAATGGAGACCTCCTTGAGTTGGTAATTTTTGTGATCCTGAAGTATGATATTGATTTGATTGTAAATTAGAAATTTCTCTTTTGTACCAAGATATGCTTCTTTCAAGGATCGGTTGATTCTTGCTATCAAGAGAAAATTAATCTCTTTTGGTCTAATCAATTCAGGGCAACGGGGTAAAAGAAACTGCATCATATGAAGGATTAATAACATCTTCATCATCATTTACAAATGAATTTGGATGGTTCTTGATGCAAAAGGCCTTGATCTGAGCAAGGGTTAGGTGAGAAAATATCTTCTCACTTCATGCTCTTCCGAACAGAAGCCCATAAATCTTCCATGGTAGGGTTATGTTGATACTTTACTCCAAGAATATTTTACATATATCCATTGATATCAAACTGGGATCTCTTCACATATGGATGAATTGTGATGAGGAAAACTCTTTTTCCATGATTTTTGCACTGAAGAGATTTGGACATTGGTATTCCCCGATTTTGATTGGGAAATGAATTCTTGAGTAATGCTTGTCACTGAGAAGATAGTGAACTTGGAATTTTTTTGTGCAAGCTCCATTAATTCCCATTTATCACGACTTACTCGGGAAGTTTCCATGGAGTACCCACAAAGCCACTTACGAGAATGTAGGAAAAGGATGAGAATTGAATAAACTAGGTTCCCCATTGGGAAATGACATCCATGGCTTCTTTAGAAAATATTTCCTCTATATTTTGATTCAGTTCGAATCACACGAAAGGTGAATGCATCATTGACTCTTATGAAAAGGTGAGAGATATTTTTAAAACTTAGTTGCGGATAGTAATGGAAGATACTATTTGATGGACCCATGACTCCTTTTATTTTGAGTCCCAAAAATATGTTTTTTCTTACCACTTTGTGTAAGTTAGATACGATGTCATGTAGAAGCATGCATTCATCTTTACTTCGATCAATTGTTTGTGAAGGGTATCACTGATGATGGTGGCCCAATCCAAAAACTCTCTCTTGACAAGGATGATATAGATAAATTGATACATCCATGGGTGGAAAATCCTAGCAGAGGGTAAACCAAAAACTTGACTCAGGAGAGTAATCATGTCCTTGATTTCTTCCACGAACTCAACGTGGTACAGTTCTTTAGGAATCCGATCAATTCGAGGCCTCTTGGTCACATATTAGTTGTTATTTACCATCTTGCTCCATCTGAGGGAATCTTCATCCCAAAATTCTTGTGCTGATTTTTGAGTGATATTTGCATTCTCGGTGAAGTCAAGTATGCTAAGAAATTCCTCAATGTTCTCTGGTGTGATTAGGAGGAAAGGTTCATGATTATCTTTAAAAATTCCTTGTCTCTCAGGATCATAATGCTCTATGCAAGTGATAACCAGCTCCAGATTTCGCACCAAGAAAGGAAATGTTGCTACTTGGGGCAAACCACTATGGTAAATCCTATCCAATTATATGGTTTTTCCTTCAACTTTCACCCGATCTCATAATTGTTGCACATTGATCGACCCAAATTTGTATCGTTGATATTGTCATATGCAGACTTGATGGAACCGGGAGGGATGATTCCTTGAAATTCATACTTGAGTGTGTACTTATTAGATTTATCCACTCGCTTCTTTGATATTCCTGTAGATTTATTAGATTTTTCAGCCATTATGAATTTTATGGAATTGTGATTTAGGCACGTAAAACAATGCAAACAGGGTCGGGTCTTAGTCTCTGAAACCCCTGTTAATGCAAGAAAAAATATGATTTGTTTTAATATTATTATTATTTTAAAAATAATAATAATAATAATAACTAGTCCGGTTACAAAATCATTTTTTTAATACATCACACCGAGACTAGGCTCAAAATTTTGAATCTAGCTACAACGAAAAATAATTAAAATCTCTTGATTTTAATATTCTACATGGATTGATTTTTTATTTTATTTTATATTATTCGCCTGAGAAAATTCTCCCTTGCATGTGTGAACCGTAATTTCTCTTTTACGGGGAGTTTTCTTGAATGAAATGAATGCATTGAAACTGGACTATTCTTATATGTTGATTTCTCTCTCCTTCCACATGGCCTCTACTTTTTTTTGGCGAGGATTTGGTCTTCCAAGTGGTTGCGTGAATACTTGTTTGTTGAAATTGTTCTTACTTCTCTAAAATCTGCGTGGAAACTCAAACTTTTTATGAAAAATGCATTGAAACTGATGCTTTACCTGATGCTCAGTGTAGAAATTCTTTTGACTAAGAAAAAGGTGTTTTCTTTTATGCATGTGTGGAAGATTTGTTTTATGGTTGTTTTAACTATTTCCTTTGTCTTATGCTTGTGCAGATTCTCCTTGGCATGCGTGGCCTCCTGATTTTTGCGTGGAAATTCAAACCTTTACTTTCACATACTATTTCCCCTCTCCCTGCTGCATGATGAACTTCCTTTGGACTGTTGTCCCCTCCTAGGTGTTGGAATGCTACTATTTTTTTAACTACATTTGGATTGTTTATGCTTTTCGAAAAACAAACATTGCGTGGGAGAAGCTCTTTAGAGGTGTTTGAAGACAAAACTAGTTCCTTATTCTTCCTCCTTTGGTGAATGCATGGAAATTACTGTTGTTTTTTAATAATTAAAATCTCCTTTGACTGCTCAAAATTGTTATTCTTTTCTCCCCACGTGGATTCTTTCCTTGTTTTCTTGTGACTACTTTCCCTCCTAGGCATGGAGATCTTACATCTGTTCTTTGGCTGTTATTTGCTCCCTCCTTCCCATGTGGTCAGAATCCTTAACTGTGTAAAGGAAAACAATCAAAACAACACAAATTTTTGTTGATTGTTCTGATTTTGGTTAATGCATGGATTCTTTCATTTATGCAATGAATAGATCCTAAAACCAATGCATGGAATCTCCTTTGTTGTTGTTGTTTATTGGAAATGATTACTCTTTGGCCTCCTTTCTTGATGAAAGCGTGATGATCACTTTAGCTTTTTCTAAGCGTGAGAATTCTCCTTTCACTAAAAATTCAATTACTCTCATGAGGAAATGGTTATGGGAATTAAAGAAGCTTTCCTATAACTATTTCCCCTTTCCATTGAAATAACCGACTCCTCTTCCTTCGGGTAGTGGCATTAATTGTTAGGGGAAAGTGGGAAACAAACAACAATTTTCCAGTAGAAATGGAAAGGCAGGATAGCAATCCCCATTTTATTTCCCCATGTGGGAAATCAGGAGAATGTTTACCCTTTTTCCAATCCATTGAATTGGCAATTGGTGGAAGAAATCTCACAAGTGAGGAATTAAAATAAATTTTCTAGGAAAGGAGAAATATAGTACGAGAAGCCAATTTGGGCATCCTAAATAGGAAGCGAAAGCTTATTTTTTACCCAAAAATTAAAATAAATCTTATCAAATGAATTTTAATGAATATTTATTTAATTAAAAAACCCCAAAGTTATTAAAAATTGATTTTTTCAAACAAAGAGTAATTAATTAATATTTAACACAGTTTATGACCTGGTGGGAGGAGTTCTCACCTTAAATGGACAAAACGAAGACCAAAATGATCAAAAAAATGAGACGATCACGATGAGAGTGATAAATAACACAAAGTAACACTTTTTAAAAATTTCAAAATTTCCATTTTCATTTATCCAATGCTATAGCCGTATAACTCGATATCCTAGTTTGATGTCCACACTCATTGATAGATGGGATTCAGTGACCAACACTTTCCATTTACTGATGGCTGAGATTACTGTCACCCTTGAGGATGTATATAGGATCTTGCAGCTATCGATTTTTGGTGAGCGAGTGTATTCTATTTCTTCATAGGCATTAGTAGAGCCTATAGTGGTTGTGTTTGGGGAGGCATTGATGAACGAGGTACCATAGCATGAGCCTTATCTATGGATACATGTATATGGCCCATCCTTGGGAGACGAGGTTGGTTGTCTTTATAATGGAGGCGAGATGTTGTTTCGCCTTACCAGATGTTGAGGGTGGGAGATTCCCACGAGCATTGATGGGAGTGCTCTAGGATATGATGGAGGATTAGACCTATTTTGTATGGGAACCTCGCATTCCAAGTGCATCCGTATAGGAAGTTGTGGGCCTATGGGAGATTGCGGCGAGTTTAGTTTGTGTTGCACCTTTCTTCTACATTTCTTGGGCATACAAGCACATCATATGTGTACATCCAGTTGGTTTTCCCTGAAATGAATTATTTGAGGGTGGTCAGGTCAAAGTTGGATATAGATGGTGGGTAAGAGTTGGTGGGTAGCATGGAGTGGCTAGGGCCACACATGATGTTTTGTATTACCGACAAGTATTCGAGGGGCTTTCAGGAGTTGATATTGTTTGGAGGCCATATGGTGGTTATCCCTCATACAGGGACATGAAAGAGGATTTAGAGGAGTTACAATTGTTGAGGTGGATTTAGGGGCATCGTGCCGATGAACACGAGATGATACCTATTGATAGGGTCGATGATATTTTTGGCTACCGCAAGACATGCCTCCACCTTTCCCACAATATAGGAGAGATTACATGGAGAGACATATGTCTCCACCATGACCAAGTGTGTCGGCATTGTGGCTAGAGGAATAGGAAGTGGATAGGTGGATCAATGATGTTGGGGTCACTAATAGATATAGGCAGTGGTGGGTGACACAAATATGTGTGGCACCACCAAGGTTAGGGAAGCCAAACTTAGCCACCATTATAGTGTAGAGGGATACCTTACAGGGTTATTTGGATTCCCTTCAGGCCCAAATTATAGCTTTATAGGGGAAGCTTACCAAGTTAGAGGCACAAATTTCCATTTTACAAGCTCAAGTGGTGGCCTTACAGGCACAGGTAGAATAGGGACCAGCACCCGCATAGGTTTGAGATGGAGATGGGGGACAAGTAGCCTCCTTATAGGCATAGGTAGTAGGTTTCTAGGGTGAATTCTCCATTGCAAAGGCTCGGGTTATGTCCTTATAGGCCTAACTTGTAGCACATGCACCTCCATAGACTCAAGGACAAGGTCCCACACTACAGAAGCTATGGCGGGATAGGGTCCCATGGTATAGGGAGGAGGACAGGATCACAGGTATAGGGTACAAGGATAGCGTTAGTAGGTTATATCTCACAAGTTGCTATGAGACCTATGGAACCACCTCAGATGGTGTTGATGGCAAGGTTCAGGGATGCCCTAAATGAGGCACGATATTACCAAGATCATCTAATGACCGTCGAGATAGATGTCCCCTCTTATGCTAAGTACAGGGCATAACAAGTAGTGAGTGAGAGGACTATATCCCGCACTCATAGTTCGAAGAGCACAAGGGGCCAGGGTGAGGCTATAATTTCACGGAGGCTAGTCCTAGGTGAGGGGAAAGCAGAGACTAGACCGAGACCCATGCTAGGTGGAGAGATGTTGGGAGGTCATTGTCTGGAGGAGAGGACAAATGAGATAGGAATGGATACTAGGTGGGGTAACGATTAGTCACCTGATATGATCAGTGTATTGATTTTTGAAATATACTGTTCTACATGCTTGATGATAGTGAGGATGTATATAAGGGTTTTGAGATTTTGATTTTATATCCTGTTTTGCATGTTGAAGATAGTGAGGATGTATATGAGATTTTTGAGCTACTGATTATTTATTTATATCGGTGTACATTTGTATTGATACACAGATGTTTGTATTGTTATAGATGATGATTTTTATGGTATGGATGATGTACTTGCATTTGAATTTTCATTGTTATTGTGTATGTGATGGAAACTAGGTGAATTAGGTATGATTGAGTCGAGGTCATGTAGGCATGATGGATTCAAGTATAGGCATGTTTGAGTTAGGTTAGTTAGGCATGGTGGAGTCAGGTATAGGCATGATTTGAGTCAAGGTCAGTTAGGCATGATGGAGTTAGGTCAGTTAGGCATGGTGGAGTTAGGTCAGTTAGGCATGGTTGAGTTTAGGTGATTTAGGCATGATTGAGTCAAGGTCAGTTAGGCATGGTGGAGTTAGGTTTTTGGTTTTGATTTAATTTCCAAGTTATTGATAACATGAAAAAATAAATGATGATGAATAAGTATGGTACGATGTTATAAGAAGTAGGTAAGTATAAATGATTATATAATTGTATGTTTATTTAATTTCCAAGTAATGTAGAAGATGGAAACTAACTAATGGTAGAATGTAAATAATAAAAAAGTGGGGAAAATTGGTTAGGGTAAAGAATGGCTAAGCTAACCTCCAAGGGCCCCATGCCCTCGAGAGTGCTATGGTGAAAAGGGGCCTTGGGCCGATGTAGTTCTCCCATAAGCTAGGGAAGAATATGATGAGGTAGAGGAATAGGTTGGTAGGTTTTAGGCATGGTTGAGTCTAGGTCAATTAGGTATGGTTGAGTGTAGGTCACTTAGGAATGATTAAGTCTAGGTCATGAAGGTAGGGATGAATTAAGGTCATTGAGGTGTGGTTAAATTGAGGCGTCAAAGGCCTAGTCGTGTATAGTATAATCAATGAGTATTGAAAAAGGTGACCAAAAGATCCACCTAATTTATAAGAACCAAAACAAGTTCCTCATACCTAAGATGGGCTTATGAATGCAAGACCCTAAAGGTTCTACATGATTGAATATTCTAAAGGTGAATAAATTCACATGATCATGAAATGTCATATTTGCAAAGTGTATCCCTTAATCGAGTGGGAAATTAGGGTGAAAAGGTGATAAGGTTAAAGAAGGTTGGTTTTAGCGTAACTTAGTGTGATACAACATGCCGACTTGGTAAGAGACCCAAGATCACAATATGTAAGTCCATTAAATTTGTTTTAATCATTCTCTTTGTGCTTTTATTCTTGTTTTTTATTTTGATAGACTGATCGATGTGGGAATTCTATGTGGGATGAGTATATTTTCTCCTTGAGGTCTTCATGAATTTGATTGATGCAAGAAGCTTCAAAATATTTTTATTTTATTTTTGCAAGAATAGTCTTCTTTTGATGATAGAATAAGTACAATACAACTGGCTTCGTATAACTATCCTTCAAGGGAGAAGTCTATTTATAATAGTGAGATAGAAAGTGTAGATGTCCTTTTTGAGGGAGTCATATTTTTGTTGTAAGTTTAACTTAAGGATTTGAATCCCATTTTACTTTGAATTTTTTTTTCTTTTGGAATTTTAAGTCATGGACAAGACTATAGAGAAAAATAGGCTCTTGTTTTTTAAGACAAAACTATAGCACACAAAGGTTAATTGTGATAGAGAGGTTTTAAGTGATGAATGACCATGGGATTCCATATTGAAAAAGATGAAAATTATCCATGAGAATCATGCCATGAGTAGAGCCATGGTACTCATATTGAAGACAAGGTTGAAAGGTAATGGGTAATCACATGATCATGTTTTATTCATTTATCCTTAAATAGGTAGAATGAAAGGTGAATAGTACTCAAGGGATGGGCATTGAATATATAAGAGGTGATATAGGAATTAATTCAATAGTAGAATGGTTGAAGATGTAATGAATTGAGGGGTTTAGATTTGGTTTTACCTTCGAGTGAAGACAAATGATAAGAACTTGATCCATAGGTATGAGTAACGATATAAGGTCCAAGCCAATTAGGAGCAAATTTGCCCCATTTACTTTTTTCCTCTTTTGTTACATGTTAATTTTATTTCAGGATGAGGTCATTGAATTGGAAGGTTCGTTTTGCGAACATGTTTATTTTAGGTCCACTTGATGCATTTTTGGTAGATTTAAAGGTAATCAAGAGCATTAAGATGATGTTCGTCTAATAACTTAAGTTCTGAAAAATGGTTTTGGCAAAATTCATCATCATTGATCATATCTTTGAGTGAGATATGAAGAGATGGAATCTAGACTTCAAGAGGCGGGACAACCTATGTACCATAGACCAAAGAGAAAGGTGTAGCTGTAGTTGAGGTATGAATAATTATACAAGTAAGCCCATAAGGTAAAAGGAATGCGTGTGTTGTAATCCTTTCCAATATCGTCCACAACTTTTATAAGATTTTTTTAAGGTTTTGTTGGTGGATTAATTTGGGCCATTTGTTTGAGGGTAGTAGGGTGAAGAAAAGTAAGTCTAATGCTAAAGGCATCACAAATCTTTTGTAAAGTTTTATTTTTGAACTATTTTTTTATCGAGTGATGACGGTGGGGAACACCAAAACAACAAATGATGCAATGGTTGATGAATTCACATATTTTCTTGGATTTTTTAGAAATAAGAGGTATGGCTTCTACCCATTTAGTGTAGTATTTAGTAGTGGTAATAATCAATTTATGGCATTGTGAATAATGGGGATTGATTTCTCCAACAAGATCGAAACCCCATTGAGAGAAAGGCGGAAGTTTCATGCAACCCGTAAGGTGTGACTAGGCATGTGATGAAGATTAGTGTGTTTTGGAACTTCACACAATTTTTACATAATCAAAACAATCACGCTTTAGGGTTGGCCAATAATATCCTAGGTGGAGAATGTGTTTAGTGACAACTAAACCACTCGAAATGACTTCCACAAATTTCATCATAAACTTCCTTGATGGTGTAAGGAACTTGAATCGGTAAGGCATCGTAAGAGGATACCATCAAAACCATGTTTATAAAGAAGACCACCCACAATGACATACCGAGAGACACCTTTGAGAAAGGCACATTGTTTGTTGTGAGTAAGGTGTGGAGGTAGAATTGAAATGGAAACGTAGTCAACAAACTACTTATACTAAAGGTCTCATGGGTCAAGTTGAATGGTTTTGACAAGGTTGATGTCTTGAAATAGATAAGAAGGGGATTCGGCCTTTGTCTTGTGACAAATATTTTACAATCGGAGGGTGAAACAAGTATCCGAGAAGCAAGGTAGGCCATGGTATTTGCAAATTTGTTAGTGGAATGTGAAGTGGTTTGAAGTTCATAGTGGTCTAAGGTAGTAAAAGTATTTCTACATGATGTTTATACTTTTGAATTATTTCGTTACAAAACTAGTATATACCATTGACATGATTTACAACTAGTTGAGAGTCTCCAAATATATTAATTGATTTGACGTCAAAGGAAATGGTGGTTTGAATTCCTAATATGAGTTCTTCATATTCGATGATATTGTTAGTACATTCAAAATATAGTTTGAAAGATAATGGCATAGGTTCACCATCGAGAGGAATAAGGATAACTCCAGCACCACCCCCACGCTGACATTTGGAACCATCCAAGAATAATGTCATGAGGTAAATGATACCATCAAAAGAGAGGGTAGCGATGGATTTGTATGGGAAATCAAAGTTAGAGGACTAATCTCTTGAGAGAGGTATGTTTTCCAGTTGATCAATGATATTTTGGCCTTTGATATATTTTTGATGAGTGAATTCGAGGTATAGGTCTATAAGTAGCATGATCCAATGTGCAACACACTTATGTTGTTAGGGCTTAGCATACATGTAATGTAAGGGTCCGTATTGGAAAAAAAAAAATGTGGGTAAGTAGGTAATGGTGAAGTTTAGTAGTGACAAAAACTAAGGTTAAGAATATTTTTTCGGCATGGGTGTATTAGGTTTCATAATCCAAAAGCATATGGATTATATAATAAACCACTTTCTCCATGTGTTTCTCATCATGATGAGTGAGCATGGCTCCCAAGGAATGATCCGTAGTAGAAATGTAAAGGTAAAATGGTTGGTCATCCTTAGGAGGAATGAGTATAGGTGGTTAGAGGAGGTATTTTTAAGGCCTCAAAGGCTTTGTGGCATTCATCATCCCATTTTAAGTAGATATCCTTTTTTAGGAGATGATGAAAGGGGTGGAAGTGGTCGGTAAGTTGTGAAATAAAATGACGAATAGACTGAAACTTGACTTGGAAACTATGTAGTTGGTGAAGGTTAGTAGGTGGAGGCATTTAGATAATAACCTTGATTTTAGTTAGATCGACTTCTATGCCACGCAAAGAAACAATAAAACCAAATATTTTTCCTGAGAGGATAGAAAAGAAACACTTCTTAGGTTGAAGGTGAACACAATACTTGATGAGATGGTCAAAAATTACCTTAATGAGTGTAAGGTGTTCGACTCAATGCTTGGATTTTGTAAGAAGGTCATCTACATAATCTTCCAATATGTGATGCATGATGTCATGAAATACATAAGTCATAGCCTACTGATATGTAGCACCAACATTTTAAGACCAAAGAGCATGACTTGATAATAGAAGGTCACCCAAGGAGTGATGAAGGTGGTTTTGTGTTGATCTTTTGAGGTGAGTAACATTTTTTTATAACCTAAGAATCCATCCATGAGTGATAAAATATCATGGCCGATGGTGAGAGCAACTAGTTAGTCTATACTAGGTAGAGGAAAGTTGTCTTTAGGGTAGGCTAAATTAAGGTTGCATAAATTCATGCATATGCAGATTCCTCTTGTCACTTTTTTTATAGGAATGATGTTATAGATCCATTGGGGATAATCAATGGGTAGGATGAAGGAAACCTAGAGAAGGTGCTGAAATTATTTGACAAGAAGGGTAATGTGAGGATTCATTTTTCATGACTTTTGTTTTACAAGTTTGGCTTTAGAAATATTTACGATATTATGGACCATAATGTTTGGGTCAATACCAAGCATATCAGCGTAGGACCAAGAAAAATCATTTCTATGATCTTAGAGGAATGAGGTAAAAGATTCATGTTCAATAGCATCTAAATATTGACCTATCTTTAGAATGTGCGGGTCATCCTGAGTGTTAATATTGATTTCGATGGTCACATGATTTTCATCTCAGAAGGCAATGACCGATTTAATTTAAGAATCTTCTGCACCAAGGTAGGTGAGAATAGACTCATCATCCTAACATTGAATGATGTTAATAGAAATTATATCATCATCGATCATGTCAGGATATAGGAAGGGAAGGGAAGAGGGAGCCTCGCCATCCAGCTTGATAAGTCAGAGGTCCTAGGGAAATGGTATTTATGAAGAAAAAGTTAGGAGGAATGGATTTTGGATCCATAGACTCTATGGGTGAAGGTGGTGAAGTTAGTAGATGGGGTGAAGAAGGTTTGTCATCCTCAATGAGTTCAATGTGGGATTTCTTGAAAGATGGTTTGGAAAATCCAATACCACTGTAATTATTGTGTTTATGTGTGGTACACGGGATGATAGTATGGCAGCCCTATTTGTAAAACCCAAATCCAAAGCCTTTCCATGCACAACAGTGGAGGAAAGTGTGGGTGAAGCGGTGGTTGGTGAGGGATTGAAGGTCAGAAGAAAATGGTCACATTTGGGAAGGTGGCTCGGGTGAGTAGGTAGAAGTATCAAGTCCCCCATAGGTTAAGTTTGTGTGAAGGTGAGGAGGACCATAAGGGAAAACCTCGCCTATGCGGTGATCATAGCGAGGATGTTGGCAAAGGTTACCATACTCTTGAGGAGTAAGGAATGTGTTGATGTTGTATAGGTGGTACTCCCCCAGAGTGAGACATTGAAAAACACCTTATAAGGGATCGGTAGTTGGTATGTGGGTAGCGGGAATAGATGAATCAATAGGTGATTGGGAAGAAGAAGAATTGGTTGGTTGAGAAGTAGAAGGGTTAGTGGATGGGTAAGCTCCGGATGTTATGGCAAAAGTGGGAAAAGAGGAGGTAGGTGTGAAAAAGGGAAAGCAAGAACATTAGTGGATGGGTCTGTGGGTGAAGGAGAAGTGGTGATAGTGGTAGATGCCTTAATTGGTACAAGGACATCATTAGGCCGGTACAACATGTTATAGGTTTTGAATGGTGAAGGGTCAGTGGGGATGGTATAGTTATTTCCTTCATGTTCAAATTTTACACAACAATGTAAGGTTGAAGGAACACTACCCATGACATGGATCTAAGGTCGGCAAAGAAACAGGTTGTACTGGAACTCCCCCTCTAAGACATAGAATAGTTTTGGAATGGTACAAGGGACTACATAAACATGGAGGAGGATGGTGTCGAGAGTGGAAGTGATGGAATCATTGAATGAATATAGTTAACTAGGTTATTATTCATTTAATTTAAAGGGATGCGTATTTGATTGTATGAGTGGGATGAGATGATTTTGATACGACACCGCCATCAATCATAACATGTCAAATGACTATATTATCAATATAAACCGAGATGAAAAGGGAAGGATTAGGATCATCCGATTAGAGAGGTTGTTAGGTTGTGGAGCCTGTTTTCATGTGTGAAAGTGTTCAAGACCGTACACCAAGAGTATGTACACTTTTCATGTATCCTCGCTGAGGTTTGGGGCCAACACCCCTAGTAGCGAGTGGGTTTGGAGGCGCAACCCTAAAATTTTTTTGGGCCTTAAAACGTGCTCGATATATCGAGAAACATGATTTTCTCATATGGGTGGGATTTTCACCCATAGGTTTATGGGACGGTTTTTACCCATGGTTTTGTAAAAGCTGTTTAACCAATTGTCTATTTATATGGTTTTTATGCATATGATAGATGTATGAAAAGCATTGCAGAGATGTGCTTTAAATTCAGGTGTGAATTCTGTAGAGTTTGTTGAGCATAGATCCAAATAGATCTGGGTATTGTATTGAGAGAGTGGTGGCTTGTAATAAAATATGAGCAAGTGATTCTTGGTGGACGTAGCCCAAATTGGGTGAACCATATTAAATACTATCTCTTTGTGTTGTGTTATTTTATTTTACACTTCTATTTGAGATCTGTAATATTTTCTACATATTAGTTTCTACTATTGCGATTATGTGAGGGATTATTCTACATATTTTATCCCTTATTCCCTAACAATTGGTATCAGAGCCTAGTTTGGTTTGCTAAAGTGTTGAATCATAGGGAAAGTTTTATCTTGAGTGGGAGCTATGGAAGATGATGGAAGATCTAGGGTTGATAAATTCAACGGGTAGAATTTCAGTCTTTAGAAGATGTAGATGGAAGATTACCTTTATTAGAAGGATCTTTATACTCCGTTGTCTGAGAAGGTGAACAAACCCTCAAGCATGACAGATGTGGAATGAGATTTGCTAGATAGGAAGGCACTTGGGACAATCCATTTGTGTCTTGCATCTTTGATATTATTTAATATTTCAAAGGAAAAGAATACAAAAGAACCGATGGATGCATTAGGAAGTTGTATGAAAAAATATCTACCTCTAATAATATATTTTTAATGAAAAAGTTGTTTAATATGAATATTTCTAAGAATGGTTCAAGTAGCAGATCATCTAAATGATTTTAATACAATTGTAACTATGCTAACTTTAATTCTACAATAGAATTTGATGAAGAAGTTAGGGATTTATTAGTTCGTGCTCTTTACCCGAGAGTTGGAATAGCACAGTAATGGTGGTAAGCAACTCGGTTCGCTAACTCAAAGTTGAAGTTTGAGGATGTTGTAGGGGTGATTCTAAGAGAGGAAATGTGAAGAAAAAGATCTGGTGAATCTTCTACTTCAAGGAATGCTTTGTGAAGAGAAACTAGAGGGAGACAGAAGAATAGAGAAAACATGGAAAATCAAAGGATCGGGAAAGGTCAAAATCCAAAAGCAAGATAGTATGTTGGAACTGTGGAAATTCGGGCATGCAAAGAAGGACTATTGGGAGCTTCGGGAAAAGAAGAAACAAAAGGAAGAAAACAAGGAGGCAAATGTGGCAACGGGTAATGTATGTCAAGATGCTTTGATTCTTTCTTTGCACAATATTACTGAATCTTGGGTTTTAGATTCGGGGGCTTCTTTCCATGCTTCTCCACATAAGCATGATTTTGTTGATTATGTTCAAGGAGATTTTAGGCATTTTTTTCTTGGTGATGATGAGCCTTGCAACATAGTTGGAAAAGGTTATGTTCATGTTAAGATGCAGAATGGGAATACTCGGCTATTTAAGGATGTCGGACATGTGCCTACATTAAGACAAAATTTGATATCGGCAAGGAAGTTGGAAAGTGAAGGTTGTCTTGTGATATTTGATCGACTCTTGGAAGGTTACAAAGGGTGCTCTTATGGTGGAAAGAGGTAAGAAGGTTGGAACCTTATATTTAACCACTTATGGCACGATATTTGTAATCTTGTGGCTTCAAAAGTAGATACAACATTATGGTACTATAGCCTCGTTATATGAGTCATAAGGGCATGGAGATCATAAAGAAGGATTTACTTGGATATACGAGAAATAGGTTTGGATTTTTGTGAGGACTGTATATATGGGAAAAAAAAGTAAGGTTTCTCAAGGTTGGACCTACAAATAAAGAGAGTAAGTTAGAGTTGGTGCATTTTGATGTGTGGGGGCCGACTCAGGTATCATCTCTTGGGGTTTCAAGTTATTATGTTACTTTTATTGATGATGCAACAAAGTTTGGGTTTATTTTATTAGAAACAAATTTGATGTATTTGACACTTTTGTTAAATGGAAAGCCTTGGTAGAGAATAAAACAGGTCTTAAGCTAAAATGTCTTAGGTCAGATAATGGAGGGGAGTATTGCAGCAATGAATTTGATGATTACTATTCTAAGAATGGAATCCGCAGGAAAAAGACAGTTCTAGGAACTCCGCAGTAGAATGGGGTATTAGAAAGGATGAATAGAACAATAATGGAACATGCTAGGAGCATGAGGTTACATGTAGGACTACCTCTTTCTTTTTGGGTAGAAGCAGTGAGCACAACTATGTACTTGATAAATAGAGGACCCTTAAGTGCCTTGGATGGAGGCATACCTGAGGAGGCTTGGTATGGTAAGAAAGTTGATTATTCATTTCTTAGAGTCTTTGGATGTGAGGTGTTTGTTCATATAGACAAGGATGATAGGACCAAGCTAGAGGCTAAGTTAGAAAAATTTACTTTCATTGGTTATGGTGGTGATGACTTTGGATATAAATGTTGGAGTATTAAGGACAAGAAAATCATTCGATCTAGGGATGTGGTCTTTAATGAGAAAGTCATGTATAAGTAGCAATTAGGAAAACAGGGAAGAATCTAAGAAAGAATATGCAGCGGTAGAGGATCTTCCGGATGGAAAAGTGACACATGAATCAGTTCAGGAACCTCCTCAATAGGAACCCCAAACTCCTATATTGAGGAGGTCTTCTAGGGTAAGAAGAGAACTTGAATGTTTTTCTCCTTCTCTTTATTATTTATTACTCACTGATAGTGGAGATCCAGAGAGCTTTGATGAAGCAATGCAGGTAGATGCCAGGAAGAAGTGGGAGCAAGCCATGGATGAGGAGCATTAGGCTCTCATGGAGAACCAGACATGGGATTTGGTGAAGCTACTCGAAGGAAAAAGAGCATTACAGAACAAGTGGGTGTTCAGAGTTAAAGAGGAAGAAGGAGGCAAGAAAAGATACAAGGCCCGGTTGGTGGTTAAGGGGTTTGCACAGAAAAAGGTATAGATTTCGATGAGATTTTTTCTCCTGTACTAAAAATGACTTCTATTAGAACTGTTCTAGGAATAGTTGCAGTAGAAGACTTGTGCTTAGAACAACTTGATGTAAAGACTACATTTCTCCATGGTGATTTAGAGGAGGAACTATATATGCAACAACCAGAGGGCTATGAGGTCAAAGGTAAAGAGGAGATGGTGTGCAAACTAAAGAAGAGATTGTATGGCTTGAAACAAGCTCCACATTAATGGTATAAGAAATTTGATAGCTTCATGATGAAGCAAGGTTATATTAGATGTCATTCTGACCATTGCGTGTATATAAAGAAATTTGAGGATGGTAGTTATATTATCCTTGTCTTGTATGTGGATGACATGTTGGTTGCAAGTAAAAATATGTAGGAAATAAAATTACTCAAGAAGTAGCTAAGTGAATCCTTTTCTATGAAGGATTTGGGGGCAGCCAAAAAAATCCTTGGTATGAGGATATCTTGGGATAGGAAGGCATGGAAGCTAAATTTATCTCAGGAAGATAACATTAAGAGGGTCTTGGAGAGGTTTAATATGTAAGATGCTAAACTGGTTGGGACTCCTTTGGTAGGCCATTTCAAGTTATCAAAGGAGCAGTGTCCCAAGATAGAGCAAGAGAGAAACCAGATGTCTAAGGTAACTTACTCATCAGTGGTTAGCAATTTGATATATGCCATGGTGTGCACCAAGCCTAATATTTCCCATGCAGTGGGAGTGGTGAGTAGATTTATGAGTGATCCAGGTAGAGATCACTAGTAGGTAGTAAAGTGGATCCTTCGGTATTTGAGAGGGACCATGGGGATAGTTTTGTGCTACAGTGGATCAAACACCAATTTGTGTGGTTATGTAGATTCAGATATGGTTGGAGATGTAAACAGTAGGAGGAGCACGACAGGTTATGTTTACACTATAGGTGGGACAACAGTGAGCTGAATTTCACGACTACAAAAGTTTATTACTTTATCAACCATAGAGGCTAAGTATGTTCCTGCCACATAGGAAATAAAAGAAATGATTTGGTTACAAAAATTACGTGAGGAGTTGGAGCATAAGAAAGAGGAAAGAAAGCTATATATTGATAGTCAAAGTTCTATACACCTAGCTAAGAACTCTCCTTTCCACTCTAGGACAAAGCATATATAGTTAAGGTACCATTTCATCAGGACAACTTTGGAGGAAGAGAAGTTGAAGCTAGAGAAGATCCATACTAGTCATAATCCTATAGATATGATGACCAAGGTGGTCACAAGGGAAAAAATGAAGTTGTGTTCAGCTTTGGTTGGTCTTCACGAAAACTAGTGAAGGGTTGAGAAGCTTTCTCAGAGGAAAACTAGTCTCCAATTGGGAGATTATTAGTTAGTGGAGCCTATTTTAATGTGTGAAAGTTTCGAAGACTGTACACTAAGAGTACTGTACACTTTTCATGTATCCTCGCTGGGGTTTGGGGGCGCAGCCCCCCAATTTTTTTGGGGGGGCCTTAAAATGTTCCCGATATATCGAGAAACGTGATTTTCTCATATGGGTGGGATTTTGACCAATAGGTTTATGGGATGGTTTTTGCCCATGGTTTTGATACCCACGGTTTTGTAAAACTACTTAAACAGTTGTCTATTTCTATGTTTTTATGCATATGATAGATGTATGAAAAACATTGCAGATGTGCTTTGAATTTAGGTGTGAATTTTGTAGAGTTTGTTGAGCATAGCTCTAAACAGATCTGGGTATTGTATTGAGAGAGTGGTGGCTTGTAATAAAATCTGAGCAAGTGATTCTTGGTGGACATAGCCCAAATTGGGTGAACCACGTTAAATATTGTCTCTTTGTGTTGTGTTATTTTATTCTGCACTTTTATTTGAGATCTGTAATATTTTCTACATATTAGTTTCTACTGTTGCGATTCTGTGAGGGATTATTCCGCATATTTTATCCCTTATTCCCTAACAAAGGTATAATCTCATCGTTAGAGAAATTGAGGGTGGCTACTTGGTGAGTAGTGGTGGTGTAGAGGAAGGGGATGAATTTGTGAGAGAAGCTACATGGTGAGGGGTGAGAATGGAGGCCACATGTGTCGGGTCATTAGGTAAAACCTCCATGAGGGCCTATTGATGGGATTCAAAAGTTTGAATGAGTTTGTACAAAGACATTTTTAGAGGGGATTGGTGTAATTGTTTTATCATTATACGATGGGCAAGACCATCATAAATAGGATATATGGGTCCCCGAATGGTGATTTTTGGTGCAGGTGCAAATGGTATGTTGGGCACAAGATCGTGGGTGGGCTAGTTTCTTTCTCTCTTCCTTTGTCTTTCCGGGCATGAGTGGAAACTAGGATCATGTTAATATTAGGAAGAGAGGTGGATATAGAAGGTTTGTTAAGAAAAGTATAGTGACATGATGGAAAAAAACCTAGTGTGGGGTAAGAACCTTGTGAAATGAGTAGGGCGCAGTGGAATTTTGGTGGGGTTTTTGCTAGGTCTTTTATATGGACCATATTGATCTTAAATTTTTGAGGTGGATAAAAGGGTTGTGGAGGTGGTCGTGCAGGTCCCTGAATAGGTAGTGGATGAGGATATGTAGTAATAGGTGGAGGTGGGAACTGGGTCCTCGTCTAGAAGATCATCATCATAAAAATTTTGTTCAGGAGTACAAAGTTGGAGAAGAACGGTTTTAGAGCCTTACAATTTTCTACATCATGTCTTGGCACACGATGGTAGGTGCAAATTTTAGTATCGTCAAACCCTTTTGGTTTTGGATTGAGTGGGTTGTAAGGTCTAAGGGGTGGTAATGTGATGATGAAGTCTCTAAAAGGTTAGCTAGAATGTTGGTGTAAGACCTTGCCAATGGATCACAATGTGAGGTGAGTGTGGGTCTAGATTGAAGTGTAGGTGATTGTGATGTGTGAGGTACTATAGGAGGTGGAATTGGAGATGGGATAGGTTTGACCACCAGTTTGGTAGGTGGTATTTTTTAGGCTTGGGATGTACCTTCTTGAGTAGAGGCGTAGTAGATGAACTAGCGATAGAAGATGTTGTAGATTTAAGTACCTCCTAGGAGGGTAGTGGGTTTTTTAATTTAGGTTACACCTTTCTAGGTAAAGGTGGTGGTGAAGGAGGTGTACATGATGTAGAGGGGAAAGTAGATGGTGGTAGAGGACAAGTTAGCCAAGGTGATAAAGGAGGTGCGATGAAGGTTACTAGTGGAGGCAAGGTAGAAGGTATGGGTTGAAGAGAAGGAAATCTCATAGGTACTTATGTTGTTACTGTGAGTGGTAGGGGTATAGGTGGTAAGAAAGATGTAGGTAATGATGAAGGTGTACATTATGCTGATAGGTTGGGTGTAATAAAGGATTGTGATGAAGAGGTGATTTGTGATGCTTTTGATTTGCTTTGGATAGGCGGTTGCTTTTTAAACGTCGATGGGTGAGGCCCTAGGATAGACAGAAGGGGTGAAGGTGACAAAGGTGTGGTGGGTGAAATTGGTGTGTGCAGCCTAAAAGGTTGGGTCTTCCTTTTAGGTGGAGGATTGGTTTTACGTGATCTTGGGAAGATGTGGCTAAATCCAACTTGACAGGTGGGTGGACTAGGCTTGATGTTGGCATGACACCCAAGGTAGTGATGAGTCTATATGCAGGGAAAAGTGTGGATACAAGTAGGTTCTTAGGCATAGGGAAAGGTTTAGTTATTGGTAAATGTTTAGATGTAGGCAAGGGTGATGAAGAAGAGGCCGTTTCAATAGGCATGATCATGGTTGATTGGGTTCCTTTAAATACCTTTGGATAGATCGTGTAAGTATCTATAGGAGACATTTTCATTTGGGTTGAAAACGGTAGCCAAAGGATTCCCCAAAGCATGGAATTATCAACATAATCCAAGTGGTTAGCCAGACATGAAAACGACACTGTTGTAATAGAAGATGACGCTGGCTTAGTAGTAATCCATGTAAAATATGTTTATGAGATAGGGAATTGGTTGGATTTGGACTCTATGGGTAAGAGAGCTGAGAGCAGATCAATGGGATCCTAAAATGCTAATGGGGAATTGTCCCCAATAGGAAATGGTGTATCTAAAGGATCCCTTATGGTTAGGGGAGATAACAGTTGGGACGAGGTAGATTCCTTTTTAGTGGAGAAGAAAGCAAGGATGACTCTCCTATGGGTAGGAGAGTTAATACCATTGGTTTTTCATTAGATTATGAGATAAGTGGTGAACCAACATTGGCATAAATTGTGGACTCCTCTATGGGTGAAAGGGGAGATGAAGGGAAATCCTCTATGGGTAAAGGAGTAGAGGGAGTAGAATCCTCCATGGATAGAGGAGCTCATGTTAGAATCTCCTCGATAGAGGGGATAGGAGGAAATTACGGAAGGGTTGGTATGGTGTTAAACACAACATGGACCTTGCATGGACATTACTATCATTAGTTAAAGGTTCACCAGTTTAATTTGATGACGGGTCATGGTTAGGGAAAAAATTATTGAAGATATGAAATTTTTGATTAGCGGGTGTGTTTGGGTTGTCTAGGACAATATCTCCATTATCTAACATCTCTTAGACAATTTTCTTAAAGGTTATATAATTACCATCATTATGGCCTTTTACGTGATGATAGTTACAATAGTCACGTTCCTTGTACCATGTTGACATAGGATGAGTGGGGTCAAAAGTAGTATGTGATTTGAAGAGTGGAAGATTAATGGCCCTGCCTTGAGGAATTTTTCTAATACTGAAGAATAAGGCTCCCCGATTAGAGTGTATTTTCATTGCTTCCATCTAAAATGAAAATTTTGAATGGGAGAAAGGTTGGAGGTAGGTTTCAATTGATTAGAGGGGTGAGATGGGCCAGCCTTTAAAACTACTTGTGTTTTGAGATCCTTTGGATTTTGAATAATTTTTTGGGGTTTTGAAGAGGAAGAAGCATCATTTGATTTAAATGTGGCATTTTTGTTATATAATTGAATTTTCTTCTCTTCAATGGCATAAATTTCCAGTTTTTGTGCCATGGTAAATGATTCGTCGAAGGTATGGAAGGTTTGTACTTACGAGTTGGTGAGATGTGCCTGAAAAAAATCTCTAGTGAACAACTCTATAAGCTCGGTTTGAGGCAACTGGAATGTTAGCTAGTTGATGAGGCTCTACCAACGAGTGAAAAAATCAGCGATAGACTCGTTGTCGTATTGTCGAGTTGAGTACAAGTCAGTCATAGTGACCTTCTTGATGATATTGATTGAAAAATGGTCTAGGAAGGCTTGAGCCACTTGATTAAATGAGTAAATGGAATTTCAAGGAAAACCACTATACTAGTCTAACATGGGTCCCGTTAAGGACATGGGGAATGTTCGTAGGAGTAAAGCATCATCATGGGAGATTAGATAACACCCATGTTTGAAAGACCACAAGTGTTGCTACGAGTTTTCTTTACTATTGAACAAGTTAAATTTGGGCATTTCTCAATGCATAGGGCATTGATGAATGAGAATGGAAAAATGGTTGGGTTCATTACAGATTTCATTGTAGGTTAAGGAGTTGCGAGAGCCAAAAATTGATGCTTCCAATGTTTGCATCTTTTCCATCATCATTTTAATAAGGTCATTGGTGGGTTGTGATGATTGGCACCCCTGCCAGTATAAGGAGGTTGATGATGAATTTATGATGTGGATGACATCCCATTATATGGTTGTGTCGAGTATGAGAACTGTGAAGGGGGAATAGATGTAGGTGGAAGGTATCCCGTATTGGCAACATGTGAGATTGGGGGTTATTGGTGATATGTATAAGTAGGTGGGTTAGTCGTAATGACCCTTATGGTAATTGGAGGTAGGGACTGTGGGATGGAAAGAACGAGGTTTTGGAATGGGGTATGGGTTGCCGACACCATGGGTGGTTACGATGCAAATGGTACATACGAGATAAAGGGTGTAGATGGGGCTATGCTCAAGGAAGCTGACGAAGGAATAGTTGACACCACAGGTGCGATATATGCCATAGGTGCAGAAGTTATAGAGGATGTGGGGCCTAGTTAGAACACCACGTGGTGGTAAAGTGGATGAAGGTAATGCTGAGATAGTGGTAGCTAATGCAAAAGTGGGGGAAAGGGTAAGAGGGAAATACACGGGTGGGCCATAGACCAACTATCCTGATGAGTCCTAGGTAGATGTGTGGGTGAGATAGTGTTATAGGGCAATGGAATTTTGGTCAAGGAGTCTTGTAAACTCCTCGTTGCCAATACTAATAGTAATGGGATGAGTTGGATCCATAGGTGACAGGATGGAAGGTAAGCAATGGGCTAGGTGGAAGTGGCTAAAGGCTAGCGTGAAACACAAGGGCATTGGCTTTGCTATGAGTCAAAAATATGTGATTTAGTGTGGACACAGTAATTTTATCTCTTTAAATGACACAAAAAAATAGATTCCGGGAGGTGGAACTGGTCATTTTTTTAATTAAAAATCAAAACACTATAATCAACGATGGTTAGGGTAACCGATGATGGTGACAGGGTGACCAATGACGATTAGGGTGGTGATCATCGTTCTGTAGGAAATCAATAGTTTTACAAATGAGGTAAAACAAATTGATGAAAATGAAGTAAAGAAGTTGTATTTGATGTGATTTTAAACTTCTAGGGGTATGATATCCGAGAACTTCAAAAGAATAGAAGATGTGATAAGTACTATTTTTGGTAAAATTACCAAACAATAAGAAAACCAACAATGCTTAGATAAACTGATGATGGTTAGATGTAAACCAATGGAGGTCGTTGGACCGATGCTGGTCACTATGGAATTTGAAAGAAAAATGAATAAAATTTGATTTTGTGAATTAATTAAGATAGAATATTAACCTAGAAACTTGAGTATGATAGTAATGGACATTGACACACTCAGAAATAATCAAAATACACCAACTATGATGGTGGAGTGTGAAAGGAAGAATAAAATGAATAACATGACCTCACAACTCAAGAAAAAGCTAAGAAAAACATGAAATCCTATAAGTGAATTTTTATGTTTTAGCTTATGTTATTTAAGACTGACTTGTGAACAGAACAAAGTTTTTGGTTGGAAAGGTGTCCTATGAAGAGGCAAGATCTAAGGGTGGTTTCAAGTTATGTTTTGGTGGGGGTGGTCCTTTCTCTGAGTTAAAGATTGGATAGAGAAACCAATTGGGTGCCCACTGTCAATCCTCTAATCATGTGATTGTTGAAAAATTCTTCTAGGTAAGGTGTTGTTTAAGAAGATGTGTAAATTTATATTTGTGTAATTTGGCAAAGAGAGAGAAGAGAAAGTTCTCTATGATTCAATTATGTCAACCATCAGCTGGGCATGACTTCCAGTGTATAGGTTTCCCTCAGTTTTAATGTGAGATAAAAATGCAAGCATAGAAGTATGAAATGTAAGTATTTTAGAACCCAAATCAAAATGTGATATTTGATGTAAACAAAGAGTGAATAGGAAAGAGAATGAATTTCACTAATGCAAATGCAAGAAGAAAAAGAATGATTATTTTTAGTCCCAAAATACAAATGTCACTGAGACAAATAGAAGAAAGAGAATATTTCTAGGGAGAGAATTTAATGTTAACTTCCTTTTGAAAATAAATAAACATACAACAGTTCCCTAAGAATGAATAAATGCAAGAAAACTGAATGGGTCCCACCGAGTGTGCCAAAGTGTTTCACCAGATTCTTAACAAATTAATGAAACAAATAAGGGTGAAGGATAAGGAGGAATACCTATTTGTGATGTCGGTTGAAGGTTGTGCATGTTTTCTAATTTCCTGATCTAAGTTGATTGTGAGAGATCTCTTTTGGCTAGGAGGAACTACCTGTAAATGTAAAACAATACCACTAGATAAAATTAAACATTACAATGAGTGAACTTCTAGCGGGAGCTAGATCTAAGAAGTATGATGCTTCCTAAATAAGTTTTCAATCCACTTTTATATAACAATATTAATGCTATTCAAAATATGCATGAAATAAAGATCCTATTATAATTGAAATGATTTAGGTATCTCATACAAAACAATAAGAAAGGTTGTTCAAAAGGTTGTTTGAGGCTACAATGGGTCAGGTGACGGGATGGTATTGGGTTTTAAGTATGGTACAGGATTTGGATAGGGTTAGGTAAATATTACAAGTGATTATGGGTTGTTAGGAAATAAGTATTTGTTTCACTGGTCTAAGCTATATTGCTAGAAAATATGACCGACATCGGCTATGTGAACAATGCCGGTTAGAAAGAATGACTGACGTTGGTTGGCTAACTAGCGTCTTTAGGAGAAATTAGTAAAAGGACTCAAAACATATTTTTCAGACTCTCTATGATTGAACAGAGGTTAGAAATAGTGAGGGTAAGGTCACAAAATGGCCTTGGAGGCTCAGAGATGAATAAAAGAGGATAAAACTAGGTGAAAGGGTCAGATATGGTAGGGTGATGGGTTGGTAGGAGGAAGGGAATGTACAGATGTGGAGAATGATAAATTACTGAGATGAATAATTAATCTTACTAGAATAAAATTGAAATAAATGAAGAGATGTTAGGGACTTACTAAAGAGTAGGTTTGGAGAGTGCAGGTGATAAGGACAGTGATGTAAGAGATCTAGAGATAAGAGAGTTTGTGTTAGTACCGCTGCATTTCAAACCTCTACGCTCTCTGTGTGAATCTGTGATTGTGAATAAAATGGTGAATGCCCATGGTTGGTAGTACTTCCATATATTTTCCTTTGCCTTAGTGCTTCATAAATTTCAAGTGCTCTAAGTCTCTATTCGTATGAGATCTTGAATTGAATGACCAACCTAGGCAAAGGATTTTGGAAATGTATTTAACCTAATCGGCGTCGGTTGAGATATAATTGGTTTTGGTCAAGGTGGGAATATCTAGGTTGGCCAAAAATATCTTGATTGTTGTTATTTTTGGTGTGGTATCTAATATTTGTTTGAGTCTTGAGTGATAGATCACAGAAGGATGAGTAAGAGTCCTTTTAGGTTTGTTAATAGGAGTTAAGTCTAGGTTTAGACTAAGTCTTAGTTGGTTAGGATAAGTTTAGACTTGGTCTTAGGTCATTAATGAGGTTTGAGTGGATCACTTGAGTGAGGTGGCTAGGTGAGTTGGCTGGGTGATGTGGTTAAGTGAGGATATTGATTAATTTAATTAACATGTGCACTAGGGGATATGAATGGGTAGTATATGGTTAATTTAATTGATGAGGTTTTAATGGAATTATGACCCAATTTTGGTGTCTACAATTACACTCAATTGTTTAGAAGTAAAATTTTTCTTATCAGCAAAAGAAGATTTAGATTTATGCTTCTAATCGCAGAGAAGGGATTGTGAGGATTGAACTTTGAATTTTGAGCAAGAAGTGCCTAAGAGGAATTCTCTTTAGTGTTAAAATTCATCATCACTTGCTCTTTCGTAATCGAAGAGAACTTAAAGTATTTAAATTAGGAAATTCATCTTCGTTATGATATTTTGAGTTTAGGATGGAAATAAAATTCTTAAATATTTCATGTATATTTAACTGAACAATAAAGTAGATTAGTTTTTCACTAATTAAGTCATAATTGCATCCATCTAATTGTGTTTTAATATTTTTAATTTTGGCTAAGAAATTAACTACTTTTTCATCTCCTTTCATAGGATTTGTAAGCAATTCTAAAACAATCTTAATGATCTTAGATAAGCGCATACCTTCATGCATGGATTCTAATTATGTCCATACCTCTTTTGGATGTTTGATATTACCAATGTGTAGAAGGTATTCATCATTCACATTGTGCAAAATCATGGAAAGGGCTTCCTGTATACATTGAGAGAATGCATTTATATTATCTGTAGTTGCTTGACAACCGGTGGGCGCAATCTTAGTTCTGAAACAATCATCCAAATTTTCCTCGCCATAAGTTTTGATTTGACCCTAATCTTCCAAATGTTGTATTTGGTTCCATTTAGGATCTAGGATTTGTCAAGGTAGAAATAATCTGGATGTCAATATTTTCCTAAACTCGTAAAACACACCTCAAGTATATAATGTTATATATATATATATATATATAAAGTTGTTACTTGACTTTTTCATCGATGTATTTAAAGACAAATCATAATGATTCGAGATCTACTGAAAAAAACAAATATCAAATGCCAATTTTGAATAATCTACAAAAATTGCTAGCGATTTTATGAATCACTAATGATTCAAGGGAGAATTGTTGGTGATTTAGTCTCAAAAACAATCAAATCAAAAAATGGTTATATTTTTCAAATTTAGGTTTCTGGTTGGTAAAATTTCTAAAATGAAGAAAATCATCGCGATATATGAAATCAGCTACGATTCCTAACAAAAATATAGTTTTTATATTTAATTCCATATTTATAATCTTCTCTTTTAAAAAACAAAAGAGATCTTGAAGGTATTTGTTCATAAATTCTAATATACGAAATCGGATATCTTTTTTTACATATTATGATTTAAATCTTGTAAACACTATATAGTTTATATAAAAATATAAACTATAGTACACACACAATGTATATATATATATAACTGAGTTAAATTTATATTTTATTTAAAACTAGTGAAATTGGACAATTAGTATTAAATAACTCTATGTGGAGATCATAAAAAAATTTCACCCGACTGATGTATGAAGTAAAAAAAAATCTAAAAAAAACTTTTAGATGAAAGTAAATTTACAAAGGAGACAAGGGATATCACCCAGCCAATGAAAAAAATAAGAACCCTATTTTCATGGTCTTTGTCTCCTTCATTTACCCCCGAAATAATTCAACCTATACACACATGAAACTATAGAACCATAATGAAATATTTCATATAAAATTTAAATTACTTACCTGGTCCTGGTAAATGGTATTCACGTGTAGGTAGAAATTTGGATTCTTTCTTGCATATGCACACACACAAATCTTTCAAAATATTTTATGTTTTGCACAAAAAATGAAAGAAGGGGGCCCAAACAATTTAAATACCCCTTTCGGGTTGGTTGAAAAAAACCATAGGAATTAAATAGGGTAAATACAATTTATTTGATCTAACATATTTAACTCAAACCAAACTCTGTTATCATGTTAGAATTTAGAGGACTCTAACTATTACGAGTTTAATCAACCAACATATTTAAAGACTAACATAAACTATAAAACATTAAATGTTAAACATTATGCAATGTAATAAATAAATTGCACAACATACTAATTAAGTAATACATATCAAGTGATTTGGTTTTACCCTTGGTAAATAAGGGTTCAAAGGAGTTGATCTTCTTTGGATGTAAAATAATTTCTCGAAGTAAAAGTTATTTTTAAAGTAGTTTTTACCCTATTGGGGTTTTCTACTATAAATATTATATCACTGTGTTATTTATTTCTGTAAGTATTTATTTATTTCCTATAAGTATTTATGTATTTACTTATGTTATGATGTAATCTTTATTTAAATATTTATTATAACATTATGTAATATGTAAGTTGATTAAATTCATATTTATTAGAATCCTCAAATTCTAACATGGTATCGAGTGAGGTAAATTAAATAAATTAAGATCAAATATTTTATTTTTTAAAATTTAATTTGTACCTCTCGGTAAATTTTTTAGGGTTTTTTAATTTTAAATCCCTAATTTTTTTGGGGGGGGAGATGTAATATGATATGATTATTAATTTCATTTACATTTTGTAAATTATATGGAATTAATGTTTGTTTAGAGATTGATGTGTGCACAGGTAAAAGGGGCTTCAAATATTTACCTGCGTGAAAGTCACATACAGAAAAAGAAATGATTTATTATTATATGAAATAATTTTCATGTTTTCTATAATTTCAAATGTTTGTAGGTTAAATATTTCGGAAGGTAAATTCATACCTGTGTTCTTTGGTCCCCTCTAAAAGGATTTGATTTGAAAAACTATAGTTTATAGTTAATCTATAACTATATCCTATATAATTTGAAAACTATATTATTATTTTTAAATAAAAATATATATAATATAGAATAAGGTTTATATAATAATTTATGTAAACATAATATTAAAATTTATATAGTTTTAAAAAAAAAACTATATATTAAAAATCTTAAACCATATTAAAATTACATGGGATTAAGGGAAGAGTTAGCAGACCATGTTCTAAGCCTAAGTGTAAATTATATTCAAACTTAGCTTTTAAATCTAGGAATATATAGTTTTAAGAAAAAAAAGAAACAAACCTAAGTTTGAATCATATTTTATATATATGGTTATTTTAAACCACTTAAAATATAAATTTTATTAGATTTGGTTTATATATATTTAAAAAAACTAAGTACTTATTTTTATAGTAAGAGGGCCCGTGTTTATTACTTGCCCATGAAAGGATTACTTTTTAAATCTTAATACTTATTAAATAAAACCTAACATGTGTCCCTAACCATTTATATTATCCATGTAAGAGGGCAACCCCATTCATTTATATCTTATAGTTTATAAAAACTATATAAATAAACTTATTTAAAAGTTTTCTTTTAAATAAGAGTAGTAGTGGAAAATAAAATGAGATAATATCTCAAGTATAAATGTGAAACTCTCAAGTATAATGGAGAATTAAAAAAATGTTAGTTTATTGGTGGCCCACGTTAAGTGTGGTAAATATTTATTAAAATATTAGTAGTTATATCTACATAAAAGTTCTAAAGTTTTTAGTTTGCAGAAATTATATAAAATATTTTACAATATTTCTATAGTTTTAAATGTGTGCGAGGTAAAATTAAGAGTAAATGAAGGGAGGAGACAATGTTCATGAAAATAGGGATTTCAATTTATTTCATTGGTTGGGTGAAATTACTTGTCCCCTCTATAAAATATGCGGAGTTAATCTATACTCTCATAAATATACTTGTACACTAGTAAAATTATTTTAGCCTAGTCTATGTCCTTTAAACCCCTTTAAAGGGTTATGTGTTTATATATATATGAAATACTATAGTTTATAATTTTTATGAACTATATGTTATATTTTTTTAACATTTTATAAACTATATACCTTAAAAAAGGAGTGTATATATTTTTACATTATAAATTATAATAGGTAATTATAATGTGTTAGAATATAACCTCCCTAATATTATACGAGAAGAATAAATTTTAGAATTTCAAATTCTAGAAATACACAACAAGTTTTGGATTCATTAAATTTGACGGTCAAATGACCGTCACGGTGAGACCAAACAGACGACAATATGATGGTCATTTAGACGTCAAATTTAAGCTCATAGGTTCCAAGAAACTTTCTTTGTGTTAAAATTGATGGTCAAATAACTATCACGACAGACCAAAAAATAAACCATTATGACAGTTATTTAAACGTCAAATTTAAGCTGCGATTTTTGTCTACATTAATTTTTTTGAAATTTGAAGTTGTTATGCATTCTTAGGGGTCTTTTCTTCACTTCTATATGGCAAGTAAATATTTTTTTATATAAGTACGGGGTATAATGCGAGATCCTTTTATATTGTGGGTTATTATTTTTATCATGAGAGGTTAATTAGTATGCATTGTAATGAGAATAAGTTATGATCAAATAGTTTCTTTAGATCTATAAAATTTAGATTTAATTCTATTAAAAATGATTTTTTTATTATCGATAAATATGTATCTAACTATGTGGTACATTGTATATTATAGTGGGGTGTGTTTTACAAGTTTAAGAAAACAATGGCATCCAATTATTTCTGTCTTGACAAAACCTAAATCTTGAATGAAATCAACTACAACATTTGGGTCAAAAAAAAATTTATGGCGGAAAAATCTAGATGATTATTTCTAGATCGAGGTTGCTCTCACTTGATTATCAAACAACCGTAGATAAATACATTATTGCAAAAAAATTTAGGAGGATCTTTCTATGATTCTACACAATGTGAATGATGAGTACCTTCTACACATTGGTAATATCAAACATCTAAAAGAGGTATGGACACAACTAGAATCCATGAATGAAGGATACTTAGTATATCAAGGATAATAAGGAATTCAAATAAATATTCTGTATATTTTTGATGATTTTTCTTCTACATCTTGTTTTATATATCAAATTTTGAATAATTCAGAACTATGGCATGAAAGGTTAGGACATGTTAATTATCAAGCTTATATGAAATGTCTAGATAAAATCTAGTGAAAGTTTTCATGTGTTTTCTTCTTCTCTTGAAGTTACTTCATTAAATGCTTCTAAATGATGGTTTTGATTCTGATTTAGTAAATGATCGTGATGATGTTTTGATGTTATAGATGTTTCGAAACTCTTATATTCCTAGATAAGAAATTAAATTGGGTTCAATCTATGTTAGAAAGTTTCAATCTTATTCATCTTAGAAAAATGACCAGAAAGCCATCATATGTACCATGCATTAATTACCTTATATGAACTGAGCCATGAATTATTATACGGTATAGGTGGATATATAAAGTAAAATATAATGTTTATGGTAGTATTAAAAACATAAATCTAGACTTATTGCTAGAGGTTTCACTCGAAACTTGGTATTGATTATGTTGAGACATTTCTGTAGCTAAAATGAGTAGTCTTTGTTAGGGCCTTATTTGCAATTATTGCTCAATTTAGGTGGAAAATCCACCAAATGGATAAGAAAAAGAAAGAGTTAAGGAATAACATAGCTCGCGTGATGCGTGAAAGGAGGCTCAGGACTTAGTCAATTTGGGCACCTAAGGCAAAACATGTGAAAAGTGTGATCGGTTGTGCGTGGATAAGATGCCCGCTTGATGATAGGTTGGCCTAGGAAAGAGCATGCCCAGGATGGAATCTTCTAGAAGATCATCATGAGATGGAGTGGAAAGCTCGAGGATTGGAGGAGCATGCTCACATAAAGGACCACATTCGACACTTGGCATTAGATCTGAGGGTGCTGGAAGGTGAGTTGGTAGTGTAGGAGAATTATAAATACAAGTACTGTGAAGGAAAAAAAGGAGGAGAGTAAGAGAGAGATATCTATAGAAGTATGAGGTATAGCGGGTTAGAGAGAATGGTGGAGCTCTCTGAGAATTACTACTGTGAGGGGATATTTGTATTTAGGAAAGAATGCACTAAGCATGGAGTTGTAATTTTTCTTTTTCTGTTAGCTTAGTTACATACGTCCTAGTGATATGCATGACTGTGGTCTACTCTCTGTGACTCTCTGTAATGAATCAATGAATATAATGAGGTTACCTGTTATATATAGACATGGATATCAATGGTTTTAATGCACATTTCTCTCATATGAGTTCTCTTTCCTTTCATGCTATGTATGAATGCTTGTATAATTCTTTCTGTCATAATGCATGTTTTGGATTCTATTAAAGTACTCGGTTTGAAGTGACTGCAAGGATCTAGAGGCCGTTCTGAGCCCTATGGTTCTTGTTTGTCTTAACTTCCCTCCTAAAAACTCTTACACTAATCATAGATGATGCTTCCCACTAAACTCACATAAAAGAGAGACTCGGTACCCGCGCGTGCCTCGGGTGAGCACTCAGCTTCTGTTGGGTGATAGGCCGACGTGTGCATGGGGTTCCTTCCTTTTATAATGGGGGTAAAACTAACTACATCTTGGTTCCATTGCCAGGACCTCTTTTGAAGTTGTAGTGGGATATAACATACATCATGATCTATGTAATGAGTAATGACAGAGTGGTTGACATTGGAAATGTTGAATCATGGTTCAAGAGCATGGAGGATGAATTTTCTGGAGATACAGACATTGGACCTAAGTTTAATACACGTAGATGGGTAGAAGAGAACCTCTACCATGATCTATATGAGACCTTCTTCTACTACTTCCCAGTAGAACTATATGAATGGCTTTTAGCCTATATGTCTAGATCAAGTTGGCATTATGGATCACATGTATGGGCCAAAGAAGACTACCAAAGGTTGCAGGATGTAGATCTGACATGGACCCATGTTGTAGATCATTGGTGGAGAGGAGTACTGACTAGTTACACTCTGGAATATGCCATTTCCACGTATTCTTGTCTGGAGGTTGCTGAGTTTGAATTTCTATGAGAACCTAGAGGAATGTTTCTACATGTTATTCCTCTAGCTATGAAGATATTGATGGTTACCATGAGTTTAGAGGCTTTCCCAATGGCGGCTAAACCATTCTGAGTGTTGGGTAAGGGAGCTTGGGTGGAGGAAGATGGAAGATATCATGATAGAAAAGGAGAGGGAAGAAAGATGGCTCAAGTATAATGAAGCATGTGAAAGGGAGATTGCTAGATGATGTGAGGCTGCTAGTGTGATGGATCTATGGAGACAGAGATGTTGTGGGAAGGAGTTGAGGTTCATGTGGAGGATGTGGAACCTGAGTAGTCTGTGCTACCCCATCTTGGAAAGTGTGTGAGGGAGACCCCTTTGGCTTCTGGTGAGATTTCGTCACACAGAGAAAGAAGATTCGTTGGCACATATCTGAACCCACCTAGTGACCGAGCCCTAGCACTTGGTTTTCTGATCCAGGAAGAAGTGTTATTGACCCAATTGATATTAGTGGAAGAGACAGATCCATGCCTAGGAGGTATAATTTTTTGGTTCCTTCTTCTATGGCTGCACATATTCTAGTATTTGGAGGAGTCTTTGGACAAGGGGCAAGTATACAAGCTTTGGTCTCGCATCAAGGAGTGGCACGGGACAAAGTAGTGGTAGTGGGGTGCTATCACAGACCATCACGCACACAGTTTCAGTGGGACCATGGGGGCACTTGGCACAGCTCCTACAAGGCCCTATTGGACCCAGTGGTTCTAGTGGATCTAGTGGCTCTAGAGGCATAGGACCCGGTGGACTGGTGGATCAGGTGGTGGAGGAAACACCGGTGGGAACCAAGGATTAGGCTCGGGAGGATAGGGACCCAACCACCACCTCAAGTATTCTTTGAAATGTCTCTACATTTTCCAGATTATAGGGGCATTGAGGATGTAGTGGAACATGTTCACAAATGTGAGCTGCTATGGCGTGCGAAGGGTATCACAACACTAGAATGAAAGGCTAGTTAGTTTGTGACCACATTGCAAGGGCGCGCACATAGCTGGTATAGAAAGTATGACCCTCATCAAATGGTGGTGGACTATACTGCCTTAAAGAATGCATTCTTGGTAGAGTTCCACATTCTTGAGTTTGAGCAGAAAAGCATTAGTGCTTTGAAGGAGATTCAACAAGGAATGGTAGAGAGTGTGTGGGAGTATGATGATGTGCTTTAAAACTCTCTTGTCTAAATTATCATATGATATCCATCCTTCTCAGCATGCATAGTGGTTTGTTGGAGGATTGATCACCCCTTTTAGAAGGGCCTTGTCTCATAAGACTTTTACAGACCCATGTGAAGCATTGGAAGCTACCTTGTGCACCGAGGTTATTGGTAGTATTGATATTGGCATTAGCCCATTCTTGGAGGCTAGATTACTGCTATGGCCAAATAGTTGGAAAAATTGTCTATGAACTCAGTCCATGAGACTCGTAGTGGTTTGTGGTGCATAGATTGTGAAATAGAGGGGCACGTTAAGGATAATTTCCCCCGAGGATGGTATACACTATGTGATAGTAGATTGTGAGATCTGTCATGGGGACCATGATGCAAGTAGATGTCCCTTCTTTGCTGCAGTGCGTGATAGGAAGAATGTATCTTGTTATTGCAAAATTTACACCTCCACAACCCATGATACTAAGGACTGTAGGCTCATTGATCAGATCCATGAGGCCATTGATCATGGGGTGTGCTAGACCAGCATTTCTAGTGGTTCTAAAAATGATGATCACCATTATGAGGGAGCACGCGAGATGGAGGCGCGTGTGGAAGAGGTTTTTGAGGAGGATTCATGGTGAGGTAACCATGGAGGAGGAAGGAGTGAGTTCTGCGTGGAACATGTTTCAACTGTGGATCTATAGAACATTACAAGCGTGAGTGCCTGGACTATTACAAGTGCTCATGGTGTGGAAAGAAGCATAAGTATGAGGAGTGCCAGAACTATTTGAGCATATGAATCAGCAGCACCAGAAAGACAAGGGTGATGATGATGGTCAACATCAAGAAGGTAGACATATAGTGGATGCCTCGGGTAACATGGGATGAAGGTTTGGAGCTGTCTTGTAACAACAAGGGAAGAATTTGTGCATGCATAAGAGAGGTACCAAGATAGAAGACCCTGGTTATGAGGGAGGAGGTCATTCATGGAAAATATCCAGACCCCACGCATCAGAAGGAGATATATCAGGACACCATGGATGTTATTGAAGCTTACAAGGGGAGATCCAGTGTCTAAAGGAGCAATCTAGGAGGGAGGAACAAGGAAGGAGAGTCGAGGCAAAAGGATGACCTGGATGAGGTCAAGGAGGTGTGTAAAATGCTAAGGTAGGAGAACATCATTCCTTTGCTAGGATCCTGGTTGAGAGAGAAGGTACCATGCACCAGAGAAGAGCAGAGAGACAGGTCTTGCACGTGAACCTTCCCCCTCATAGCCTTCGACTATGACAAGGAGATTACATTGAATGTAGTTGTAGATGGATGGCTCCTCAACAATATCCTCATTGACATAGGCGTGGAGGTTAATGTTTTGACTTTGGATGCATGGCATCAGATGGGAGACCTACATTACAACCATCTTTGAATGTGCTGTATATGGAAAAAAAAACTAAGGCAATGCCCATCGGTGTCTTGAAGGATGTAACTATTACTATCCAGGGAGCCAAGTTTACTGGGGACTTTGAAGTCTTGGTGCTCACCGAGGTAGACAATTTCCAACACTACTTGGGTGCCCTTGGTGTTACAAGAATAATGCGGACCTTGGTTCAACAAAGGGTACATCAGCTTTGAGAACAAGGAGGAATGGGTCATTATACCCCCTAGTTGATGGGAAGTGACCCTATATTGAACCATTGGGGAAGAAGTTTTGGACAAGATTTATGTGTGCTCAATCAGAGACCCTGAGATGATACACCCTACTAATGGGGTTATCTAGTTTGAAGATGCTCAGTTAGTAAGTGATACCACCAATCTGGCATGTGACAATTGGGTGCATGGAACTTATGAATTAATGGGATGGTAGTTGAGAGGGTTGGTGACCAAGGTAATAAAGGCATGCATGGTTAGGCACCTTGGAGGAAAAGAACTACCCAAGTATTCAGGAGGAGCCTTCCCTGAGATCTTTTCAGGAGGTAGAAGCTCAGTGGAAGAATGAGAAGGAATGGAGGGAGATGTTAAGTTATGTCTTTCTTGGCACAACAGCTCGGTGGTGGGCCACACATCAGAGAGCCTTTTAGAATGGTGTGAGGTAAGAATTTCTCTCTCTATTAGATTTTCTAGGAGTAATGTACCCACCATCATCAAGGACTACCATGGGAAGGAGCCCACCTCTTTCCATATCCAGGAGTGTGAACGGGTCTAGAGAGAGAAGGTGGAAGCTTTGCCACCATCCCTCTAGGTGCACAAGTTGTATTCTACACTACAGGGTTGTGCACGTGCATGGTACATTCATTCGAGACAGACATGCCACTAGACGAGGAATTGGCAAGAGCTCATGGCTGACCTTATTCAAACCTTTGAGTATCGGAGTACCAAGCCATCGATTGATAAGGCCTTGTAGGGTATCAAGTGCCTTACCATGGGGGATAGTGCCAGGATGGAAGATAGGCTATTGGAATTATTAGGTGAACCAGGTGTAGTGGTGTGCTTTGAAGAAGTTGAGGAAATAGAAGAGTTACAGCTTGAGCGTGCGTGTTTGGAAAAAGAGAAGGGAAAGTTGGTATATGTGATTGATGGAGAGGAATCAGAAAGCTTAGATGTTAGCCATTCTATAGGGATGTGTGAGGTAGTGGACAGTGTAGATGCTCGTGCATGCATGCCTACCATGAGCCTTTAAAGATGAAGAAAGTTAACATCGGTTCAGAAGAAGAACCTAAGGAAGCTATTATTGGGGATTACTGGATAGAGAAGGAAGTATCAAAGATCATTGATCTACTACGTGAATTTGAGGATTTATTTCCGTGGGTACCATGAGCTCAAAGGCATTCACCACTCCTTGGGGAAATGAAGATAAAGTTGAAGGATGGTGTGCACCCGGTTAGGAAAAGGCCCTACCGGATGAATCCCAATTTTGCACGTGAAGGTTAAGGAGGAGATAGAAAAAATGATAGCTTCTGGGATCATTGAGGTAGTGGAAGAATCAGAGTGGATAAGCTCGATGGTAATCAACATAAAAAAATATGGGTAGATTAGGATTTGTGTGGATTATAGGGAATTGAATGTAGTTTTGCATCATTGATCCATTTCGACCCCCTTCACTGAAGAAATTTTGGAAGGAGTCACTGGGTGTGAAATCTACTCCTTTACGGATGGATTTTAGGGTACCACCAAGTCTGGATTGCAAAGGAAGACTAGGAGAAGACAACTTTTTCCACCAAGTGGGGAAGTTTTTGCATATATACGGTCATGCCCTTTGGGTTGAAGAATGCACCTACTTTGTCTTTTTCGCGCATAGTGGTGCAAGCATTCCAAGACTTCATCCATAAGTTTCTTCAGGTCTATTTGGATGATTGGATAGTATATGGTCTAGTTAAAGACCATTGTGACAATTTGAGGTTAATGTTTGAGAGGTGTAGGTAGTTGAGGATATCCCTCAACATTAAGAAATGTGTGTTTTCTACCCCCTTTGGGACTTTATTGGGGCATATCATATGTAAGGAGGGCTTGCTGGTAGATCCCGCTAAAGTTGTAGTTATTGTGGGGTTAAGGGAGCCTACTAGCTAGAGCGCAGTGTGCGGATTCCTTGGGCATGCGGGCTATTACAAAAAATTCATTAAGGGATATGCCAAGATTGCATGCCATTAGAGGAGCTGCTTAGACATAAAAGTGCCTTCCATTGGGGAGAGGGTGCAAGGGTGTTTGATACATTAAAAGATAGGCTTATTACCATGCCTATTTTATGGTTTCCCTCTTGGGACAAGCCCTTTCATGTTCATGTAGATGCCTCAGGGACCACCATTGGAGTAGTGCTTGCACAACTAGGTGAAGGGATTATTGATCATCCTCTCTATTTTGCAAGTAGGAAGCTGACACCAACAGAGAAAAATTATACCACAACCAAGTGCGAGGCATTGTCAATGATCTACATGTGCTCTTCAAGTTTGACAATATCTGCTGGAAACACCCTTTGTGTTTTACACCAACCACATGGCATTGAAGTATTTAGTAAACAAGCCTGTTCTGCAAGGGCGCATCTGTCGATGGGGTGTTTGTTTCAAGAGTTTGAATTCACCATTGTAGTAAAACCTAGAAAAACAAACTGTGGGCCTGATCATCTATCAAGAATTGATTCAGGGGAGGATGCGTAGAGTATTGAGGAAGTAATGCCAGATGCACAACTATTTAGGTTGGTGCATGCCCTCGGATTTAGAGGAGATTGTAGTATTCTTAAAGGAAGGTGTGGTGCTGGATGGAATGAAGGCATTGGAAAAAAAGTAGTTGGCCATACGCACATGCCCTACATGTTAATCAGTGGAGACTTATACAAGTTGGGATGTGATGAAGTTTTGTGCAGGTGTGTCTTAGAGCATGAGCACCTAGCCATCATGGAGGAAGCACATGGAGGAAGTGTGGGTGGGCATTATGTAGGTGATGCCACCACGTGCAAGATATTAATGGTAGGTTTATGGTGGGAAACCTTGTACAAGATTACGAGAGATTATTGTAAAGTGTGTGACCATTGTCAGCATGCATTGGCAAACTAGGAAGGAGAGATGAAATGCCTTTGCACCCTATTCCTAGTGCATGGAGCCTTTTGAAAAGTGGGTGATAGACTTTGTAGGACCTATTACACCGGCAGCGCATGGAGGACTAGGTCACGTTATGTCATCACTTGCATAGATTATCTCACAAGGTGGGAAGAGGCAGCCCCAACTAAAGATTACACAGCAACAACAAGTGAGGTTCTTGTGGGAAAACATTATCACGAGGTATGGATGCCCTTTGAGTCTAACCAGTGATAGGGGTATGCATTTCTTGAATGAGACCATGAGGATCCTATTATCTGAGTTCATGGTGGCTCATCACAAGACTACATGCCCTATCACCCACAAGAAAATGGAACCATGGAAGCATTCAACAAAATATTGAGTCATACCTTGACCAAGATTTGTGATGTCGGAAGACTTGATTGGGATGAAAAGTATCGGTAGTATTATGGGCTTATAGGACAACGTATAAAAGACTAAACAAAGCCACACCTTTTCAATTGGTGTTTGGTGTGGAAGCTATTTTTCGGTTGAATTTATGTTGCCTTCTCTGTGAATAGCATGCGTAGGAGGGTTAGCTGATGAACAAGCACTGGAAGAAAGAATTGAGGAGCTAATGAAACTGGATGAGAGATGATCACTTGCCCGATGGAGCCAAACAATGGAAAAGGAAAAGAAAAAGGCTTGGCATGATCACCATATTAGAAACAAGAAGTTTGAGGTTGGGCGTAGATGGTGTTATTATATGATTCTAAGTTTTTGCCATCTGGGAAGTTGAAAGTCCATTGGTTGGGTCCTTACACAATCTCGTACATCCTTGATTGGGTGCGTGCCAGTTACAAGCGTTGGATGGGATGAAGTTTCTGGACACTTCAATGGTAGTAGGCTAAAGCCCTACTATAAATAAGTCTTCTTGGTGTTTGTAAATAAGGTAGTTTTTCAGTTAGTTTAGAAGTTTCCTTTATGCTTTTTCCCTTTCTTGTGTTTCCCTTTCGCGTTGTTGTTTTTTTTTGTGCCTTGGGTGCTAGTAACCTTATTGCTATTTTTGGAGAATTTGTGAGTGTGCAGAGGACCACGCATCACTTTAAGTGTGGGGTGGAGAAAGGTGAAGAAGTGTGTGATCAAAGTACCAAGGAAGTTGTGTTGAAAATCCTTGTTGAGTAGCCGGGTTGAAAGAGGTATATAAAGAGGAAGATGGAAGAATGGTTGGTGCCAGGGTAAAGCTACTTGTAGATCCCACGTACTGAGGAGGAGAAAGCACATTTGAAAGCAACATGAGGTAGGTGAGAGCAAGGATCAGGATAGAAGAAGTGCCTTCGGTGTGGGTTACGTGCAAGAGTCTCCTGTCAGGTTGGATTGGTTGTGCACTAGAAGGTTGGAGGAGTTTTCATGCAAGTTGGGCACATGTGAAGTGAAGGCGTTGAAGATGGGATTTGTTTGAAAAAGCTGCATTAAATGAGAAAAGTATGGTGGTAGGTGAAGTAGCATTTAATGTTAAAAAAGAAAAACTATAAGTAGAGGGTGGGGCACTCTCATTTTTACTTTGTGAAATAGAAGAGTTGGAGATATAAGTGAGTTCGACAAACTAGGGCTTTCAGATTTGATCGAGTGAAGGAAGATCTGTGAGATTGAAGTAGCTAGTTTGAGATTAACTAGAAGGAAGGGGTTACATGGGCATGGAAAGAATTGAAGAGGCACTGTCTTGTGAAGATTTTATCCTAGTTAGGGTTCGAAAAACTAGGGCATGGGTTTAGAAGAGTTATATCATGGATTTGAGATCGAAGGATTGGAGGAAGTAAAATAGAGTAACAAGGAGAGAATTGGAGTAATAAAAATACCCCGACCATGGCACCCAAGAAAGGAAAGGGAAAAGCCAAGGCTAAACAACTAGAACCCATGGTAGACACAAATGAAGAATGGTATGTAGAGATGCAATACCTAGATGGGGTGATGATGGGGAAGGAATGGGAATCCCACTTGAGAAGTGTACCTATTAGTGACTATAATCACCACATGAACACAATAGAAAAGGAAATGGCATTGGAATTGGTATGCCCCACCAAAAATGAACACCTGAGGGTTTACCTATATATGATGATGATGTGAAGGTTAAAATGGAGAAGGCAAGGCTATTACAACTCTATGAGTTGCCTTATTTTGGAAAGCGAAGCACCTGTACCAGTGGTTGATGTCATGGGTGCATGAAGATTACTTCCACTTTGTTGGGTGCAAGATGATGCGTGACTCCCTAGTTAATTTCACAATTTACAGGCCTCATATGTGAGGGAGATAGCCTAGAAGATGACCTTGGTGACAAGGAAGCCATTCAAGAAACCATCACCAAGTATGCTGTAAGAAAGGGTCGTGCGGTATTATGACATTTTAGACATCAAAGACCTTGTAATGAAAATGGCCATGCATTTGGTGACTAAGTTGAATGGCAGGAAAGATGGACACAAGTCAACAAACCTTGGCTACATGTCTGTAGGAAGATTGTAGAGGGAACTATATATAACCTATCCATGTACATCACTGAAGAAATTGTCAGTTGCGTGAAGGAAGGGGACAGGATCCTCTTTGCAAAATGTCTTGCTCACCATTGTATTCATGGAGATTGGAGTGCCCGATGTGCCAAACAAGTTTGTGTGGGAGTACCAATGAGGATCCTTCACCCATGAAGAGGTTTGAAAAATATGCTTGTGATATAATGATGGCACCCCACAAGGCGTGGCTGGAAAAATGGTACACACACCTGAGGAATGCATTCGGGGTAGAGTGGAGAATCCCTAAACAACTCCTAGCAGCCACTGAGGGAGAGGCTAAGTTTGTGGTCTATCAACACTACTACTTGGGTAGATTCAAGCTGATAGATGATTCATGGAGCCCTTGGTGCAAGCTCCCCTTCACATTTACTACTCAATACTTCCAAGTGGGGGTGAACAGGTTTAAAGAGTCAAAGAAGCTAAGACTGGAACTAGGTAGGCTGGACCAGGAACACAGGGAGATGAGAAAGAAGTTGAATTACCCAGTGGAAAGTGCACATACGTGGAGAAGTACGTGTCACATGAGATTCAAATGACAAGGCCGATAACGTTACCCATCGTTGGAGGATCAATGATGCACGTGTACTTGTGCATAAGGCCAAGTTTGAGAAGGGTGTGTATCTAGAGAGTGAAGTCTCCATACCTAAAGATCCCTTGGGAAAGAAGGGGCCCATGTCAAAGAAGAGAGGAAGAGATGGAGAAGCACCAAGTGTGCCGACTACTCAGACAGTGAGCATGCCATCCACAAGCACCAAGCCAAGCACTTACATGTGGAGAAAGAAGTCTCAGTGAAGGAGAAGATGCCAGAGGTAGAGGCACCTAGGAAACCCATCTCAAGGAAGAATCACTGAGGAAGAAGATAAGGCTGAATCCCCTTGATCAGGAGCCACCTCTCAGGAAGAAGTAGAGGGTGGATGAGGAAGCTGACTCGGAGGCAACCGACAGCTTGGAAAAATACATGGGCGGAAGAGGGGATGAAAGTGAAGGAGATGGTGGTAGAGAAGAAGAAGAAATAGAGAAAGACCAAGAGCCCCGTGTGGTTAGCGTCTATGACTCGGAAGAGGAGAGTGAAGATGAGAAGTAGGAGTTTGTATTCACATGGTATGCGTAAGGGCACACAAGATGAGGAGGATGCCAAAGACATGGAGGATGAGGAGGTTTTAGGAAAAAGGAGGGAGCCATAAGTTTTACAAAGGAGAAGATCACGAGAGGTGGTAGAGAGAGAAGCACAGAGAATGCTCGAGGTCTTGGTAGACCAAGAGTTGGAGTGTAATGTGGACATAGTGTTGAAGGAGGGAAGGAGGAGAACATTGAAAAAGAACATGACAGCCTAGGAGGCCCTGCTCTGATAGTAAGCTTCCCCAAAGGTGCATGCTCGGGTAGAAGAACTCTTGATGTAGAACAAAGACCTGTAATGAGCTATGTTGATGACACTAGGAAGGTGTTACGTGTGTGATTCTAGAGCACCATACCCATGGAAAGGCTCATAGCCATGGGGTCTTTTGAGAAGGATGGTGCGTACCCTCGAACCAAGAAGATGCTCTCTTGGGCATTCGAGTCTCACGTTGATGAGCTAGACTTGAAGTCTACCATGAAGCACTCATCACACTGCTAGAATCTAAGGGGGTCAATCCCTTAGTGAATGCTCAGGGGCTCTCGGATGAGAAAGTGTGCAATGCACTGAACAAGGTTGCGGTCGAGGCCAAGGCTAGATTATTTGTGCGTGTAATGATAGGATTAGAATGTTGGAGGTGAAGTTAGGGAAGAAGGAGGAAGAACTGGTGGAGAAGGCCAATAGTTTGAAATAGGAAGAACTGATCAAGTGCATAGTTAAGGCGTGAGTTAAGGGAAGAGAAAGTAAAGGTGTAGGAAGTTTACAAGAAAATGGAGTCTATCAAGGGCACCATCCTCCTGAAGCACCTGGACTTAGCACCACCCACACAGAAATACTCATCCCTCTGGAGTGTATAGAAGACCTAATGCATCCTCACTATGGAGAGATGACCCTTGGCCCTAGAATCTATTGAAGAAGTGGCCATGTGCTTGAAAGAGGAAGACCGGTTGAAGGTGGTAGCACTCGTTGCAAGTACAACCAAGTACTCATGGAGGTTAAGGTCATTGCCCTAGTCTAAGAAGCCACATATGATACATGCGTAGATAGAGATAAGGTGGTGAGCTCCTTGGTCACCACTGCTTGAGATGGAACTAAAAGAGTTCCAAGAAAAGAACAAGGGGAATAGGGGAGAGAGATAAGGTTCTGGCTGAAGTAGAGAAGAAATCAGAGGCAATTGAGGCCTTAAGAAGCTCAATTAAGGCCCGGACTAAAGGAACTATACCCCCAGATCACTAGAAGGATGGATAAACTTGAGGACCTAGGAAAAGAGATGGAGCAGATTGTGGATGTTTTGGGCACCTAGGGAGTTGGCCTGAGTTTTGATGAAGTGAGCACCCTGGTGGGAGACCTCTGCTAGAAGGCACAGGGTGAGGTGAAGTGTGGAATAAGCTAGAGGTAGACCTCCGGAAAGATTTTCCTAGCTTGTTGAGTTGATGTCCCCCCATTCTTCATTCTTTTCCCCGATTCTTTCATTCCTTATTCTTTTCTTTGTAAAGTATAAGGCTATTCATTAGTTCCCTGGACAACATGCATCTTGGTTAAGTGTTTCGAGGATGGAGAATAGGCATAGTGTGGGGTGATGTTGGACCCCTATAATATTAACCAAGTATGAAGGTGTGCGTGGGTGCACAGGGTCCCAATTATGAAAAGTGTGCAAGGTAAAAGTGCATGAAAGAAAGAGTTAAGGAAGCACATAGCTCATGCGTGATGCATGAAAAGGAGGCTCGGGACTTAGTCAATTTGGGCACCCAAGGTAGAACACGTGAAAAGTGTGATCGGTTGTGCGTGGATAAGATGCCAGCCTAGCGATAGGCTGGCCTAGGAAAGAGCATGCCCTAGATGGAATCTTCTAGAAGATCATCATGAGATGGAGTGGAAAGCTCAGGCTGGAGGAGCATGCTCACATAAAGGACCACATTCGACACTTGGCATTGGATCTGAGGGCGTTGGAAGGTGAGTTGGCAGTGTAGGAGAATTATAAATACAAGTGCTTGTGGAGTAAAAAAGGAGGAGAAAAAGAGAGAGATCAATATCTAGAAGTATGAGGTATAGCGGGTTAGAGAATGGGTGGAGCTCTAGAATTACTGTGAGGGATATTTGTATTCAGGAAAGAATGCACTAAGCATGGAGTTGTAATTTTTCTTTTTTATTAGCTTAGTTACATACGTCCAGTGATATGCATGACTACGGTCTGCTCTCTGTGACTCTCTGTAATGAATCAATGAATATAATGAGGTTACCTGTTATATATAGACATGGATATCAATGGTTTTAATGCACATTTCTCTCATATGAGTTCTCTTTCCTTTCATGCTATGTATGAATGCTTGTATAATTCTTTCTATCATAATGCATGTTCTAGATTCTATTAAAGTACTCGGTCTAAAGTGACTGCAAGGATCTAGAGGCCGTTTTGAGCCCTATGGTTCTTGTTTGTCTTAACTTCCCTCCTAAAAACTCTTACACTTACTAAACTCACATAAAAAGAGACTCGTACAATGTGTGTGCCTTGGGTGAGCAAACTGGATGATAGTTTGGTGTGCATGGGATTCCTTCCTTTTATAATGGGGGTAAAACTGATTACATATATATAGGTTGATGATTTGTTTATGTCTGGTGACAATTCTGATTTAATTCATAGGATTAAAGAGAAATTGAAGTAGTACTTTGAAATGAATGAGTTAGGTCTCTCACATCATGTTATTTGTATGATTGTATTTCATTCTATTGTTATTTTTCAAAACACAATATGCAACCATTGTATTGAAAAAGTTTCTTATGATTGATTGTAAACCATTTTCTACTTCAATGGAAGTTGGAATAAATATTGATCATAAATCTACATATGAAAAAGGTTGATCTTATTTTATATACGTTGTTAGTTGATAGTTTGATTTATCTAACTATAACAAGATCAAATATTTCACATACAAAAGGAATTACTTCAAGGTTTATGAAAGAACCTTTTTAGAGATCATTGGAATCTTGAAAAAATAATTTTTAGATATTTGAAAGGAACAATCAATTATGGGTTGCATTATAATAAGAATGAAAATGCTATCTTATATGGATTTTATGATTCTAACCATACTGATGTTGTGTTATAAAATATACTGGATATGTGTTCAAGTTTTTTGGTGTAGGAACCATTACTTGGAACAACAAATACAATCAACAATCTCAATTTTTCTACTAAGGCAGAGAAGTACAATGGAAGAAGTAAAGAAGCCATGTGGCTGCAATAGTTGTTAGTAGAGATACACATGGAAGCTAAAGGAAGTATTTATCTTCTATGTGGTGGTCAGAGTTGTATTACTCTTGATTAAGAATCCAGTTCAACATTAGAGGACAAAGAACATTGAGATACATATACGCTTCACCCATGAGAAGGTGCAAAGTGATGAGATAAATCTCAAGTTCATGTTGACTGAAGAGCATGTTGTTGACATCTTCACAAAGTCCCTGAGTGCTGCAAAGTTTTGTCACTTTCGTGAAAAGCTTGGATTGTCAAAGTTGCCATTGAGGGGGAGTGTGCATGACAATGTCACCTCCTAATAGAACTTATTTTTGTAAAAATACCTTCGGGCATTTGTAAAAGACCTTCAAGAAAGTGTAAAAATACCTTCGAGCATGTATACCTCCTCGAATTCTTTTTAGAAAGAAGTGTAGAAAGATCTTAAAGGTGGTCTTCAGTAAACTCTTTAGTGTTATTGATTTTACTGGTAAACATCTAGTACAAGCATATTGTTAAGGAGGTCCTTGGTTGTAAAAGGCTCTTATATGCTTGGGTTCAATAACCTTTTATGAGAACCTGTGAGAACATGTAAAACTCACAAATCATACTTAGCCACTGATCATGGGATGATCTTTGGGATTCCAAATCCTTTTGTACCAAAAGGTAAATTGAGTATGATGAAGGTGTTATAATTCCTTCAACCAATATGCTAGCCTAAAACCTTTATGGTTTAAGGATTGTAAATCTGTAGTGTACCACGGGCAAGTAATCTATTGACATATGTTATGTTATCCCACTTAACATTAAGGGGGAGTGTTGGAACATAATGATTAAGTGGTCTGGTCAACCCTTAATGTATATGGGTCTATCACTAATATATAGGTTAATATTTAATAATATGAAATATTTATATTTCTATTATTAAATATGCTAACCTAGGTATATACTTTAGGTTAAATATTTAATATCAAGAAATTATTATATTTCTAATATTAAATATTATAAACCTAGGTGTATGTGTCAACCATTTTAGGTTGAAAATGTGGGTTGGGAGACATACCCGATCACCTTATATAAAAAGGACTTTAGGTCCTCATTTGATATATTCGGGAAATATATCAAAGGTGTGCAAATCAAGTGATTTGATTTTACCCTTGGTAAATAGGGTTTCAAAGGAGGAGGTGATCTTACTAGATGTAAAATAAGTTCTCTAAAGTAAAAGGTTATTTTCAAAGTGGTTTTTACCCTATTGGGGTTTTCCACTATAAATATTGTGTCACCTATGTTATTTATTTCCTATAAGTATTTATTTATTTACTTATGTTATGATGGAATATTTATTTATATATTTATTATAACATTATGTAATATGTAAGTTTATTAAATCCATATTTTTTAGAATCCTCAAATTCTAATAGATGAGAGGGTGAAGGATGTAATGATTGCGGAGTTCTCACAATGAAGGGAGAACCTATCCATAATGAAAATGTTGTGGACAGAGCCATGGTGCTCATATTTAAGGTCATGACTAGGAAGGTGGCAGTAGACCACATAATTCCAAATCATTACGATGAGAGATGGAGGAGGCTAATGATGGGGGAATTATATAAGGATATGACTATGTGATCCCTAATAGGTGTGATAACAATAGAATGGTCACAAGTGTAATGCATTAAGGGTTTTATTTATGGTTTACCATCAAGGGAGGCCAAACGATAGGCTCCCAACCCATAATTATACATGATAATGTAAGGTCCAATTTAATTGGGGAAAACTTTCCACGTTGGCTCCTTTTTAGAGTAGTGACATTCCAATTTTCTTTAAGGAAAAGGTCACCAATATTAAAGTCACATTCTTTGAGGTGATTTTTTTAAGCATGCTTTATGAACTCCTAAATAACGTGATGATTCTCAAGAGTGATAAGGGGCATTCATCTAAAAATTTGAGTTGTGTTAGATGTTCTGGTGATAATCTTCATCAGAAATGAAGTTGCGAAGAGACACACGCAAGGATGGAATTTGAACTTGGAAGGGAAGAAAGGCTTTAGAGCCATATATAAGAGAGAAGGTAGTGGTGCCTATAAGGGTTTGGATGTTATTCCAATAATCCAAAAGAGTGAAAAGGATATGAGTATTCCAATTATGACTGATTTGTCGACAATATTGACAAGAATGTTACAATGAATTTTATTAGTCACTTTGTCTTGGCCATTAACTTGAGGATAGTAAGAAGAGGAGAAGATAAGATTTATATTAAATGAGTTATAAATCTTCTTAAGATATTTATTTTTGAAGGACTTTCTATTTTCTATGATGATTTTGTGAGGGACGTTGAATGTAAATGATATGGTGATAGATGAAGTTAATAATTTGAATAACTTTGGTTGAGGTAAGTGGAATTTCTTCCACTCCTTTGGTGAAATAATCAGTCATGGTGATGATAGAATGATGATGTTGTGAAGAATAAGGATTGATGGTACCGATGAGATCAAGGCTCCATTACAAGTCGGGCTAAAGGACCCGAGTTGGCTCTAAGGTCTAGCTAGGAATGTAGAGAAGATTAGAATGTTGCCAACACTTGACACATTTCTTACCGTATTCACATCAATCATGATTGAGATAATGCCAATAATAACTAAGGTGAAGAACAAACATAGTGATAACTAAGTAAATGAAGTGTCCACCACAAATGTCATCATGGACCTCTTGGATAGCACAAATAGATTCATGGGATTTAAGGCATCGAAGAATAATATTGTCAAACCCACATTTACAAATAACTCCACCAAGGATGACATAGAGGTTAGCATGTTGAAGAAATGACCTCCTATCATTATTAGATCTGTATAAGGTAATGATGGATTTTGATAGATAATTGAAGATTTGAGAGTATTAAAGAGTGGTGTGCCAAAATCAACAAGATTGATGTGAGGTAACTCATGAGATGGTTGATCATGATGGTGAAAAACAACAGAAAGTTTGGAATAATTTTTTTCCATAGGATGAGAGATGCAAGATAATCCATCGTGTTAGTGAAATGATTAGATGATCAAGGGATGACTTGGATAGTGTAAGAATCAAAAGCCTCAAGGAGAAGGAGGACAATGTCCTTATATTTCTGAAGAATGTCATTTTTACATTGATAATCACCTATAACTTATTTGATGATGAGCTCAAAATCCCCATAGATGTCAAGGATTTGAACCCCCAAAAAGAAAACGGTTTCAAGACCTAAGATAAGGGATTCATACTCTGTCCATATTGTTTGTGCACTCAAAGTCAAGATTTTGAGTGATGGGGATAGGATTATCCTAAGGAAGAATGATAATGACACTAGTAAATCCCCCTTGTTGACACTTAGAGCTATCAAAAAAGAGATTCATCCTAAGAGGATAATAATCATGGTGGAAATTTTTGATGGATTCATCTAAAAGCTGCTCATGAGAAAGATGAGCATCGGGAAGAGGGATTTAGCTAATTGGTTTGAAATAGCTTGGCCCTTGATATATTTTGTAGATATGAACTCTAGGTAAAACTCAATCATGAACATGAGCCATCAAGTGATGTGATCATTTTGATAAGGCTTAGAATGTATCGTTTTGAGAAGATGAAATCTAGTGATGACATAAGTCTTGTGATTGAGAAGATAATGTCGAAGCTTAGAAGTGGCGAAGAAAAGAGTGTAACACAACTTTTCAGCTTTAGTGTAGCGAGTCTCATAATCATGAAGGGTGCGAATGATGTAATAAATGGCTCTGCTCATGGCCTTGGTCATCACAATGCACCAACATATCCCTAGGGCATGATCAGTAGCAGAGACATATAGATAGAAGGGCTCCCCCTCACGTGGAGGTGTAAGCATTGGAGGGGATAAGAGATACTTCTTAAGATCATCAAAATATTTTTGGTAGTTATCATCCCAATTAAAGTCTTTGTATTCTTGAAGAAGATGGATGGGCTGGAAATGATCCGAAAGTTGTGAGATGAAGCGGTGAACTAATTGAAGTCAACCTTAGAGACTGTGAAGTTGCTTAAGATTGAAAGGAGGAGGCATCTCAAGGATAGCCTTGATTTTGGCGGGATCAACTTCAATACCCCTGATGGATACGATGAAGCTAAGGATCTTTCTAGTTAATACTCCAAACACACATTTGGCTGGATTAAGACGAAGGAAGAAATGAATGAGACAATCAAATAGAATTTCAAGGAAATAAAGATGATCACACCGAAGTTTGGATTCACCCAAAATATCATCAACATAGTCCTTTATTCTAAAGATCATGAAAAATGTAAGTCATGGCTCGCTGATATATAGATCCACTATTTTTCAAACCAAAGGACATGAGGCAATATCAAAAGGTACCCGAGGAGTAGTGAAATAATTATTATGTTGGTCTTCTAATGCAATTAAGATTTGATTATAACTAGAAAAAATCATCCATAAGAGAAAGCATCTTGTGGCTAGCGGTAAGGTCCATGAGTTGATCAATGTTGGGAAGGGGAAAATCATCTTTAGGATAAGCAAGATTAAGATCTCAAAAATTAGTGCAAATGCAAAGCTTTCTAGATGATTTAGTGATGGGTACAATGTTAGAGACCCATTGAGGATAGTTGATAGGAATGATGAAGTTGGTTGAAAGAATACATTACAACTCCTCTTTGACAAGGAGGTAAAATCGAGGGTGCATGTGGAAAATCTTTTTATTAACCAGTTTAGCATTAGGAAAGGTGATGATATTATGGAAAATGAGGGAAGGATCAAGGCCTGACGTGTAAGATTATGACCATGTGAAGGTCTGGTTATGTTTGGAAAAAAATTAATGAAATACTCAAGCTTGTGTGGATCAAGATATTAACTCACTTCAAGGATGTGGGGCTCTTGTTGAGTCCTAATGTTGATACTAATGGTGGAATTGTGAGAAGAGTGGATGTGTTAGGAGGTAAGGAATTATGAAGATAATAATCTTCTACCCCCATATAGGAAAGAATGGAATTGTCATCAGTGCATTGAGTAATTTCAATGGTAGAATAAAAAAATCTAGGAAAGATGGACGTGGTGTCATCCGTATCAACCTAGGTGTATGTATCAACCTAGTTTCACCCTCATGCTGATAAGTGAGTGGTCCTAATGTGATCATGGAGACTAAAAAAAAATTATATAGGAGATGGACATGGTGTCATCTATATCCATAGCCTCATGGGATGGATAATATGGAGAAGGCATGTTTGTAAGCATCATAGATGGTGTAAGGGGATTGGCAAATTGCTCTTTATAACCTAGTCCAAATTTTTCATGAGGTTTGTGACATTGATCAATAACAAGGTCATGTACACCATGTTCATAACATCCCATGCTAAATAATTTCCATGCACAATGATGAAGATACATGTGAGTGAAGGATGGTTTGTAGAGGAATCCAAAACCACCAGTATATGGTCTAGCATGAGGATGATCATCAATGTGAGAAGAAGGAGAATTGACACCACCATAGATGAGATTGGTGCAAAGATGAGGTGGGATGAAAGGAATGATATCCCTGATGTTAGGTTGATACATTGGAGATTTTTTAGGTCTACCAAGGCAATGAAGTATGGGGAAGGTGTTGATCATGAGAAGAATATACTCCCCCAGCATGAGATTGTTCATGACCATGTCTAAGGAATCATCATTGGGAAGCTTAGATGAAGAGATGGATGAAATAGTGGATGGTTGAGATGAAATTTTTTTGGGAATGAGGATATTATTGGGTTGATAAGTCATGTTGCATGATTTGAGGGGAGAAGCATCATCCGGGAGAGTCAATATATTTCCCTCGTGCTCATATTTGATGCAACGATGAAGTGTGGAAGGGACACAACACATAACATGAATCCATGGTCATATAAGAAGAACATTATACTAAAAATCCACTTTACATTATAGAAGAATTCATGGAGGATTTTCTCACCAACATGGATAGAAAAGAAAACCACCCCTAAGGTGAGAGTGATAACATCATTGAATGTAAAAAGGACCACAAGCGATTGGGTGACAATGGAGTTAGGGATCTTGAGCTGATCAAAGGTATGTGATGAAATAATGTTGATACTTGCTCCATTGTCAATCATGGATTGTTGAATGAAGGTTTCATTGATTCTAATTGTGATGAAAATGGGAAGGTCATGGTCCTCAAGTGGAATTTTTGGGATCTCAACATCATGTAGGAGATGGAAGTAGAAGCTACAAGTGCTCCTATAATAGATGCAAAAGGCTAAGTTTCATCACTAGATATTGGGATACATTTCAAGGCTTCAATGAGAGCCTGCCTATGATCTAGAGAGCTTTGGATAAGCTCATAAAGTGACATCTTAACTAGGACCTAATGAAGTTGTTTGATAATGCTTTGTTCAATAGGTAAAGGGGCAACTAAGATAAAAACCTTAGGTTTTGATGATGATGGGGATGGAGATGAAGTGGGATCACTAGAAGGAGAGGTGAAAATAACTTTAGGTTTTTATGGAGGTGTGGATGAGGTGAACTCCTTAGGAGGAGGGATGACGACAAAGGTTTTGAATTTGATTGGACTGTTGGTTTGGAGTCATGTGCACAAAAACACATAGCTATCCAAAAAAATTGATGAATAAAGGGGGACCATCCTTAGAAGAATATTCATTAGGTGGTGAGATGGAGACAAAGGTCTGTAATGAAAGGTGGGACTTGTGTAATTTGATGGGTGGAGTGGATGATGTAGATGTTGAAATGGTCATGGGTTAGGAGATGGAAGGAGAGGCTTGATTTGTTTTAGGAATAAATTTGTCCTCCTCAATAATGTTGTGGACAATGGTTTGAAGTGCTTTATAATGTTCCGTGTCATGTCCAAGGGTGTGATGATAAGTGAAAATGAGGTTAGAGTCAAACTATGATGGCTTCTTACTATGTGGATCAAATGCCTTAATAGGAGGGAGTGTGATGGAGGAAATTTGAATGTGTTGAAGGAATTCCACATATGATTTGACCAAAGTGTTGAGAGGAGTTGTGTCCTTGTGAGATGTAATAAAAGTCTTAGATTCGTGTTTAGATTTATAAGAAGGGGTGGATGTTTTGGATGTTGAATGTTGAGTCTTATTGTTTTGAGGTTTAGATGTATTATAGTTAGATTTAGTGATGGTTTATGTCTTAGAAGAAAGATCAAATTTTAAAGAAGAGTCGATTGCTTTTATTTGAATTGATTATTTAGTTATGATGTTTTCAATGAAGGGGCTTACCCTAAGAGATATGAAGGTGGTCCTAGAATAGATGATGGAGAATTGGATTACTTGATCTTAGGTGGGGGGACATCTATATTTTTATGAGGATGTGAAAGAGACCTTTGAGTAAGCATGTCAAGAGTCTTATATTTTGATTGTGAAGAGATACCCCAGTAGGGATGAAAATAATCTCAACTGGAGTGTATAAATATTATGGTGTAGGGGTTGATATTAGAGGAGGGAGTAACTTGTGTTTGTTGAGGTATAAGGAAGGTATAGATTGGGTTGATGTGAGGGTTTATGATTTTATGGATGAAATAGGGACATCATTTGAAGTCATTGCGAGTTGGAGTGATTTCAAAAACTCTTCAAAGGATGAGGTAGATGTAGGAGAAGAGGATGATGTAGATGTGGTCACAATAGTTGATGTGATGGGTGCAGGTATAAGTGTAGAAAGGGGAATTGGAATAGATGCTAAGGATGGATCTGATGTGATAGGTGGGGTATATGTAGGTGAGGTAGTGGGTATAGTCAAATCCAATGTAGAATCAATGGTAGAAGTTGATATAGGTGTGGATATGATTGGTGTAGAGATGGGGATGGGTGTTGGTAGAAGTGTAGATATAGGGACAATGTATAAGGAAGTGGTAGATGTAGTGGTTGGTGAAGTAGGTGGAGTCATTGATGAGGTGAGATCTTGATCAATGATGTTGATAGTGTTGATGGTGTTAATGGTGTGAGCATTGGGTGGTTGAGATGTAGGAGGGGTGGTTTGATTTGTTGGTACATGATTAGGAATTGTTGTTTGAAAACATCAAGTGGTTGATTGGGAGGTGTGTTAGGGTTATCCACTTGAAGATCACCTTGGTCGATGAGTTTTGGACAAGATATTTGAAGGTTTGACATTTTTATATATCATGTCCGTAAACTTGGTGATATTTGCAATAGTGGTCTTCATGATACCAAGTTGGTTTAGGTCTTGATTTATCAAATGGTCAAATGGGGAAAGTGTGATGATATGGAATGCCATTAATTTATCAAATATAGAGCTATAGGATTCTCCAAGAGGAGTGTAGTTGGGTGGTGGTCTAGGAGCTCTTTGTTGAGGCCTTGTATTAGAAGTGGACGTGGAAGAAGACTTAACCACTATGGCATTGGCTGCATTTTTGGATTTTTCACTATGTGTAGATGGTTTAGTAAACTCATATTTTGGCTTGTTTGATCTAAGCTTAAGTTGGCCTTGCTCAAGGGTGCGAGTCTCAAGTTTACGAGACATAGTGAAGGATTCTTCAAATGTTTGAAATGATTAGATTTGTAAGGTGGATGAGATATGCTTCGCACAAGAGTGTGAAAATAATTTGATGAGATATTTTTGTGGAAGGACAAAAGATAATTGATTTATGATTCCATGTCATTGTGTAAAAAATTCTATGATAGACTTGTCATCGAATTGTCAAATGGTGTATAATTTTGTAATGGTGATCTTTCCGCAATTTTTATTGAGAAATGTTCTAAGAAGAGCTACACAAGTTGGGTAAATGAGAACAATGAGTGTTGGGGATGCCATTGTACCAATCTAATGTGGGACTGGCCAATGACATAGGGAAAGTGTGAAGCATGAGGTCTTGATCATGGGAAATGAGATAACATGCATTCCTAAATACATGAAGGTGTTGTTGGGGATCCTCCTTATTGTTAAATTTGGTGAATTTTGGAATTTCCCAATGAGGAGGATAGGGTTTGATTGGGACCAATGGATTGATAGGTTCGTTACAAATTTTTGTAGGAAAATGTGACCTTGGGTCCCAAGGTAGTAGCTTCAAGGCTAGCCAACCTATTCATCAAGGCATGTATGGGGTCATTTGAAGTGGTTAGATGAGAGGTAGATGGTTGTGGTTGCATGACATGATAAGTGGCTTGATAGGGTTATTGGTAGGCTTGTGAATGAGTGGGTGTTTGAGGGATTTCTTGATGAGGAGGAATGTAGGTCATTGGTTGAGATTGGATGGGTTGTTGCAATGGTTGATATTGAGAAATAGGAATGTGATATTATTTTTGAGATTGGGCGGATTGTTGTGATATGGGGATATGGAATTGTTGAATTATATGATGAGTAGGGATATGAGTGTTGATGGGTTGAGTTTTTTGAGGAGGTGGATTAGACATCATGTAGTGATAAACACCCCTAGAAAGATGTTAGTGATTGTGAGTAGACTCTGTTGGATGAGGTTGGGAAGAGATGAATTTTTTTGAATGTGGGATGTGAGAGATATATATTGACCATGTTGTTTAGATATGAAGGGAAGTGGTTGGGATTTTTGAAAGAATTGGATGATGATACTAGTGATGATGGTAGACGAAGAAGTGATATGAGTGGAGGTAGTGATAGTTATATTGATGGGAGGTAAATTAGGAGGAATTGGTGTGACTAATTAGGTGGTTTGATGAGGTTGAGGATTAGTGGAAGACGATGGGTCAATCTCACATTGTTCCATAGGGAGTTCATTCATGGCTCTAGGTAAAAACACCATAGGCTGTGAAGAAATAAATTTGGTTGTCTCGGGATTAGAGTGATAAGGATAGAGTTCTTGGATATGTGGCCCATCGATAGGAAGTTGGGTTGATTTCCTAAGAAGGTAATCATGGAGAGCCACAAGATTAGTGTCAAGGAGCTCTTGGAACTCCACATTTCCATGAGGGATAATAGGAGGCCCAAAAGCTTCAACTGATGTAGCGGATTGAGGCATGGCCGACCTAGATGGGATGGATTGATGATGTAAAAAGGGGTTGGTCTCATCATGGGTAGTGGTTTGGACAAGAGATTCTTGATGAGGCGATTGATGATCAAAGGTTGGGTGACCATGGAAGAGGTGACCAAAGGCATGGATGGGACAATGACCAAAGAAGAAGTTGATTGGGATGAAGTGATGGGATTGTTTGATGCAAGATTTTGTTCCATTTTCCTAGCTAAAGAGCATGTGATAACGGGAATGAAACAAAACAAGAAAAAAATGACTATACTAATTAAAGCAAACAAGTCAAGCATGCAATGTTTTATTTATCTTGATTAATTAGAAAATGTGAAAAAGAAAAAGGGGAAGTGGATAATGAGGGTACCTAAGAAATGGAAATCTAAGGCTGGTTTCAAGTAGTTTTGGATGTGGAGTCCTCGATATACCCAAAGGTATGTGAGGCCCAAGTCTATATAGGATTTATAACATGACCAGAACACCATAGTGGCTTTCCTATTGGGTGATGAAATCCCAATTAGGTATGTCCGGTATGGGATTTTTTGATGTGTGAATTTGATTAGTGTGTTTGGATGTGTGTGAAGAAGTGTGAAATGTAACCAATTAAACCCCTACTTACACTAGATTTGTAAGAAAGAATGTGTTGGTCCGAAAATCTGTCGCTTGGACAGATCTATGGATAGACGAGCCAACAGTGTTGCAGGGCTTAGCCCCTCTTTGAGACAGCAAAGCGAAACTGGTTTATTGCTACTTCTACTAGCAGGAACCTATGCAAGTCTCACAGATTCTGCCTTCGGGGGTTGGGATCTCATCCCAGTAGAGTGTTCTAGGCTGCGAAGAGAAAGGAATAAAAGAAGGAGAAGAGAAAGAACAGATCCGAAGGGAGAAAAGAAATGAATTCCAAAGCAGAAGGGTCAGAAGATCTATGCTTTTAGTTTGGTAGTAAACAGAGCCAAACCTACTTGCATAGATAAACAAAGCAATACTGATAAACAAGTGACGGAAAAGTAGATATGAATTCAACAGAATAAACACATGCAGATCTAACATAAGAAAGATCTAATGTATAACACAGCTATTGAGCACAAAGTCTGAATAATTGTATTATGGTTCTTTTCTGTTACAAGAAAGCTCAAAGTCTTTCTCTCCTCACTTCTATTTCTATCTGAAAAATGTTCACCCCGAATACAACAAGTATTCCTGTATATATAGAAGATGAGGAGGAGAGAAGACAAAAGCCAACAAAACAACACACAAAATATCTTACAAGATATTTACAAAATATCCAAAGTCATGTTGACTTTTACATCTTTGAGTGGATGACATCATCCCATGATGCAACATGGATGATGTCATCGTTTGTACCAACATACTTGAGATATCGCGAAAAGAAAGTCGGAGAAGAGGGAGAAGAAGAAACAGAAGAAGAAGAACAGCTACTCGTCATCATCATCCTGCAGCCGAAAAGGGGTAGCTTGTTTCTGATGCTGCTCAGGTGATGTTATTTGGAACTGAGCGCGGTATTCCAAGAACTTGCTGATCATTGGCCCGAATTGATCCTGTGACGGATCCTGGTGCCTTTCACTGATTGCTTCGCAAGTTTCCCGCTCATCAATGAGCTTTTCGGGGACCTTGGAATAGTCTTTACCCGCCTCGATTAGGGACCCGATGAAGTCTCTACAGGCCAGTAGGTTGTTGATGGATTCGATGTCGAAAGTGACTTCTGGCCCTGTCCCTTGAGAAGCTAACTCCTTGAAAATTCGGATAGTATCGTCAGCTGATCTCAAGGTGAGGGAAGGAGTGAGCAACCCTGGAGTCATAGATAGAACAATCTTCTCCATTTGATGCATCGCATCCAGGGCCTCTTCCTTCACCTTGTCTATCTTCTCTAACACAAATTCGAGCTGATCTATCCTGTAGTCCAGAGTGGACATAGTCTTGTTGAGGGTCCTTGGATGACCGAATACTCCAAACTTGACCAAATCTTCGACTGAACAGTCGAACATTTGTTGGAAGGCCTCGTGTTGGAGTCTTGCGTTTTCGAGCTCTTCTGACACTGGACTTGCTAATGTTTGGAGTTCCTTATTCGCCTTCTCGATGTTCAGGTATAAACTGATATACTCGGCGATCACCTTTTCACTATCCTTAAGGATTTGGCTCCTCCAAGCAGAAACAGCCATACCCTGCTCGCCGATCTTTGAATATTCATTGATCTTCTCCTGACTGAGCAGCTCAGGAGTCTCGGCGGCAGTTGTGGGAGGTGCACTTCCCATCTTCTGTAGGGCTTGAAGCAGGTATTTATTCTGCTCCTTTAGTAGCCTCTTTTCTTCCTTTGTTTCTCGAAGCTTTTCGCAGAGTGCATCAACTGCGGAAAGAGCTTCCCCCTGGAGACTTTCTGAGGATGTCCCCATTGTGACTTGGGTCACTGTGAAATCTGCCGGAGACAGATCTTCTTTCTCTTTGGTAGGATCGGGGTAGGCTATTTCCATAACCCTCTCACCTGCAGCGCTCTTGGAGAAGCGTGTAACCGGCTTGTGCTTCTTTGCTCCTTTAGCCGGAATGACTGAAAAGTCCATCGGAGCGATGGGGACTTTCCTCTTTGGTTGGCTCAGCTGTTGAGAGATCCAAGCTGGTCCTATAGAAGAAGGACCAGAGACAGAGGGGGAGGCAGCAACGGTAGAAGAGGGGAAAAACGTGGAGACACGTGGCGGCGGCATTGAAAGAATAGCCGAAGACATGCCCACGGGAGGAAGGGAAACCGCAACAGTAGAAGAGATAGGAAGGGAAGGGAACTCGGAGAGGAGAGAAGAAATGGAAGAAGACAAATCAGCGAGGGAGGAGAAAATGGACGAAGAGGCAGGGGAAAGGGTAGAAGAAGGGGCAGAGGACGCGACCAAAGGGGTGGTCGCAGGAGTCACACGAGGAGGGGAAGGAAGAGAAGAAAAAGGGACAGAAGGGACCTCTGAAGTTGTAGCAGTGCCAACATCCTGAGTGGATGGGCGTATAGGACTATCCTCCGCTGCTTCTTTCTCTGGCGAATCCAGAGTTATTACTTGTTCAGGCTCTGAAGGAAGAGGACTTTCAGGGGCTTCCTCCTGAATGATGCTAGGCTCACCTTCCGCAGCTTTGCCTTTTAGCTGCTTCTTTGACCTTGGAGGTGCATTACCTAAAGGAGAAGTCGTAAAATCTACACCGAGGTAGATTAACCCATTCATGCGGCACCAACGCTCTGTCCTCCGCATAGTCTCTTTAACTCTCTCCTCAATTGTCTGAGGAGCCTTGCTTCTGTCAATGTCCGGGAAGGGCCAATCATCCCCTTCTGTGTCATTATACACTTTGTCTACTTCGTCCTCTGTGGTTTGGAAGCCTTTTGGGACAATGGCTACTCCGTAATGGCTGATTTCCGTTAATGCCAAGCGAGAGTGATCCTTTCTTCTGAGTTCTACCTCATGGATGACGTCGATGTAAATGTCCTCAATTTGAGGGACATGGATCGGATCAAGCTTAGCCCTTGGCAAGCAGCCCCTTGGGTCGAATGTAGGCCTTGCTGGGAAATCATGCTTCAGGTTGAGCAATTCTAGCTCAGCAAACATCTCCTTCGCCTTGTGATAGGTTGAACAAGTGTATCGGCCTACTGTGAGGGGGAAAGGAGTTCCACCCTTCTTTCTTTTCTGGCACTTCTCATGATATGTGACCAGCTGCCTTGACAATTCCAATAGAACCAGCTTTGGTCCAGCATATCTTGGCAACCTGGTGGGCTCTCCCAAGAAATTGGCCGCCCTTAGATAGGTGAATGTGGGAAATTGGGTGAACAAGGCCCCCCACTTTTCCACAGCAGAAACAGTATTCTTAATTGTGCGGCCATGAGTCAACTTTGGTCGCAGCATGCATATAATATGGTAGAAGAAAGCGTCATTGATTTTTGAAAAGTGTTGGATGCTATTCTCCAGCTTTAGCTCTGGGTAGTATTCATATATCTTGGCCTGAGGCCAAGTTCCACTTCGGTGCAGCCCTGGATAATCCCTTTCAGACGCAGCAGCATACACTACGTAGGAGTTCATATGAAACACTCCTGTTGTGGCAAACTGTTGTAGCTGCTCCGAAATAGCGCTGCTTATTATTTCCCCCCAGCAAAAGCGCTGATCGGGCAAATTCTTGTTCATCGTCTCCAGGTACCGCAGCATCCATTTATGGAAGTAGTGGGCGTCTGAAAGCCCAAGACTCGCCAGAAAGTGATGGTGTCACTGAGTTCTTCGGAGAAGTCGCTTCGGTGGATAGTCTGGGGCCACCGGGTCACTACCTTCTTATTTTTGAGGTAGACTTCATTCATTAATTGCATGCACAGGTCCCCATTGTCCTCCCAGGTCTTGACACATTCTTGCTGGCTAACAGCCACATAGTTCCGGTGATGAGGGATGCCAAGCATTAACTCAAAGCGACGGGCAGTAAGGTTTATAACTACCTCGCCCTTGCTATTCTCGACACATCTTGTGTCTTTGTTGAAGGATTGTGCAACAACCATCATAAACTCGTTATTAACAGCACTGACAGGAATCCCACCGGCGAAGTGCAGGGCGCTGCCTATCAATTTATCCATCCATGGACTCCTTGTCACTTTCTGAGTCCTTACCCAGAATTCCTCCATGTCAATGTGACCTAATTCAGAGTCCCTGACATCCATATTGCACTCTGCCTGTGATTCGGGCATTCTGACCCTTTGGTATTTGTATTTCATTTCTTCTTCTGTTAGCTTTGCCTTCCCTCTTGGTTTGGTGGGTCTCTTGCTTGACGTAGACATGTGTTCTTCAAGGCTTATTTGATGATCTGCACGTAGAAGGAGCGAAACCCAATCCAAGAAGCTTGAATTAGTCATTTGATCTTCCATTGGAATACTAGCAGAAGAAAGAGTTAGAACTTTTAAGATTCGGGGCGCAGGGCGCATGAAAAATGTATATAACAGGCTGAATAGTCAAGGCGCACAGGAAAAGGGTGCAACAGAGGCTAAGTTGGCGCCAAAGGCGCATGGCGCATGGATGAAGCAGACTGCATTTTATAGAAGGGCGCATGGGCAGATTGTGCAACATGGAAAAAAGGCGCGCCAAAGGTATATGGCGCGGCGCATGGAGGGTCTACACAACATCAGGTACTTGCAACGGGAGGTGCGCCCGCGCCTTGGAGGCTTTATACTTGCGCAAATAACTCTTGCGTTGCATGGAAGCTGGGCGCGCCCTTTAGCGCATAGAAGAGGGATGCAACAGGGGTAAAAGATGCGCCAAAGGGATATAAGGAGGCGCGGTTTTCGAGCGTGTTACGGGCCGAAAGGGTGCGCCTAGGGGCGCATGATTTTTAACTGCAGCATGCTGGGTAGACGCGCCGAGGGGCGCGACTGTCTAAGGTGCAACATGACGCGGCAACGCGCCATGGGGAATACTTGAAATACTTAAGCATTTACACATTTCAACCTCCACTTCGAAAGGACGCTTGGCATCACTTAGTTTGATAAAATAGGATCAGACCAAGCCAAAATAAAACCATCCCTCCCTTTTCCATCAAATCCAGAAAGAGGGAGGGAGAGGAGAAAGAAAGCACAGACCAGGCAGGAGGAAGAAAACAAAAAGTTCAAGGAGGGAAACAAGCCAGGCACAAATACAACTGATGAAAACCAGCAAGCCAGCACACACCAAGAACTAAATGAAAAGAGGATGAACCTCTTACCTTAACAATATAGCCAAAATCCTTGAGCGGGTCCACAACTTGATGAAAATGACAGAGCAGGGGCTGACAAGTCCAGGGATATCACGTGCTCGATGGAAATAATGAAAACGACAGGGCGGGCATTGTTATATATATCAAAACTTTGTCATAAATGCGCCACCCACTATTTGAAAAGGCGCGCGAAAACGACTGTTGACAGAGGAAAGCATGCGCCCTTTGGCGCATGGGAAAGAGGCGCAACAAATGATATGTCAACATCGAGGCGCATGCGCCTCGGCGCACGCAAATAAGGCTTAACATGCTTTGGCGCACCGAAAGACGTGTTGACATGGGAAACCATGCGCCAAAGGCTTTTTAAAGGGGCGCACCAAAATGTGGTGTTACAGTGAAAATCCATGCGCCCAGCCAAAGGGCTCAAAAAAGACTAAGTTCAAAAACTGAATTTCCCGGGAAGGGATGTTACAATATTTCGAACGCGAAGGATCCCTATCGAGGGATCAAGACAAAATTTTCGGTATGGTTATCGGTAAAATTGCCCTTGTCAATTTTACGGGATATGAGAATGAAAGAGGTTTGTTTTAAACCCAAAACCAAATATGGAGATTCAATGAGAACAACCACACAAGGAATGGAAAATGTGATGCAAAAAGGAGAAACTAAGACAAAAGGGGGAACACCGGGTTTTTCACTTTTCCTTTTTATCTAATCTTCAAAATAAATCAAGTGAAAATAAATATCCAAGAAATCCAAAATCCCAACATGAACAAGCAAAAGAAAAGCCTCTACCTACAATGTTAGTGGAAGATAGAAGAAATATGGAAAATGAAAGAAGAAAAAAAATGTAAGAGACTCACCTAAGAGGGTGGTCCCACCAAGCATTCCACAATGTTGGAAGAAATTTTATCTTTCTTATTCATATTAGTGAACTATGTAATGCCTCTGTTGTAATTGATGTCATAACTTGTTTCTTCAAATTGTAATGTGTAAACATAGATATGCGATTACTATTTTGAGATAGTTTACTCTCTTGACTGATGGTCATGTTTATTGTTGATTAAATAAAATTAATTTCTAATCCTGTTGAAGTCATATTGTAACAAAATAGTACTAACATTGGAATTTTATTCATGTGCTCACTATGCTTGAGTTTTGGAGTATAATCGGTATAACCAGATGGATTAAAGTAAATTCAGTCCTAAGGACTATGCTGGTAAGATACTTAAGTTCATTATTTAATGTGAACCATAAATTTATTCTCTGTTATTAAAGAGACAGTCATACCTTGGATCAATTTCAGTGATCCAAGGCATGCCTTTATTGATAAATGATACAATCATTTTTATTATTAAGTCTAGCTGACTTTGACTTATTTCGAGCGTGACATCTCTACCAGGCACGAATGAAGAGATGCCACTAGAGCACCTGGAAGCATCCTGTAATGCACTCTTCGGTAAGAACATATCACTTTTTGAGGTGATCACATGTTGGCAATATTCTCTTTAAATGTTTAAGTTGATACATGTGGTAGAGACCTATTTGAAACTATATTAAGGTGACATTTATTATTTTTGAGAACCTAACTTTGCTAAGGCATTTGATCCTAATCTAAGATGGGAAGTATTTTGGGAAAGGGGATTCTAATTCCTAACTACCTAAGGAATTATTTTATCCTAAGCTAAGGTTTTTAATGTTTAAAAGGGACCATAGACCTAAACCTAAGTAGGACTTAAACCTAACCTAGACTAAAAACTAAGGTTACTTAAACCCTAAGGGTTTGAACAAGGTTGTTGGGTGCCAACCCAAATAGTATTGTGGGAATTGAATTACATTCAATGCACAACCTATGTTAATCTTTTTTGAAGCCAAGATAAACACGGTGAGTACTAATTCTAGATGGTTAATAGGAAAGAAGTGCATGTTTATCTTTTGTTAACTTATTGCTAAAGTTAGCTGGCAACAGAAACCGGTGAGGGACCGTCGACCGTCCTTGCATTAATTAACTTTGAACAATGAGTTGAAACCACCTTATAATTTTCCAAGATGGTTTGGAGGAAAGGAATTTAATGTGTTTTTTTCTCCATTTTGATTTTTCAAGATCAATGGCACTGCATGTGTTTTTTCCATTCTTCGAAATATTAGTTTGATTCTATTACAAATTTAAGATTTCCATTGCATGGTAGAAATAATGGAAAAATTTATTGAGGAAGCTATAAAAGAAGATGAGAATAAAATGGGGATTTTTTAGAGGTTCTAGTTGGAGTTTTTGGTGGAAATATTGCTCTGGAACTTCACAGAAGAAATAGGAAACTTGGAAGAAAGAGTTAGAGAGAACTACCAAGCATGATAGGCTCTAACCCATTAAGATATTTTTCTATTTTTATCAATCTCATGAAATAACTCTTATCACTCTTTGTTATTGTTTCTGAGTTGAATCTTTTGGTTGGAATTTTTTGGGTTGTTTGTATCTTACTAGTTTTCTATTAAATCTTCATGAAAATCTGTATTGGGTTAAGAGAAATTATCCTTTTTCTTATTTTAGCAACTGTTAAATCTTCGAGTATATTTATGATTCAATTTTAGGACTCTAGTTGCAAGGTTTGATGGGAAAATGGAAATTTTATGTAAACTAGAGCATGCTTTTCTTCTGACTACATTATATATGATTCTTTGTTACCTCCTTTGTGTTTAAGATTTAAATTCATCTTTCAACAAATCTGTAACAAGATGATATTATGGTTGGTTATTGGTTTAGTCTGGGACTATGGAAATCCTTTGGGGTTTTTAAGGATGAATATTTCAAGTCAAGCCATTCAGAGGTAAGGCTAGTCGAAAGCAAATCTGGGTTTGTTACCTTCCTTAGCCATTTTTGTTGCAAGTTACTTTTTCGGTATTCACAACCATATATGTTTGTGATCCTATTATGAACCTAAGGGATAACAAATTCATTTTGAACCACTCATGGTTGTGTTTACTCATAGTGGTCGATAGGAAAAACCTTTATTCATAACGTCGATTCCCTGTTCTGGGTTGTGTTTATTTGGCTTGAAAGTCAACATATATATGGACTATTAGGTTTCGGGAATGTGATTCTTATGTTATTCTTGTTGTTTCCTTTTGAAATTTTGGATTCACCATTTTTCCTGAGATACTCGACCATGGACTAGAAAACTAGTTTGTGTTTGGTGTTCTTGGTTATTGTTGGGTTTTTTATGACCACTAGGTCAATATTATTTTGACAGTGTTCGTAAATATTGATATTATATTTAAACATATTTGTTTGTATATGGCTGACTGTGGAAACTATTAATTACCTCCTATAGAAGTCGATCACATAATCTAAATGGTCTGCAATGATTAGAATACTCCTTTGATTAATGTTTTTTCTCCAAATTTATTTGGATATAAGTCTGGTACAGTTGAATGGATTCTACTTGCTATCAGTTGATTCTTGTAGATGATAACTTGTTGAATATGGTTTATATTGATTTATTTTATTGATTGTATATGATCTTCAACCTATGTAACAAAACATGATGATAGCTAGAAAAAAGGGGTCATAAAACAATTGTTTTAAGTTGATTGGTATTGCTAAATCATTTCCTGGACTATATGAAAACTTAATAAAAGGTTAAGTGGGTCAAATGGATAATCTGGGTATTATTATAGTTTTCATTGTAAGTCGATTATATTTCCTTAATATTATAGAAGACTGAGTTGATTAGTAAAGTCTTATTTGTCTATTTGAATTACATTCAATATCTTTTCTTGGTAGTAATAAGTTGATTATTAGATGATGGTAATTGAGTTTAATGGGTATAGTTTGGATCCCAATCATGTAACCTTTATGATTACCTGATTGTGATTCCAAACCATTTGACCATCCAGTTGATTGTTATATCAATGTTTTTACTTGAGGGATCTCTAACTTTTGTCTAGATAAGGAAAATGGTACATAAAAGGGTACATGTGGCTTCCTTCTCTTAACTTGGCATTGTGGTATTTTTGGCATGCTTTTTGGGAAAGGGAACTTAGAACAATTTCATGGAAAGGAAGGGTTATTTTTATGAAATTGATAGATGTTAGCATGTTGTTATAATGTGTTAGTTCTTATCATGCTCAGTTCTCATGAACTAACACATGCTAACAAATGTGTAGATGGATTTCGTGAAAAGTGAAAGGTGAAAGACTTATAAAAAGTTACACTTGTTTTATTGATTGAGTTCATTTTATTCTGATGTAACATTGTGAGGAAAGGCTCTTGAAAGGAAAAATGTTTGAAAATCAAAAATGGCATAAAGCCTTAGTGATTGTAATTGCTTTGAAAAGTTATCATTATTGACTACAAAACTTATGAAATGTTTATTAAGTTTTAATAAAGAGAAATATTCCTTGTTTGATTAATTTGAGATATGATTGGAATTTGATGACTAATTTATCTACTCTGTATGATTGTTGTAATCTGATTACAAAACTTAGATCATAAAAACATTTGACTTAGTAAGTTGACTAAGGTTATGAGAATTACATAAATGGTATAGTAAGTATATGTCAACTATAGTTAGGACAGTAATGAACTATACTTAGATATAATCCTAATATGTTGGTCCTTAAACGGAGATGGATAATAGTATCAAATTAACTTGAAATGAATGATGCTAATATTATTACCTAGTTAGTACCTCCTATTTTAGTTATATGTTTTGGTTTAAGATAGTTGATCTTAAAATGGACATAAGGGTAATACACTACTTATAGTAGTTGATAAGATAATAATGAATGGACCTTACTTATGTTGATCAATTATGTCTATAGTGGAATGATTGATTGATCTACTACTTAAGAACCCTAAAACACAACAATTGGAAAGATAATAGAGAAAGATAGGATGGGTTGAAAGGTAATGAAATCATTAATTAATCTAACTTTATAACCTGTTGTATCACATATAATGGAATTAATCAAAAGAGACTTGATGATGTCCTTACTAAAATTAGATTTAATTTTAAGACTCAATGAGTTAAGGACTATGAATAATGAGATCATGATCAGGTATGCAGAAATGACTTGCATACCTTCAATTAGTGTAAAGGTGCATTACAATCCTTTTCTTAAAGGAATTATCATACAAACTTAGTTGACCTTCTTAGATACGATGTGTCATGTAAATTAACTTAATTAATAAGTGGAAGGTTAATTAAAATAATGACTCATTAAGTATGTCAGTTTCGTTAAAGTAACTTAGTGGGATGTTGTAGTGTAGTTGTTACTACATAGTACCCACTTAATGACAAAATTCATTAGGTGGATACTGTGAAGCAACCACTATGCCTCATTATCCCACTCAGCTCCTCTAACTCGATTGTCATAAGTGGAATTTCAGTTCATAGTTTTACTCTAAACTAAGATAGGCATATAGTCGAGTGTAGTAGTCAACTCGTGTTGACCTAGGATGAATAAACACACCCAAAATCAATCTAAGTTTATTTGAGTATGTCTACTTACCCTTAGTCACCACAAGTAGACTACAACACTAGTGTATATGATATGTCCCTATTTAGTGTAAATACTTTTATTTGGAATTAGTTGAAAGAAGTTAAGGAAGACTAACCTAGATAATGTGAGATAAAGTAAGGTGAAATACATATTCCTTTCGATGAATATGATGTCTAGGAATGTAAACATGGTAAAAATGTTTAAAATTTATGCCAAAGTATCGCAAGATGCTGATTGCATTGTCTTATGTCACCTATTATAAGGTTGCAAGATTTCATATGAGTATCGGTAACAGACACTCAGATAGGCATCTTAGACAGTAACACTTGAATGATCTAGTAAAGGGTAAGGAAACAAAATTATACTTCGTATACACAAGAACAAGTAAACATGAGAGATCGGTTTTTAACCAAGTCATGAAATGAGAGATCGGTATAATACTGAGTCATTACAACTGCATATGGTTTTTTGTTATGTGATGGATTAGCAAAGGAATGTGTGTTCTAAATTATGTAAATTTAGAACAAAGAATATTATGTGTTTAAAAAAATCCCCTATTTTCTAAGTCATAAATGAGGATGTTCCAAACTAGATACTTAAGAAAATTAAAGCAATTGAAAACATGCAAGGGTTTAAGGTACCTTGGAATAAGATGATGATGATGGATGGGTGCAAAGTAGACTCCTTGCTGCAAGCTTGATGGATCTGCACAACAAAGACAACTAGAAAGAAAATGGATTAGATGGTAGATGAGGGGGTTGCTTGATGAAGTCAGTTCCAAGAAGCATGAACTTCCTTATGTGGATGTCAACCCCCATATTGATAAAATAAGATAAGATAAATGATAAAGGACTAAATAACATGCAGAATCTAAACTAAAATGAAATTACATAAATGAAAGGAAAGTGCAAATCTGATCTAGATTGACACAAAATAAAATATACCTAGTTGGTTTGATGATGACCCAAGTTTCAGAAGTCCAGTCAACAATGACCGGGGTAGATGAATCAAAATAATGACCAAAAAAGCATATCTACAAGGCTCGTATGTAGATTTGTAGATGATGGAGGTCTCAGAAGCAATCGATGATAACTGCAGAGAAGATCTAAAACAGGGAAACCAAATGGATGTAAGAAAATGGGGATATAAGGAAATAGAATGGAAATATGGATAAGGTTGATGATGGTGGGATGAGTTGGAAGCGACTGAGGATTGGAAGAGTAGATATGGGAAATTTGAAAAAGTTACAAACCGATAAATCTAGGACCTATGTGGAAACAAAAATAGGTTAATATCTTGCTATGGATATGGATGAAAGAATAAGTTATGTAACAAAAGAAAGGTTGACGGTGACTTGACAGGGTCAACAATGACTTGGGATGACCTAGGTGTGACTAAAAATGGATGGGATGGATTGATAACCTGCACACAAGATGGATGAAAGGGAAAGATGGATATGTATCTTTGATAGCAGATGGACCTACAAAACATTAGTAGCTGCTAATAAAAATAATGATAATGAAATAATGGAATAAACCAACAATAGGTAAAAATGATCTCCTAAAGTCTCCACACATTATACAAGCAAGCTCAAAGGGACCTTAAGAAGAGTGAAAAAAATTACAGAGAAGCTCAAGCACGAAGACAAGATTTCTAGTCACATGAAAATTATGGTTTTTGCATCCCCTTAGAAGGAGGGGGATGATGGATTTATAGGGTCGATGGAAACCTGGGTGGGTCACCACCAACCGTGGGGAACCATCCATTTTAGTGGTGGGAGGATTCCTAGCTCAAGGCATTAAGCCCATTAGAAGCGGGATTATGGTTTTAGGAGGCTTAGGTGGGTTAGGGTTGCATAGGGAGATGAAATGGGTAGGTGAGGGATGAAATGGAGTAAATAAAGGCTAAAGGGAGCCTAGGGATGAGAAAATAGATAGTTTAGGGATGATAAACAACCTAGAGAGGAGAATTAGAGGTTGATTGAGGGATAATTAGATAATGAGATGAGGATTAGAAATTAATTAAGGATGATTAATAATAATTTAGGATGAATGGGATAATAGATGGGAAGGATGGGAATATTAATAAAACATGAATTAAAATAAAGGGTCTAGATAGGTGACCATGGTGAAAAGAAGTGGATCTTTGGGTGAAAAGGGTAGCGATAATTTTTTTGGTGTTTACAAGACCCTCTTCCACCATCTATGATGCTCATGGACATTGATCCTCCATCTTCTCCATCCCATGTAGCTATGGATATGGATGACACCATTTCCATCACTTCTAATTTATTTTAGTCTCCACCATCACCTTGGGACTAGTCACTTATTAGTGTGATGATGAATCTAGGTCCCTCCCTCTTCGAAATCCATAAATGATAAAGGAAGAATCCCATACCATTGACATTATCCAATGTGTTGATGATGATTCCATCCTTTCCCACATGGGGGTAGAGGATTCCTATCTTCATAAGTCCTTACTGCAAGACATGTCCACCCTTCTCAATGAATCCACCATCAAAATCAACATAGGGACTCCTTAGGAAAATTACATTCTCAAAGTGGATCAATCCCTTAATCCACACAAGATCAAATCCTTCACCACCTTTCTTTATTGACATAGTAAAGACTTTGCATGGTCATATTATGATATGATTGATCCATCCATAGTTTTCCATAATATTCTCACCTTTCCCAATGCTAAGTTGATTAAGAAAAAGCTTCACCGCATGCATCCTTGAGTTTCCCTCCTTGTCAAAGAGGAGCTATAACACCTCCTTTCCACTAACTTCATCATCCCCATTGACTATCCCCAATGGGTTTCCAACATTGCACCCATTGCTAAGGCCTCAAGCAAGCTTTGCATTTGTACCAAATTTTGAGATCTAAATCTTGCTTACCCTAAAGATGAATTTCCCCTTCCCAACATCAATTAGCTCGTAGACCTTATTGCGGGGCAAGAGATGTTGTCTCTTATGGATGGTTTTTCTAGGTATAGTCAGATCCTTATCACACCAGAAGACCAACATAAGACCTATTTTCTTACTCCTTTGGGGACATTTTGCTACTGCGCGTCATGCCCTTCGGCTTGAAAAACACTTGGAGCCACATATCAACGAGCCATGACCTACATATTCCATGATCTCATCCACAATATTGTATAAGACTATGTCAATGACCTATTGGGTGAATCCAAGCATTGATGTAGCCATCTCACCATCCCTAAAATCCTTTTAAAATGCCTTATCCACTTCTTCCTCCATCTTAATCCATCTAAGTGCGTGTTTAGAGTGCTTGTTGGTAAACTCTTTGGCTTTATCATTTCTATTAGGGGCATTGAAGTTGACCCTACTAAAAGAAATGTCATTCTTGAGATTTCCCCTCCTAATTTTAATCATCTTCGTAGTCTTCAAGGTTGCCTCTAATATATTTTTCATTTCATCTTGTAATTCTTTGACCATTTCCAACCCTTTCATCATATTCTTTGTAAAGACATCAACTTTAGATGGGATGATAACTACCAAAAATATTTTGATGACCTCAAGCATTATCTACTATCACCTCCTATTCTTACCCCTCCATGCAAGGGGCCCTTGTATCTCTATGTTTATGCCTCGACCATGCTCTAGGTGCCATGTTATCACATCGCGATGCACAAGGCACGAAAGGGAAATTTATTACATCAATCACACCCTTCATGATTACGAGACTCGCTACACTAAAGCTAAAAATATTTATTGCCCTCTTTTCTTCGCCACTTCCAAGCTCTATCACTATCTTCTCAATCATAAAACTTATGTCATCATTATCTTTCACCTCCTTAAAACCATGCACTCTAAATCTTACCATAATGATTGCATCACTTGATGTCTCATTCTCATGAGTGATTTTTACCTAGAGTTCATCTCTTAAAAATCAATCAATGGCCAAGCTATCAAAGATCAACTAGATAACACCCCTCCTTCTGATAAGTTCCTTCCTCATGAAAAATTTCTAGATGAGTCCATCAAAAACTTCCAACATGATTTTTCTCATCTCAAGATAACTCTCTTCTTTGATGGTTCTACATATTAGCAATGGGGAAACATTGATGTCATTATCATTCCTCCTTGGGACACTCCTATCCCTATAGCTAACAAGCTTAATTTCGAATGCACTAACAATATGGCTTAATACGAGGCTCTTATCTTAGGCCTTGAAACTTCCTTCTTGCTTGAAATTGAATTCCTTAATATCTATGGGGATTATCAACTTATCATCAATCAATTCAAGGGTATTTATCAATGTAAAAATGACATCCTTCAAAAGTATAAGGACATTGTTGAATTCCTCCTTGAGGCATTTGATTTCTACACCATTCAGACTATTCCTCATTCATCTAATCATTTTGTAGACACTATGGCATATCTCACATATCTCATCCCTTAGACAACATAAGAGTCTAAGATCTTTTTGTTGTTCGATGTCAAGATCAACCATCTCACATTCACAAACTCCATGGTATTAACCATGTTGATACTAACCCTCGTGATCTTTGGTATTCTCAAATATTCAACTATATATCTCAATTCATCATCCCCTCTGACTTATCTAAAAATGGTACAAGGTACTTTCTTGAATGTTCTAACCATTATGTCATTCTTGGAGGCATCCTTTCTAAGGATGGCTTAATAGAAATTTTATTTCATTTCCTTAAATATCCAAGTTATCTAAGAATTCCATGACAAGATTCTGTGGTCGCCATTTTAGCGGTTTGGTTGTCACCAAGCATTTTATTTACATGGGTTATTATTGTCCCTATCTTAATCAATATTATTGTGAATACATTAAGAAATGTGTTAAATGTCGAAGCATTCCAATCTCATTTGGATTCCTAGTGAGCCTTATAACCGCCTTAAGACCTTTTACCTTTCTCATAATGGGGACTTGACCTCATTAGTCTCATTAATCTATGTTCTTCTCAATGTCATCATTTTATCATCACTGCTACTCTGATTACTTCACCAAATGGGTGGAAGAAATTCCACTCGCATCAACCAAAGCTAATAAAATTGTTAATTTTTCTATCAGCATATCATTTTTTACTTTGGCGTTCCTCATAAAATCATCACAGACAACAAAAATCCTTTCAAAATACCTCAAGAAGCTTTACGACTCATTTAACATCAAGCTTAGCTTCTCTTCTCCATATTATCCTCAAGCTAATGGTCAAGATGAAGCCACTAACAAAACTCTTTGTAACATCCTTGCCAAGACTATTGATAAATCTGGTCATGATTGGCATCTTCACATATTCTTTTCCCTTTAGGCTTATTAGACTAGCATCTATACCTTACAGGTGATACTCATTTCTCTCTAGTCTACAAAATTGAGGTCATTCTTCCCCTTAAATTCCAAATCCCATCCTTGTGCATTTCTCTTTATGACTTCATCTCTTATGAAGATTATCACCAAGATCATCTAGCAAAGCTTGAGTTGTTATATGAATGTGGCATTATCACTCTTAAACGTCATCATGTATATCAAGATTGCATAAAACATGCTTACAGAAAAAATCTCAAGGAATGCAACTTTAACATCGGTGACCTTATCCTTACAAGAAAATCAAAATATCACTACTCTAGAAAGGAGCCAACGTGGAAAGTTTTCTCCTAACTAGATTGGACCTTATATTATCACACATAAGTATGGGTCTAAGGCCTATTGTTTAGCTTCCTTGATGGTAAACAAGAGAAATGAAATGGAACCTCTTAACACATTGCACTTATGGCCATTCTACTATTAACATACCTACCATTGTGAACTTAGTCATCCCACTGGTCATCCATCCATAATTAGCCATTTCCATATTTCATTGTAATGATCTAAAATTGTGTGGTCTACTGTCACTTTCATATATATGACCTTGAATATATACACCATGGCTCTATTCATAGCATATTCATTATGGATAAGTTCTCCCTTCTTGGAAAGATCTTGATGATCATTACATACTGTTAGTGCAAATCAGAAGCACCCCCTAAATGACCTTCAGATCTGTAAGTGAGAATTGGGTCATTTAGTGTGATTGCACAACATGGAATATTTTCCCCAAGTGTGGGACTTGTAAAACTAGGAAAAACTCTCCAAATTAGAGGTTCATTCCTCTACTCCTCTACGATCAGATGTATGCATGAAATTTTGCAGAGGTTTAACTCAAAATCCTACTCTAGTTCTACCAAGGAGACAAGGATAGAAAGAAAAGAAGATAAAACCGAACTCGACAAGGTGATATACCAAAGGAGTGGTGAACATATATTTCCATAAATTGACACAAATTATAAGAATGCCACAAATCATACACAAGTTCCTAAAATTGTAATGATCAGGATAGAGCAAACAACACAAGAAAGGATTGAAAATTTATTCATAGAGCTTGCATTGTCATTTCCATTTTTAAAATACAATGCATTACAACAGAAAGGAGGTAGAAAACATATTGCAGCCCTAAAAGAGGTCTGATACTCCACAAATTCACTTGCCAGGGTGAATGAGGGATCCCGAGATCATAAAAAATGTCCAACCCTTTACAAATGAGCCAAATCGGCTTTTAACAATAAAAAACCCAAGCCAAGAAGGAGAAACACGTGAAAATGAAAGGAATGATTCAACCACTAACCATATCCATAAAAATAGCATGGGTACCCTTAAAAGTTCATTCCCAAGATTTTTGACCATGCTGGAGAAGAATGGAAGCCATATTGCATTAAAAATGGTAGTTGAATGTCGGTTCTACTCTTTTCCCCATGCTGAAGGTGTTTTTTATTTTTCTCTCACTAAACTCCACCAAAAAACAAAATTGAAGATTCAATTGTGTAGAGGACTTCAATAGATTTCCAATGACACCAAAATCGAGAATACTCAAGCTCTGGATCAAAAGATATGCCCCTCTGAAGATTTAGCGAAAAAAAGGGCAAAAATCAGGTCGGCGGGCCGAAACCCAAAATTTTTCCCCTTTTTTAAATTTGGGAAAATTTTCCCAAATAACTACACTCCCTATTGCTCCAATGCCACATGAAACTTTCCCATTGCTCCACGGGCTCAAACGACCATTTTACACCTTTTTTACATTTTAGAAAAATTTCCAAAATCGCTCCGCGCCCCGCTGCTTTGCTGCCATGTGTCATTATTGCATTCACCCACGTGGGCATGCTCTAAAATTTTCCTTTGCACTACCAACCATTTCAATAAAAAAACTAAAGTTTTCCCTACACCCCGACCTCTCTACTGAGAATAGGACACGTGGAACTTTTCTGTTAGTGCCACGACTTCTATCAAAACTTTCATTTTCTCCTTGGCGGGCTGCGGGCCAATTTTTTCCCTTGTGCCCTTTACAAATTTTGGCAAAAAGACAAGGTTTACTCCACCTCTCGACTCCCTCTAGCTCCATGGATCTGGCACATTTTTATTGGCGCGGGCACGAAGCCATTTTTTTCTCCATAAGGCCACGGGGTTTATTTTTCTTTTGTGCCTTTTACCATTCTTGGTGATTTTTCTAACTTACCTCTACTGCCCGACATTCCACCACCACATGGCACTCTCCTACTCACTCGTGGGCCTTCCTAGGAAAATTTCCCTCAAAAACTCTGTTGAGCCATAACTTGCAAAATACAAGGAGTTAGAAGGAAAATTTTACCTTTCTAGAAAGGTGAGAAAATTCTCTATCTGATGAAGCCATTTCTAGATAATTTTGAGTGCCTAAAAAGTGGAAAAATTTTACTGAGGCACAAGGAAGGAAGTAATGAAAGAAAGTTAGTCAAAAACAAGCAAGGGGCTTATTTTGGATAACAATTTTGGCAACTTAGAGGGGTCATCTACCTATTGGATGAAGTGGCCAGCTGCCTGAAGCAATCCATTGGGGATGGAGTCATCAACTTAACTACTTGGTGCTCTCAACTCATTAGAAAATTTCTAGAAAGGAGATTGTGAGAGTATAACATCACTTGATATGGAGCATGGCTTGCAAGATGCATCCTTGAGACAACAAATCATTGCCAAAGCACTTAGGGAAATGTAAAACTAAGCTACAACAAAACAATGTGCACAAGCACTTGGAGAAATGAAAATCTAGCTAATATGTACAAGGTGAGGATTTTCCCTTCTAGTAGAGTGCTTTAGATGGATTCTATTAATTGGAATCAGTAGTTCTTCACCATCCAATGTAGACAATTGGAAGGCATTATTGTTCTTACATTTTGTAACCATGTAGGGGCCACTACAAATGACATCAAAATTTAAATGCCTTCCTGGCTTTGCTTGGTCTACATCCCATTTCAATACTAAATCTCCAACTTGGAAGGTTCTAGTCTTGATCAAGGCTTGGTCCTTCTCCATTGTTTGGGCTACATGCTCTCGATTTCTTGGAGTTCCATCAATTCGCATATCTAACCTCCATGGGTTCAAACTCCAACAGTTCCAATTGCTTCATGAGTTCCAACATTGGCAACTCAAGTGACATAGGCAAGATTTCCTCTCTTCCATAAACAAGTTTGAATGGAGAGTTACCGGTGGATCTCTTGGGATTTATCCTATCAGCCCATAAGGCTGATTTAAGTTTAGTGTGCCAAGTCCTCTAATTTTCATCAAGATTCCTCTTGATGATCTTTAATAGATTCTTGTTGGTAGACTTAGCTTGGCCATTACCTTAAGGGTAATAATTTGATGAAGTGCTCAAATAGATCCCATTCTTAACAGCCCATTCGGTTACCCTTGATCCTATGAATGCCAATGCATTATCGATATTATAATGGGTAGGTACACCAAATCTAGTTACTATCCCTTCATAGAAGTCTAGAATGCTAGATTCATTTGCCTCTTTGAGTGCCACCGCCTCAATCCATTTTGTGAAGTAGTATGTTGCTGTTAGAATCCACTTGTGTCCTTGGCTTGAGTTTGGGTTAATGACCCCAATGAAGTCTAAACCCCATTACATGAATGGCTGGTCAACTGAAATTGGGTGTAATGGAAGGGTTGTTAATCTTTCCTTGCTTGTGAAGAATGCACAATTTTTGCACCTCTTGATCCATGCATAACAATCACTAAACACTTTGGGCCAATAATAGCCAGCCTTCATAATCTTGAGGGTTATCACTCTTGGAGCAAAATGACCCCTAGCTGATCCATCATGGAACTCTTCTAACATTCTCTCAATTTGATTTGTTCCATGCATCTCAGTAGCACTCCATTTATATCCTTTTGAACAAGACACCATCAACAAGTGCATATGGAATAGCCTGCAATCTGAAGTGTCTTCTCTTGGTTTTGTTCATCTCTGGAGGGCATAGGCCTATTTGTAAGAAGTACATTATGTCTTGGGTCCAGCAAGGAGTGAGAATACCACCATTCTCTTCTTGAACACCTCTTTGTTCTTGGTTGTCTTGCAACGCCAAAACAACATCCTTCTCATTGCTTGCTTCCATTAATTTGCTCAAGACCAGCTGCTCACACAATCCCTTTCCTTAGACTAGCCTGGTGAATTTGATCTCAATGTCATACTCCATGGCACGAGTAATACACCCTGCACATTTTTCATTTAGGTCTTTTTGAGGAGGAAGTCCTTAACTCCCACATGAGAAACCAACAGTTGAACCTTGTTGTTTGAAATTAGATGCTTAAATTTCTTCAAGCTCCTAATCACTACAAGAACATGATTCTCAATGAAAGAATACCTCACCTCATAGTCCTCCAAGCTTTGGCTAAAGAAGGCAATTGGCTGCTCTGCATTTTCTTTGTTCTATTGTACTAAAATTGTAGAAATTGTATCATCACCTCCAAATGCATAAAGGATAAAATCCTTAGAGAAATTTGGGTTAATGAGAGTTGGAGCTTGTGAGATAGCCTCTTTGATTGCCTCAAAACTTTCCTTACCTTCAGTTGTCCATTTGAAAGCCATACTTTTCTTCAACATCATAGTTATTGGCTTGACAAGGGCTACAAAGTCTGGAACAAACCTTCGAACAAAATTGATTCTTCCCAAGAAAATTCGAAGGGCCTTCCTGTGACTTGGTAATGGCGGTGCTTTTATTACTTCAAACCTATCTCTGGATCAATAGCTAATACCTCTTTGGAAACAATGTGGCCTAGGAGCTTTCCCTCATGAGCTAGGAAAATACATTTTTTTGGATTCAAGGATACCCCAAATCTTCTACATCTTTGGAACACTTTTCTCAAATGAAAAAAATGATCTGCTACACTTTTAGAAAATACAGTAATATCATCTAGGTGTATCAACACTATTTTGTTTATCAATCCCTTGAATGCCATATCCATTGCCCTTTGGAAGGTAGCTCCAGTGTTAGACAGCCCAAATGACATTTTTCTATATGCATAGGTTCCCCATTTGGTGGTGAAGGTTGTTTTGAACTGATCATCCTCCTTTACCATGATTTGATTATACCCTGAATAACCATCTAGCAATGAAAACCTCTTAGAGCCAGCAACAACTTGCAAAATCTACTCCATATAAGGAAGTGGGTAGTGATCCTTGAGGAATTCTCTATTCAAATTTCTAAAGTCTACACACAATCTTATTTCTCTACTCTTCTTTCTAACTGGAACCAAGTTTTCAACCCAACTTGAATTCTTGATGGAAAATATGATACTTGCCTATATTAACTTATTCAATTCCTTCTTCATGAGAGGCTCCATGTGTGGATTGACCGGTCTTTGTTTTTACTTGATGGGTTTAGCACTTGGATCCAATTCAATTGTGTGTTGAGCTAACTTGGGATCAAAACCCTCAAGTATTAATAGCTCCAAGAAAATATATTCGGGAATTCTTGGTAAAGTTGCATGAACTCATACCTTTCTTGCTTGGTTGTCACTTTACCCATTTGAAGTGATTTGCCTTCTCCCACCGAGATGGGCACTTGAATCTTCTCCCTTGAATTGGATGTTTTCTTTCTCCTTCCTAAATTGATCATTAGGATTAAATATGGACTCCAAAGTGAAAAGTCCTTTTGGCATTTGTTGTTGTTGCAAATCAAGGTTCTAAATGATGTTTAGAGCATCCAGTGTGATTGCACAACATGGAAACCTCTCTCCAAGTGTGGGACTTGTGAAAATGAGAGAGGAATCTCCAGAATAGAGGTTGGTTCCTCAAACTCCTCTGATTTAGATCTATATTTTGCACAACTACAGAGGTTCTAATCCTAATTCTACCCTAGATTGCAAGGAGACAGGGATAAAAATGCAAAAATGAAACTAAACTAAAGATGGTGATGCACCAAAAGGAGTGGTGAAACATTTTTGCCATGTAAATAGACACAAATTCATGAAATGCAACAAGGGAAAACATACACAAGCTAATAGATGTAATTAGAGGTCTTAAAATGAAGTAAAACAATACAAACAGAGGACTGAAAGCATTCATAGAGTTTACACTGTCAATTCCATGTAAAAATCTCTTGCATTCCACCATCAAAGAGGTATAAACCTGTTACAAAATGTGAAAAGGTATTATTCTTACAACTATCACTTGCTGGAGGTGAAAGAAGAAGTTTGCAATGCCAAAAAGTGTTCAACCATGAAGAAATGAGCCAAATCTGGCTTTTACAGTACATGGGTCAACCCAGGAGAGAGAAAACATGAAAAACACATGGGAGCCATCCCTCATTGATGGAAAATGCATTAAAACAGCATGGAGGACCTTAGAAACCCATACCCTGTCATTTTTGACCATATTGGAGAAGAATGCGACCCATTCGTATTAAATTTGGTTGTTAAAATGTCATTTTCGCCATGGACACGTACTCTTAAGCTGTTTTTGAATTTTTCTCTCCAAACTGAACCAAAATTAGAAATTGACCATGGAATCATGTAGATAATTTTAACAGCTTTCCAATGATATAAAGAACGTGAAAATTCGAGCTCGGATCAAAAGATATGATCATTTGAAGATTTAGGGCAAAAAACGGCCCAAAAACGGATCGGCGGGAAAAAATTTCAAATTTTACCTTTTTTTTGTCTTTGGAAAAAAATTTCCAAAATTCCCCATGCTCTGCTGGTTGGATGCCACGTGGCAATCTCTGATTCGCTCTGGAATTCTCTCTCCTTCTCAAACACTTAGCCAATTTTTCATTGCGCCTTCCCCTTGTGACACGTGTCACACTGTGATTGGTCCGCGGGCCCCGCGGGCAAAAATTTCCATTTGAACCTTCGACCAAAATACTTGGAAAAATTTCAAATTTGCCTCCGACCCCGAACTCCTCTGCCACGTGGCAGCTTCCTATTGGCTGCGGGCCTCAAATGGGAAAATTTTCCACAAAAACTCCGCCGAGCCATAACTTGAAAAATATAAGGAGTTAGGAGGCAAACTTTACCTTTCTGGAAAGCTGAGAGAGAGATCTATCTGATGGTGCCATTTCTAGAAAGCCTTGAGTGCCTAAAAATCAAAAAATGTAGACTGAGGCACAAGAGAGGTAAGAACACAAGGAGTTAGCCACAAAAACGAGCTGGGGCACCATTTTGGATAACAATTTTGGCGACTCAGAGGGGTCATCTGCCTGCTAGATGAAAATACTAGTTTCTGAAGCAGTCCATTGGGCATGGAGTCATCAAATATTCTGTTTAGAACCTCAACTGACTTAGAATGTGCAAGGAGGAAGATGGAATATCACATGATGGAAGCAAGGACTGCAAAACATCTCCAGGGACAGCAAGTTGTGCCAAAGCACTTAGGGAAAGCAAAACTAACCTACAAAAAAACAATGTGCAAAGCACTTGGAGGAATGAAAATCTAATCTAATATTTACAAGGTGGTAAATTTCCCTCTAGAAGCAATGCTTGAGATAGATTCCATTGACTGGAATCTATAGTTCTTCACCATCCAATGAGGCCAATTGGAAAGCATTGTTGTTCTTGCACTTCGTGACCATGTATGGGCCACTCCAAATGGCATCAAATTTTGAATGCCTTCCCGGTTTTTCTCTATCCACATCCCATTTCAACACTAGATCTCCAACCTGAAAAGATCTATCCTTGGCCTTCCTATCAAAGGTCTTTTTGATCAAAGCTTGATCCTTTTCCATTGCTTGGGATGCCTGATTTCTGGCCTCCTGCAGCTCCATCAACTCTACATATCTCACCTCTATGGGCTCAAACTCTAGCAAGAACTCTAATTGCTTCATGAGTTCCAATGTTAGCAACTCAAGTGACATGGGCAATATTGCCTCTCTTCCATTAATAAGCTTGAATGGAGAGTTACCTGTGGATCTCTTGGGAGTTATCCTATCAGCCCATAAGGCTGATTTCAGTTTGGTATGCCAAGACCTCTGATTCTCATCAAGAGTCCTCCTAATGATCCTCAACAAGTTCTTGTTTGTAGACTCAGCCTAGCCATTACCTTGAGGGTAATAGTTTGATGAAGTGCTTAGGTAGATCCCATTCTTGACAGCCCACTCAGTCACCTTGGATCCAATGAATGCCAATGCATTATCTGAGATTATTGTAGTAGGTATACCAAATTTGGTTGCTATCCCCTCATAAAAGTCTAAGATGTTGGACTCATTTGCTTCTTTGAGTGCTACTGCTTCAGTCCACTTGGTGAAGTAGTCCGTGGCTGTAAAAATCTATTTGTGCCCTTGAATTGAATTAGGATTAATGAATCCAATGAAGTCCAAATCCCATTGCATGAATGGCTGGTCAATTGAGATTGGATGCAATGGAAGGGCAGCAAGTCTCTCTTTTCCTATGAAGAATGCACAATTCTTACACCTCTTGATCCATGCATAGCAATCAATGAAAATTTTAGGCCAATAATAACCAACCTTCATGATTTTTAGAGCTGTCACTCTCGGTGCAAAATGACCACCAGCTGATCCACCATGGAACTCTTCCAACACCCTATGAATCTAATTTTTGCTAATGCATCTCAGCAAAGCACTCCATTCACTTTTTTTGAACAAAACTCCATCAACAATGGCATATGGGATAGCCTCGCAATCTGAAGTGTCTTCTTTGGGTCTTGTTCATTTCGAGGGCATAGGCTGTGCTTAGGAAGTGCATTATACCTTGGGTCCAGCAAGGAGTGGGGGCAGCATTGTTTTCTTCTTGAGTGCCACATGGCTCATGGTTGTCTTGAACTGTCAAAACAACCTCTCCTTCATTGCATGCTTCTTTTTGCTTCCCCAAAACCAGCTGCTCACACAATCCTTTTCCTCTTACCAGCTTGGTGATTTTGATCTCAATGTCATACTCCATGACACGGGTGATCCAACCTGCCCTTTTCTCATTCAAATCTTTGTTGAGGAGGAAGTCCTTAACCCCAGCATGTGAGACCAGCAACTGGACCTTGTTGTTTGAGACTAAATGCTTGAATTTCTTCAAGCTTCTGATTACTGCCAGCACATGCTTCTCAATAAAAGAGTACTTCACCTCATAGTCATCTAGGCTCTAGCTGAAGAAGGCAATTGGCTGCTCATCATTATCCTTGTTCTGCTGTACCAAAATGGTAGAAATAGTGTCATTACCTCCAAATGCATAGAGGATGAAATCCTTGGAGAAGTCCGGGTTGATGAGAGTTGGTGCTTGAGAAATGGCTTCTTTGATTGCTTCAAAACTCTCCTTACCTTCTGCTGTCCACTTGAAATCCATGCTCTTCTTTAACTTTTTGGTGATGGGATTGACAAGGGCTACAAAATCTGGGACAAACCTCCAAACAAAGTTTATCCTCCCCAAGAAACTCTGAAGGGCTTTCTTGTGGCTTGGCAATGGTTGTCCTCTTATGGCTTCGACTCTCTCTAGATCAATTGTTAATCCTTCTTTGGAGACAATATGGCCAAGGAGCTTTCCTTCATGTGCAAGAAAGATACACTTCTTAAGATTCAAAGACACTCCAAATTTCCTACACCTCTTAAAAACTTGTCTCAAATGAGAGAGGTGGTCTGCTGCATTTTTGGAAAAAACAGTGATATCATCAAGGTAAATCAGCACCACGTTATTAATAAAACCTTTGAACGCCATGTCCATTGCTCTTTGGAAGGTAGCACCAGCGTTGGACAGCCCAAATGGCATCTTCCTGTATGCAAAAGTCTCCCATTTGGTTGTGAAGGTTGTCTTGAACTGGTCTTCTTCCTTCACCATAATCGATTGTAGCTGAGTAGCCATCAAGTAGTGAAAACCTCTCGAGCCACCACAACTAGCAAGATTTGCTCCATGGAAGGGAGTGGGTAATGGTCCTTGAGAGATGCTCTATTTAAGTATCGAAATCAACACACAATCTGATCTCTCCACTCTTCTTTCTGACTGGAACCAAGTTGGCAATCCAACTAGAATGCTTGATTGGGAATATGATTCTTGACTCAATCAGCTTGTCCAATTATTTCCTCATGAGAGGCTCCATGTGTGGATTGACTGGTCTTTGTTTTTGCCTGACAGGCTTAGTATTTGGATCCAATTCAATGGTATGCTGAGCTAAGTTGGGATTGAAACCTTTCAAATCTTCATAGCTCCATGCAAACACATCAGGGAACTCTTGACACAGCTGTACGAACTCATACCTTTCTTGATCAGTTGTCATCTTTCCAATTTGCAATGGTTTGTTCTCTTCTACCAAGATGGATACTGAATCCTCTCTCTTGACCTGAATGTTTGCTTTCTCCTTTCTAAACTGATCATTGGGATTAAAAATGGACTCCAAAGTGATAAGTCCCTTGGGCAGCTTGTTAGTTCTCAGCTGTACCACTTGGTCACCATACTGTTGTTCCAATTTTTCTTGATTCTTAGCTGAGAACTCAGCTTCTTCTTGCAAGAAATGGATGATTTGCTGGTCATTCTCAAACACTTGCCAACTGACATTGTTATCCGGCACTGAAGGCCTCACAATCACATGGATGTTTGGCTGTACCTTGTCTTGTTGAATGCTTTCCACAATGTCAAAGGCTGCCCCTACTGCTGCAAGCCTGTCAGCAACTTGATTCTCTTTCCTAGGAATGGATTTGATGCCAAAACCCTCAAAATATTCCATGAGGTCCCACACCCTATTCTTGTAGCACTTGAGTAGATCATTCTTGGTAGCATGTTGTCCCTTGACCTGATTTACAATCAATTCATTGTCACCAAAGACTTGCAAGTTCTTTATTTTCTTCTTGATTGCCCAATGCATCCCTTGCACTAAGGCTTCATATTCAATAGTGTTATTGGAGCATGCAAACTGAAATCTAAAAGCTGAATAATACCTTACTCCTTGAGGTGAAACAAGCATGGCTCCACCTCCTGCACCTTGTCTACTTCTTGATCCATAAAAAAAAGCTGCCATACCTCATTGTCATCCTTGTGGTTTGGCTTGGTGATGTTAGGAATAGGCTGATTTTCTTCATGTATACAATAGACCCCTAGCTCAGATTCTTCTACTTCTTGATAAGGATCAAAAGCATGTACCTTGTTTGCCCATTCATCAAGAGTTAGATCCGGGATGCTCCCAACCTTGGTGTCAGCTTCATTGGTGCTTGGGTGGTCTTCTTGATCAAATGCTGAACAATTGGCGTTGATCTGACTTGGAGTGTAAGGCTCAATGTGGAAGTTTGCAATAGGTTCAGACCTGATTGTAGCCTTAGTTCCATACCTCATTCTGAACAAAGCATGTGTGACCAATCAGCAGACAAATATCCCCCAATCTTGGCTGTGAAGTCCCTTGACAAGCATAGGGCAAAGAGTGGTGGAAGGTCTATGACTGATAAATCTTGTGAAACAAAAACATTTGGACATGCATGCAAGGTAAGACTCAAGTTTCTAATAACCCCAACTATTGTTTCTCGCTGTCCCATCCAGCTGCACTACCCCTTTGGATATGGTTTCATACTGGAGCCCTAGCTGATCAGCTATTTTTTTAGGCATCACTGAGCTACTTGCCCCGGAATCTATCATGCAATTGTGCACTAACTGATTTCCAATGATTAATGAAACATAGAAAGGAGGGGGCTTCAACATTTTACCTTGTTGTCCTCCATGATTTCCCTCAGGCTGGGCAGCATTTGTGAGCACTTTCTCTTACATCTGAACTTGCTGATTCGAAGTTGGCCAGTCCTTCATGGCAGCTTGTAACAAGTCTCTTTGGCCTGGGATAGATAGGGATTCCCACATTGATATATTAACATTTGTCTTCTTCATCTGATCAATGATACTGAATGGTGATGAAGGATCTCTTTGTTGTCCCTTTGCTTGTACATTCACTCCTTGCACGTGGGCAGCAATAACTGGTATTTGAGTTGGTCTAGGAGCTGTTCTTGGCTGCCCTTGTGCATTTGAAATTGGATTTTGCTTGCCAACCATTTGTGGAGCCATGGAAGGTTGTGGATTGGTTGGAGCTAATGGCTGTTCTTCACCCAAATTCCTTCTTTTTGACCTTGTGTTGGCTGCAACACCTTGAGAGATCGTTTGATTCATGCCACAAAAATCCTCTGCTTACCAATTTACCAACGTGGTGTCATTTGGAGCTGATTGCTGTTGGAATGTTTCTTGTTGTTGGTTGTTTCCTTGACTGCCCTCACCCTCCACACCAGTAGTTGTCACCATTAATGCTTGATTCAAAGCACCATTGAAGCACATGGATTGGTTATGAGGTTCATTGCATGGAAAACACCAGTCATACTCCTGAGCAATGTTGTTTTGTGTTGGCACCAATGCCTTAGAGGCAGATATGGCATTTGGATTGTAGGGCTGAAATGGTCTATTGGCAGGAGGCCTTGTTTGATTCATATTTACAGCTAGATTAGGAGGTCTTTGTGGTTGGTATGGCTGCTGTTTGGCTGAGCTTGGGGCTGGTAAGAAGGTCTAAAACCTTGGGCTTGCTGCCTCTTGAGAGTGACTAGCTCATTGCCTAGGTTTTGCAATTGCTTCATGACTTCTTGAAGCTCATTTGGGGCACTTGGAGATGAAGTAGAAGCTTCATTTGAACTCTGATTTCTAGGAGTGGGAGAAGGAGCCAAATTAGGTGCTTGATTGGTATTTGGACTCTCTAAACTTGGAAACAATGGCATGGGAGGTCTAGGGGCTAGTTTGCCAGCTTGGATCAAACAATTTTCAGCCCTAATGGCAATGTTATAAGCCATAGGGATAGTTATGCCTCCCATGGACTGAATCAACATAGAAATATCATAATTTAGAGCTTTGAGATAATAGAGAAAAGCACCTTCTGCTATTGGCCTAACTACCACTGGAATTCTCTCCCAAGTCTTTTGAAATCTGAAGTTGAAATCAGTCAGTTGCTCATTGGGAGCTCTCTTGATGGTTGTCAGCTGCTCCAAAAGAGACAAGTTGTCTCCCTTCTCTCCAAATTACTCATGAAGTGCTATACACAGTTGATTCCAATTTGTGATAGAACTAGCTCCAAGGCTTCTAAACCATTGCAATGCTTTCCCCTTGAATGAAGATGCCAACAACTTGACAGCCACTTGCATCTCATTGATTTCATGAATTGCACAAAGGTTAGCAATATCCTTAACATGATCACCTGGAGTAGTTTGATTTTCTCCAGTGAAGTATGGAATGTTCTTCAAGGTTGCAATAGGAATTAGATGTTGTGCATTGAGGGAAAGTGGGTTGCTGCCTGTGAAGTTGACATAGGGGTTGTTTTGTGCCATTCTAATTGGTCTTAAAACCCTTGTTGACTGAATGAAAGGCCTACCAGGTGGAGGAGTTGAGAGAGTTCTGTTTGGTGGAGATGGAGACCTTTGAATCCTTCTTCCACTTTGCCTTACTCTTGGAGATAACTACAGATATTCAAACAACACCTCTTCTTCTCCAGCTCTTGACCTTGTAGTGATTCTTCTCATGAGTTTTCAGGCCTGCACTGCTGAAACCAGTTGATTCTTCCCCTTTGGAGTCGCCAGATATGCAAATTATAGCTCTTTTCAAGCAAGAAAATTACAGTAGATGCACATCAACTTTTCTGCAATAAAAATGAGACCTCTAAGGTCCCATCGGGCGTGCCAAAACTGTTGTTACAAATCAGCAGCACCTCTGGATGTAAATCAAGGTTCTAAATGATGTTTAGAGCATCCAGTGTGATTGCACAACATGGAAACCTCTCTCCAAGTGTGGGACTTGTGAAAATGAGAGAGGAATCTCTAGAATAGAGGCTGGTTCCTCAAACTCCTCTGATTTAGATCTATATTTTGCACAACTACAGAGGTTCTAATCCTAATTCTACCCTAGATTGCAAGGAGACAGGGATAAAAATGCAAAAATGAAACTAAACTAAAGATGGTGATGCACCAAAAGGAGTGGTGAAACATTTTTGCCATGTAAATAGACACAAATTCATGAAATGCAACAAGGGAAAACATACACAAGCTGATAGATGTAATTAGAGGTCTTAAAATGAAGTAAAACAATACAAACAGAGGACTGAAAGCATTCACAGAGTTTACACTATCAATTCCATGTAAAAATCTCTTGCATTCCACCATCAAAGAGGTATAAACCTGTTACAAACTATGAAAAAGGTCTGATTCTTACAACTATCACTTGCTGGAGGTGAAAGAAGAAGTTTGCAATGCCAAAAAGTGTTCAACCATGAAGAAATGAGCCAAATCTGGCTTTTACAGTACATGGGTCGAGCCCAGGAGAGAGAAAACATGAAAAACACATGGGAGCCATCCCTCATTGATGGAAAATGCATTAAAACAGCATGGAGGACCTTACAAACCCATACCCTGTCATTTTTGACCATATTGGAGAAGAATGCGACCCATTCTGTATTAAATTTGGTTGTTAAAATGTCATTTCTGGCCATGGACACGTACCAGAACTGTTTTTGAATTTTATCTCTCCAAACTGAACCAAAATTAGAAATTGACCATGGAATCATGTAGATAATTTTAACATCTTTCCAATGATATAAAGAACGCAAAATCTGAGATCTGGATCAAAAGATATGATCGTTTGAAGATTTAGGGCAAAAAATGGCTCAAAAACGGATCGGCGGGAATTTTTTTCAAATTTTACCTTTTTTTTGTCTTTGAAAAAAATTTCAAAAATTCCCCACGCTCCACTGGTCGGATGCCATGTGGTAATCTCTGATTCGCTCTAGAATTCTCTCTCCTTCTCAAACACTTAGCCAATTTTTCATTGTGCCTTCCCCTTGTGACACGTGTCACACTGTGATTGGTCCACAGCCCCGCGGGCAAAAATTTCCATTTGAACCTTCGACCAAAATACTTGGAAAAATTTCAAATTTTCCTCGACCCCCGAACTCCTCTGCCATGTGGCAGCTTCCTATTGGCTGCGGGCCTCAAATGGGAAAATTTTCCACAAAAACTCCGCCGAGCCATAACTTGAAAAATATAAGGAGTTAGGAGGCAAACTTTACCTTTCTGGAAAGCTGAGAGAGAGCTCTATCTGATGGTGCCATTTCCAGAAATCCTTAAGTACTTGAAAATCAAAAAATGTAGACTGAGGCACAAGAGAGGCAAGAACACAAGGAGTTAGCCACAAAAACGAGCTGGGGCACCATTTTGGATAACAACGACTTGTTGGTACTCGGTTGTACCACTTGATCACCATACTACTGTTCTAACTTTTCTTGATTTTTACCTAAGAAATCAACTTCTTCTGCAAGAAATTGATGATTTGTTAGTCACTTTCAAACACTTTCTAGCTTACATTATTGTCTAGCACCGATGGTCTTATAATCACATGAATGTTTCACTACACTTTATCTTACTTGATACTCTCTACAACATCAAAGGATGCCCCAACTACTACAATTCTATCGGTAGCTTAGTTTTCCTTCCTAGGGATAGATTTGATGCCAAAGCCTTCAAAATCCTCAATGAGGTCCCACACCCTATTATTATAACACTTGAGTAGGTCATTTTTGGCAGCATATTGTCTTTTTACTTGATTAACAATCAGCTCACTTTGTCACTAAAGACTTGTAAGTTTTTATACCTCTCTTTCTTGACCAATGCAATCCTTGTATCAAAGCTTCATATTCAGTAGTGTTGTTAGAACATGTAAACTGAAATCTAAAAGCTGAATAATAGTTAATGTCTTGAGGTGAAACAAGCATAGCTCCCCTACACCTTCTACTTCTTGATCCATCAAAGAACAACTGCCATACCTCATTGTCATATTTGTGGTCTAGCTTGGTGACGCTAGGAATAGGTTGATTTTCTTCATGTATGCAATAAAATCCTAGTTCAAATTCCTCTATTTCCTTGTAGGGATTAAAATCATGTACCTTGCTTTCCCATTCATCAAAAGTCAAATCTGGGATGCTTCCAACTTTGGTGTCAGCTTCATCTATGCCTAGATATTCCTCTTGATCAAATGTTGAATAGTTGGAATTGATTTGGCTTGGAGTATGTGGCTCAATGTGAAATTTTGTAATAGGTTCAGACCTGATTGTGGCCTTCGTTCCATATCTGGTTCTAAACAACATGTGTGACCAATCAACAGATAAATAGCCTCCAATTCTAGCTGTGAAATCCCTTGACAAACATAGGGAAAAAAGTGGTGGTAAATCTATCACTAAGACATCTTGCAAAATAGTGACATTTGAGCATGGATCCAAAGTGAGGCTCAAATATTTAATTACCCCTACTATTGTTATTCTCTGTTGTCCCATCTAGTCAGTTGCACCCCTTTGGATATGACTTCATATTGGAGGCCCAGTGATCAACTATTTGCTTGGGCATCAAATAACTACTTGCCCTAGAATCAATCATGCAATTGTGTGCTAATTTATTCCCAATGACCAATGAAACATAGAATGGAGGGGGCTTCAAAAATTTACCTTACTGTCCTCCAAGTTGAGCAGCATTTGTGAGTACCTTCTCTTGCATATGAGCTTGCTGATTTGAAGTTGACCAATTCTTCATGACAACTTGTAGTAGATCCCTTTGGCCTAGGATGGATAGTGATTCCCACATAGATATATTCACATTTGTCTTATTCATTTTTTCAATGATGCTAAATGGGGATGAAACATCTCTTTGCTGCCCCTTAGCTTACATATTCTTTTCTTGTACATGGGCTGCAACAGCTGGCATTTGAGCTGGTCTAGAAGGTGGCTTAGGATGCCCTTGCACATTTGGAACTACATTTTTCTTACCTACACTTTGTGGAGTGATGGAAGGATATAGATCACCTAGAGCTAATGACTTCCCTTCATCAATATTCCTCTTCTTTGTTGTGTGTTAGTTGTTACATTTCGAGAAATTGTTTGATTCATACCACAAAAATCTTCATCCTACCAGTTCACAAATGTAGTCACATTTGGAGTTGTATTTTGCTGAGATGTTCCTTGTTGTTGGTTTGTTTCTTGACTCACCTCATTCTCTATGCTAATTGTTGTCACCATCAAAGCTTGGTTCAAAGCACCATTGAAGCACATAGACTGGTTGTGAGGTTCATTACATGGGAAACACCAATCATACTCTTGAGCTATATTATTTTACACTGGCACTAAGGCTTTAGAGGTAGATGCAACATTGGGGTTATAGGGTTGAAATGGTCTATTGGCAGGAGGCCTTACTTGATTTTTATTTGTAGCTAGATTGGGTGGCCTATTAGGCTGATATGGTTACCTATTAGGCTGAGTTTGAGACTGATAAGAAGGTCTAAAACTTTGGGCTTTCTGCCTCTTGAGTGTAACCAGCTCATTGCCTAAATTTTGTAATTGTTTCATGACTTCTTGAAGTTCATTTGAGGCACTAGAGGATGAAGTAGAAGTTTCATTTGAAATTTGATTTCTAGGAGTGGGAATAGGAGCTAAAGTAGGTGCTTGACTAGTGCTTGGGTTTTCCAAGTTTGGATATAAGGGCATGGGAGGCCTAGGCACCAGTTTACTAGCTTGGATCAAACAATTCTTAGCCCTAATGGCAATGTTATAAGCTGCAGGTATATTTTCACCTCCCATGGATTGGATTAACATAGAAATATCATAATTTAAAGCTTTGAGATAGTATAAGAAATCACTTTCAGCTGTTGGCTTTACTGCCACTGGAATTCTATCCCATGTCCTTTGAAATCTAAAATTGAAGTCTGTTAGCTACTCATTGGGAGCTCTCTTGATAGTTGTCAGTTGTTCCAATAGAGACAAATTATCTCCCTTTTCTCTAAATTACTCATGGAGAGCTATGCACAACTGGTTCCAATTTTGGATAGAGCCTACCCAAGACTCCTAAACCATTGCAAGGCTTTCCCTTTGAATGAAGATGCCAAAAATTTGACAGTAATTTACATCTCAACAATCTCATGGATTACACAAACATTAGCAATGTCTTTGACATGATCACCAGGAGTGGTCTGATTTTCCCAGTAAAGTATGGGATGTTCTTCAATGCTGCAACTGGAACTGGATTTTGTGCATTGAGAGCAAGTGGGCTGCTACCAATGAAGTTGACATAAGGGTTGTGTTGTACCATTCTGATTGTCCTGAGAACCCTTGTTGATTGGGTGAAAGGTCTACCAGGTGGAGGAGTTGATAGAGTTCTATTTGGTGGAGATGGAGACCTTTGAATTCTTCTTCCCCTCTCTCTTCTTCCTAGGGATAACTATAGATACTCAAACAATCCCTCTTCTCTATCCCTTGACCTTGTTTGGATCCTTCTCATGAATTTTTAGACTTGGACTGCTGAAACCAGTTGATTTTATCTCTTTAGAGTCGTCAGATGTGTAAATCAAGGCTCTTTTTAAGCAAGGAACTTACAACAAATGAACATCAACTTTTTTAATAAAGATGAAGACCTCTAAGGTCCCACTGGGCATGCCAAAACTATTAGTGCAAATCAAAGCACCCCCTAAATGACCTTCAGATCTGCAAGTGAGAATTGGGTCATTTAGTGTGATTGCACAACATGGAATCTTTTCCCCAAGTGTGGGACTTGTAAAAATGGGAAAAAAATATCTAGATTAGAGGATGGTTACTCTACTCCTCTGATCAGATGTATGCATGAAATTTGTAGAGGTTTAACTCAAAATCCTACTCTAATTGCGCAAGGAGACGAGGATAGAAAGAAAAGAAGATAAAAGCTGGATTGACAAGGTGATACACCAAAGGAGTGGTGAACATCTATTTCTACAAATTAACACAGATTATAAGAATGCCACAAATCATACACAAATTTCTAAAATTTTAATGAAGGATCATGATAGAGCAAACAACACAAGAAAGGATTGAAAATTCCTTCAAAGAGCTTGCATTGTCATTTCCATTTTTAAAATACAGTGCATTACAATAGTAAGGAGGTAGAAAACATATTACAGCCCCAAAATAGGTCGATATTCAACAAATTCACTTGCAGGGTGAAGGAGGTATACTGCAGATCATAAAAAATGTCTGACCCTTTACAAATGAGCCAAATCTGGTTTTAACAATGAAAACCCGAGCCAAGAAGGAGAAATGTGGGAAAAATTAAAGGAATGATTCAACCACCAACTAGATCCATAAAAATAGCATGGGTACCCTTAAAAGTTCATTCCCCAAGATTTTCAACCATTCTGGAGAAGAATGGAAGCCATACTACATTAAAAATGTTGGTTGAATGTCGGTTCTACTCTTTTCCCCATGCCAAAGTCATTTTTTAATTTTTCTCTCACTAAAATCCACCAAAAACAAAATTTAAGATTCCATCATGTAGAGGACTTCAATAGCTTTCCAATGACACCAAAATTGAGAAAAATGAGCTCTGGATTGAAAGATATGCCCCTCTAAAGATTTAGGGCAAAATAGGGCAAAAATCGGGTCGGTGGGCCGAAACCCAAAAATTTTCCCCTTTTTTGAATTTGGGAAAATTTTCCCAAAAAAATCTGCCCCCACCACTCTAATGCCACGTGGCACTTTTCCCATTACTCTGTGGGCTCAAACGACCATTTTAGGCCTTTTTTACATTTTGGAAAAATTTCCAAAATCACTTCGCTCCCCACCACTCTACTGCCACGTGTCATTCTCCTATTCCCGCATGGGGGTGCTCTCCAAAATTTTCCTTTACACTATTGACCATTTTGGAAAAAACTAAAGTTCAACCCATGCTCCCGACCTCCGCCAAGAACAAGACACGTGGCACTTTTCTATTGGTCTGTGGGGCTTCTATCAAAACTTTCATTTTCTCCTTGGCGTGAGCTGCCTCCGGGCCAATTTTTTCCCTTGCACCCTTTACAAATTTTGGCAAAAAGAAAAAGTTTACTCTGCCTCTCCGACTCTCGCCAACTCCATGGACATGTGGCACATTTTTATTGGCGCGGGCCTGAAGCCATTTTTTTCTCCACGAGGCCGCAGGGTTTATTTTTCTTTTACACCTTCTACCACTTTCGGTGATTTTTCTACCTTACCTCTACTACCCCACCATTCCACCACCATGTGGCACTCTCCTACTCACTCGCATGCCTTCCTAGGGAAATTTTCCCTCAAAAACTCTACCGAGCCATAACTTGTAAAATACAAGGAGTTAGAAGGAAAATTTTACCTTTCTGGAAAGGTGAGAAAATTCTCTATCTCGATGAAGCCATTTCGGATAATTTTGAGTGCACGAAAAGTGGAAAAATTTGATTGAGGGACAAGGAAGGAAGGAATGAAAGAAAGTTAGTACAAAAAAGCAAGGAGTTTATTTTGGATAACACATACATTACCCTCTTATTCACCTATTAGAACCATGCTAAGGGTCCACAAGTGTCACTTGTACATTCATTATCCCCTCCTAAGTGGTCTACCTAACTATCCCTAGCTCTTCCCCATAAAAATTCAAAAGCAAACAGATTGATCCCTCGAAGGAAAACTATTCATAAAAGCATAAAAAATTCAAAAGTACAGATTAATCCCTCAAAGGATAGCTATCATGCATATATATCCCAGCCATAGGTAAAAAACAAAAATCAAAAATTCAAAAAGCATAAAAACAAAAAGTAGACCACTCCCTCAAAGGATGGCTACCCCTTTTATATCATGGTAGTGAAGAATTCCCACATTGAAAAACTTTATATTAAAAAGAAAATGCATAAAATTCAAAATCAAAACATCATAAGAAAGCTTCGCATCGATCAAATATATTGTATATATATATAATATATATATATATATATATATATATATATATATATATATATCACGATTCCAAAATACATCAATACATCATATATAATAGGCCTCTAAGGGTCCTCTCTCAATGCAAATACATCATCAAAATCTATGAATAGTACATCAGACAATCTCAAGCCCTCCCCTCTTGAGTACAGTGGTGGGATGAATCCCTAAACCTCTTTGCCTCCCATGTGACTCACCTCTTGTAGTGGCTAATCCACACTCGCAATACTCCTAATGGTGTTGTGTAACCCCCTCTATCTCATCATACCGCTAGATACTCTACATATCTCAAAGTCCACGACGTCTTATGTGTCACTATATTCCCATAATATCTCACATCTACAATGATTGTTTTGTATAAACTCAAAGGAATAGTACTGGATGACCCATCTATCTAGCTCCCTATGATGCTACTAGAGCACTACTTCTTGACTCTCTTGTAAGGATTGATGCAAGATCTCCGAATCTAGATCTATATCTCTCTTCTTCATGTCTATTATACCGATACCTCTACTCCATCATCTGATCCCTCTCTCGTAAAAGACACAAGACCTCCTCATGAGTTTCCTCTCACTCCTACAGAGTTATCTCTACGCGAGCTATATCTCACTCTACGTGTAGGTATGCTATCTCTATAGCCTCCTCTTTATTATCTCCCCTCTCATCTCTAGGAGTTTTCTCCTCCTCCATGGGCACTTCCTCCTCCCCATCGTCACCATCTACTCCCTTGGATACCATTGGAGCTACCCAAGTGGTGGTCATCTAGTCTCCAAACCCCACACCAAATCCTACCTCATCATCATCATCATCCCAAGGTGCACCTACCTCCTCCAATGGGTCCACCACACCAAAACTTGGTAGATCTCTATCTACCTTATCCCTCCCGTATACAATGGGCTCTCTAGGTACTATTTATACGATACCAAATTACGATCGGATTCTATTAAACTACATCACCTCGATCATCTAAGATATGTGCACATGTACCCACTTAGTCCTCCTCATACCTAAAAACTTCACATCTACTCCAAACCATGCTTGAAAGTCATGGTATGACTGCCACATCACACGATAAATCTATATCTAAACTTATCCCCATACCAATCTACATCCTTGTCACATGTCACCATGAGCATGGTCAGCTCACCACCTTAGAAATCAAACTGATAACTTAATATGATCACATATAATTAAAAAAATCCTCATGACACTGATGACCGATATATGCGCATAGGCCCGGCAATGTAGGAGAAACCATACATCCATTCTTTTCCTCCTCAATATATATAATGATAACTCATGATACACTTGTGCTAACAACATTGTCCCAAAAGAAAACACTATCTGGTGATCCACTATATATGTCAAGACTCCTACTAGTGTCCATGGAAACCTAGCACCCCCTGAATCTGGTAGTGTGTAACATGATATCGCCATCATCACTAAACAAATCAATCGCTCCAAGGTACCCCACGATCATATCTCATCTCATATGAAAATGCCCCTAAAGAAAATGTAATATGTGGGGCATCATCTCTAAACAACCATGTCAGGACCTCTAGTCGACTATCCACTGTAATGGGAACTATATCTTTCCCCCTGTATCGGTAATCTCAGGATGTGATATACATCCTCTAGGGTAACAGTCATCTCACCCGTCCTGAACCAAAATGTGCATGTACGCACATCCCACCTCTCCACTAGTGTAATCATCAAACCCACATCTCATGGAATCTATTGATAGTGGAAGAATCCACCCAAACCAACTACTGCTAAGTGATCCCACTCAACATCTGCTATATCACCCCTAATCTTCTCATAGAGGGATGGAACTCTATATCTCAAATATAAGGTCTCTCGAGCTGTAGAACCAATCAAACAAATAAGCATTAACACCTCATCATATCATCAAAATTTCCTTAACAATCAAAATCAATGCAAAATCCATCTTTTCATCCCGATCGACGTCGACCCATGATGGGTCTACGTGTCGAGTCATGGTTGACACATTTTTAGTCACATTCGATGGAAATCATGTCCAGTCACGGTGACCACCCCTTGTGTTGAGATTTAAATTTGAAAAAATGTAAAACGTTAAAGAAAAATAACAAAAATTATTTAAAACAACCTAGGGTTTAGGAACTTACCATCATGTGAGTCCTCTAGCACTTCCTTCTAGCTCCTCTAACCTCCATCTCTCTCAAAATATCACTCTCTCTTTATAGCCCAAATCTCTTAATTGTCACTTTGCACCGTTCAAATGGGCCTATTTGGCCAACCCATGGGCTTATATAGCCCACCGACCATGGTCGTTGTCAGCCCTTCTTCGGGTCACTACTACTTGGTCCTAGTTGCACGCCAACCATATTCGATTCGCCATCACAACCTAGCCTTATATTTTTGATCCAAACCTATATTTTCTTCCACTTTTTTCTTAAAGGGTATTCATATCGCATCCTTCTTGTGCCCCACCCAGGCTTCCTTATATATCACATCTTTATTTTTCATTCTTCTTATTGTGTGGCCATCCTTTTATTCCCTCTTAGGGCACCATAATTTTATGTCCCTTTTTTGTTCCCCTCGGACGTATATTTTTTAATCCCACTCCTATCCTTTTTTTGTGACCCTTGTCTCGGCCATTGTTTACATTTGTTTGTGCCTACTTGATGTCTGCCTTTGACCTATTGTTCCCACAACTTGCATATCCATTTGAGTGGATTCCACTTGGTTTCCCTCCATTTTGCAGTCATTTTTTCCAACTCACAGGCCTATAGGACATTATCATTGTCTCCCTAAAGACCGTACTTTGTTCCCTACTAAAGTGACTCCAAACTCACTGCCATCTCTTTATTTTATTTTTTATTTTTTGTTTTATCCTCTTTTAGGATATCTTATCCCCTCACCTTATTTTCTCATCCTTTCCACCCTTCTTCATCTATCTCTTTCAAACTCATGATCGACTTCCTTTGTGTTGTCGACCCCTAGTTTGAGGGGGAACACCAATCAATTATCTTTCCCATCCTTCTTGTTTTTGTCTCATGGCTTGCCTAACACAAACCACTCATCAAAAAGGGGAAAATGTAGACACAAAAATTTGGTATCACTACCCTCCACCCCGCATTCGCTCTCTTTCCCTCATGATCACCCATTAAAATTTTATCTTCCCTCCTAAATTCAATTTATCCCATTCATCACCATTTTCTCACCTTTTATCTTATATTATCCACCCTATTATTTCATCCCATTTATGCTAATTATTCTTAATTAGCTCCAATCATCATCTCATAATTTTATCCTCCCTAAATCATTCCTAATCATCCCTAATTGCCATTTAATTTATTTATCCTTCACAAATCTTCCATTTTACTCTTTTTGGGACTTCATTTTATATTTTTACCCATTTATGGCCTTTATTTTCTCATTTAAACCATCTACCTACCCATTTATCTTCCATATGAAACCCTACCTCATCCCTATCCATCTAAACCCTAATCCCGATTCCTATGGGATCCTTGCCTTAAGCTCATCATCTTCCCACCATCCAAATGGATGTATCCCCATAGTTGGTGGCAACCCATCTGGGTCGTCATCAACCCTATAAAGCTAACCTCACCCCTCCTTATTCAAGAATGCAATTTTTGAGATTTAATGAGCTCTTGTGATCTTGCCTTCATCTTGTGACCTCTTTTGTAGATTCCAAGCCATTTGGAAGCCATCTTAGAGATATTGTGTTCATTTTGGGAGATTTAAAGTCCTATAGTCATTACATGCTTAGATCATTCGTAATCATCTTGTTGTATCCATATTCATTCTGTTTGCGGGTTCTACATTCATCGTAGTGCCTTTTTTCATCTAGTCACCTCCATCTTTATATGTAGGCTATCATTTTTCCCATTTCATTCATCAAGTCTAAATCAGCCTTAGTCACCACCGATCCGGTGTAGTGGTTATTGACCCATCCTCCTATTTTTATTTTCTGTCACTTGCCCCATTACCTCATTTTAGCCATCCACTTACCCATTTATCTTCCCTATGCAACCTTATCTCATCCATATCCTTCTAAACCCTAATCCTGCTTCCTATGGGATCCTTGCCTCAAGCTCATTATCTTCCCACCATCTAAATAAATGTATCCCCATAGTGGATGGAAACTCATCTAGGTCACCATCGACCCTATAAAGAAAACCTCACCCTTCCTTGTTATAGGATGCAAATTTGAGATTTTAAGAGCTCTTGAAATCTTTCCTTCATCTTGTGACCTATTTTACAATTTGTCAAAGCCATTTAGAAGACATATTAGAGATATTGTGTTCATTTTGGGAGCTTTGGATTCCTCTTGTCATTGCATACTTAGATTCACCATCATCATTTTGTTACAACCATATTCATTGTGTTTGCGGTTCTCTGAGCCATCCTACTTGCCTCGTTCTCGCATCTAGTCACCTCCATATTTGTGCTGTAAGATGTCATTTTTCCCATTTCATTTGTCGAGTCTAAATCAGATCCATTCGCCACCGATCCGGTCTAGTCGCCATTGATCCATCCTATTTCTATTTTCTTATCACTTCCCTCATCACTTATTTGATCCCAGTCATCCAACTTTTAAATCTATTCATTCTATTTCATCTAACATCTCATATCATTCTGCTAGACCACGGTCACCGCCGATCTAGCCCAATATCCATCGAATCAATGTGTTTTCATATCATTCACCATATGTTTTCCCAATTTTCTTACATCATTTCTATTTCCTCCTGTTTTGAGACCTTTCTACAAGTTTTTGCATGGATGAAGTTACTAAGTACATTCCAAATATGATCATATAGGAGTGCACGAGCCACGCACAAAGGGATGCACATAGGGAGAATGGGATAACACGTGGCGGTTCATGCTCGAGTAGGAAGAATTTTAGGACTTACTAAATTTTGAGTACCACATGCTAAACAATAAAAACGCAAAGTTAGATTGCCGACAAAGAAATGATTCAGAACTAAATAAAAGCAAGGAGACTTGGCAGCTAAATAATATCTATTTTTTGACAAATCAAATGCAGATCAAAGATGAAGGGACATGCATAGATTGGGTTATTAATATATCAAAGAAAATCTAATTATAGGATAATTTTTTCCTATCTATTTTAGAACACACATGTAGTCTATTTTGGGCACGCCTATTATTAGGAGAGTGCATGTGCGGTGAAGGTAAAATCCCCACCCATATATATATTTTTTGCATGTCATTATTTTGGGTACCACATACCACCATTTACGTCCGAGTACTAAGAGTCTTTGTATGCAATTATGGACTAGGGTTTGATACTTATGCATGTTCCAGTGCTGGTTATGGAGATGTATTTAACTTCTATTATGTAAGACTTTATTATAATGGATTATGGAGGTTGGGTTATGGTTATTGATGTGTTTGAATATGGTGAATACATGGTGCAATTGGTATTAATTGTTATCTAATATGTTAGAATTTTTGGTTACACTGGTTTATGATATAATGTATGTAATGATCTATACTTGAATGATTTCTTTGATATTGGTTATTATAAATATGTATGCTAACATCTTGACAATCAAGTAAAAATGAGGGACTTGGTAGTTTTGTGCACTTTGAGTGAGCATTTAGATATTTATGGATGAGGTGTCAGCAGAACATAGCATTTAGGTGAAATAAAAGACTACCTTTTGGTTTTGTTGTCGGGACGTCTTTTCAAATTGTATACCAAGATGTTACATACATTTGGCATATTGGTTGACTCTTAAGAGAATTGAAAATTGGGTAGAGGATGGACATGATCAGTTTACACAAAAATATATCACTGGACCTGATTTCAATGCAAGGCATTGGGTGGAAGATAATATTTATCATGAGATCTATGAGACATTCTTCATCTTCTTTCTAGTATAATTGTATGATTATTTAGTTTCCTACACATTAGGGAATCATTGGGGTCCTAGACCAAGAATTTGTATGCAAGAGTATTAATAGACTCTTTTGATATAGATGTGGATTGGACTAGAGTTGTAGATCATTGGTCGGCTGGTGTCTTTGTACAATTATACATTGGATTACGCTACTTAGATGCATTTTGGTCGAGAGGAGGCTGAGTTTCGGGTCATGCGTGAGCCTAGAGGATATTACTTGCATGATATACATTTATGAATTAATATTTTTACTATAGAACTGGATTTAGAGAGCCTCCCTATGGCTAGCTAAACCTCCACCATGCATAGTGGTAGGAGAAGGTATGGAGAAAGATATCGGACACAGCGGTAGAAAGACAAAGAGAGGAAAGATGGATCAAGTTTAATGAACCATAAGAGAGGGACATGGTATGTGCACGCAGGAGATTGAGGAGGCACTAGAGTTGAGGAGCATGATGGATCATGAATGTTTTTAAGATCTCATAAAAGACAAGGAGTCACATCATCGGGCTCTCCCAACTTTGGGCAAGCACAATAGAAGATCCCCTTGATTTTTATGAGAGCACATCGGAGGATAGAATGAGGACCGTAAGAGTGTATCTGATCCCACCTAGCCACGTCAAACTTATGCATGGTGTTCCATATCCAAAGGTATTCATTCGAAGTGGGATAGTGTAGGTAAGAAAACAGAGATAGGTAGATATCACTTTTTTTTAATTCGAGAAGATCAAGTTAATAACACAACCATGTCATCACATTCAACGTTGTTGTTTAGGAATACCTATCTAGGATTTTTTTAGGTGCATCATGAGGAAAAAATATTGGCACGTGGATGGTTGGAAGTACTTCAATGGTGGATGTGACCACGCAGATTGTTGGTGTCCTGTCTAGTACTAAACACTGGGACCCACTAAAGTTCATTAACTAGACTACGGTGTATATTAGGGTGTGCTAGAGAATTAGTTC